>OX451741.1:1025772758-1026119538 GCA_948472305.1 Vicia faba
TCTGGGGAAATGTTCAAAAGTTATCTCTTCAAAGTGGGGGAGCAGGGTCGATACATACTCCTTGTAAGGAATGAGATTCGGGTGTTTCGTATCCCACTCGCCTTTGATCTGATTGATCACGAGAGCGGAATCTCCGAAGACACTTAGAAACTTGATCCTCAGGTCGATTGCAGCTTGTAAACCCATGATGCATGCCTCATATTCTGCCATGTTGTTGGTGCAGCTGAAACATAATCGGGCGGTGAGTGGAGTATGGGTCCCCTTGGGAGATATGATTACAGCACCGACGCCGTTACCCAAAGCATTGGAGGCTCCGTCAAAATGCATAGACCATCGGGATCCTTCCTCAGGTCCTTCATCCGGTCCAGGTACTTCACAGTCAGTTACCACCATGATGTCTTCGTCCGGAAAATCAAAGTTCAATGATTGATAATCGTCCACGGGTTGGTGTGCCAAATGATCAGCCAGTACACTCCCCTTAATTGCTTTCTGAGTTGTATACTGGATGTCATATTCTGTTAAGATCATTTGCCATCTCGCTATCCTCCCAGACAGAGCGGGCTTTTCAAATATGTACTTGATGGGATCCATCTTTGAAATCAATAAAGTAGTGTGAGTCAGCATATACTGTCTCAGCCGGCGAGCAGCCCATACAAGAGCGCAGCAAGTTTTCTCAAGCAGTGAGTAACGAGACTCACAGTCGGTAAACTTTTTGCTCAAGTAATAAATAGCGTGCTCTTTTCGGCCAGACTCGTCATGCTGCCCCAGCACACACCCCATTGAATTATCAAGCACTGTCAAGTATAGTATCAGAGGTCTTCCTTCCACTGGTGGCATAAGAATGGGTGGCTCTTGGAGGTATTCCTTTATTCTTTCAAAGGCGGCCTGACATTCATCATTCCAGCGTACCACTTGATCTTTCTTCAGTAATTTGAAGATTGGCTCACAAGTAGCAGTCAGATGTGAGATGAATCGGGCAATGTAATTCAATCGTCCTAGGAAACCTCTGACTTCTTTCTCTGTTTTTGGGGTCGGCATCTCTTGAATAGCTTTAACCTTGGCAGGGTCCACCTGGATACCTTTATCACTTACAATGAAACCTAGCAATTTTCCGGACCTCACCCCGAAGGTGCATTTGTTGGGATTCAATCTCAACTTGTACAACTTGAGTCGGTCAAACAACTTCCTCAGATGATCAAGGTGCTCCTCCTCAGTTTGAGACCTTGCAATCATGTCATCAACGTATACTTCAATCTCATGATGGATCATATCATGAAATAAAGCAACCATGGCACGCTGATAGGTTGCCCCAGCATTTTTTAATCCGAATGGCATGACCTTATAACAGAAGGTGCCCCACTGGGTCACAAAGGTAGTCTTTTCCATATCTTCTGGAGCCATCTTGATCTGATTATACCCTGAAAAACCATCCATGAAGGAGAACACCTTGTGTTGAGCTGTATTGTCAACAAGGACATCAATGTGAGGTAGGGGGAAGTCATCCTTGGGGCTGGCCCTGTTCAGATCCCTGTAGTCAACACACATTCTGACCTTGCCGTCCTTCTTCGGCACTGGCACAACATTGGCAACCCACTGAGGGTAAGAAGTTACTGCAAGGAAACCCGCATCAAACTGTTTCATCACCTCAGCTTTAATCTTCTCAGACATCTCTGGACGCATTCGTCGAACTTTTTGCTTTACTGGAGGGCAATCTTCCTTGGTTGGCAAATGGTGAACTACAATGTCGGCATCCAAACCAGGCATATCTTCATAAGACCAGGCAAAGATCTCCATGTAGTCTTGTAGCATCTGGATCAATCGTTGCTTCACGCTGAGCTCTAGATTGGCACCAATTTTGACCTCTTTCCTATCTGTCTCAGTACCCAGGTTAATTGTCTCCACAGGCTCTTCATGTGGTTGAATAGCCCTCTCTTCCTGTAGTAGCAGTCTTGCGAGTTCACCAGGCACTTCGCAATCATCTTCACCTTCGTCTTCGGCCAAGTTGATCGGATTTTCGAAGTCATAACTGGCGGTAGCAGAGCTGTTGCCAGTGAGATCTAGAGTGGATTGAAACCTGTATAAGTGAGTGTGTGTAAATATAGCTGTTTTGCAATATATATAACACAGAAAGAAAAGGAGCACAAGATTTGAAATGCAACAAACGTCCAATGTTTTGATTGATGATATATGAAAATGTCATACAAAAAGCCCTCACAAATGGAGCTACGATGCCCCGGGCAGGACATCGAGCCAACAGAGTTTTAACATATTGTTTGTTACAAATTTGGAAATCAAAAGAAATCAATTACTGTGTGACAAATGTGATAGGGGTAAAGTCCTTTGCTGTCCAGTTGTTTGGTCCGTCGCCGGCAGTTGGGTAGATCCAATTATTAAACTCAGCTTCCTCCACATCCTCCTCAATAGCATTCACCCTTGAGCTGGAAATAAACACCGGAGCCTTTCCAATCTTCTCTTTGCGCACCGCCTTCTGAGCCTCTGCAGTAAAGCCTAGCCCAAACTTGTCGTTCTTCTGAGTGAAGTCAGGAAGCTGACCCCAGTGTGCACCATTGCCTTTCTGAACCACAGCCCGGGCATCCCTTAGGGAAACCATCTTCAAGGAATCATTCTCTTCGGCCATTGTCTCCGCAGCTGCTGAAATTGGATGTACCTCCTCGAAATGTTGGAAGGGAGTTTCAATAAATTCTCCGTCCATCTCGATGTACCTGAAGGAATTCAAATGGCTCACCATATACTCCTCTTCTCCTTGCACAGTGACAATTTTCCCCCTGACGGGATACTTCAGCTTTTGGTGTAAGGTGGAGGTCACTGCCCCAGCTTTGTGGATCCAAGGTCTACCCAACAGACAGGAGTATGATGGACGTATATCCATCACGTAAAAGGTAGAGTCAAACACTTGAGAGCCCACACGAATAGGGATGTTAACCTCTCCATGAACCATCCTCTTGGAACCGTCAAAGGCTCTGACGATGATATTGCTGGGTTTCAACTCCAAGCCCTCATAATCCAGACGATCCAAAGCCTTTTTCGGAAGAACATTCAAGGAAGAACCAGTGTCCACCAATACATGTGCCAGAGTAGTGCCCCTGCATTCAATAGAGACATGCAGGGCATCATTATGGTTTCTCCCTTTTGCGGTCAGGTCAGCATCTGAAAAGCCCAAGCCGTTGTCCGCCGTCAAATTGGCTATGCAGTCAGTGAACTGGACTGCAGACGTCTCTTGCGGCACATGGGCCGTCTTGAGAAATGAGATTAATGCCTTTGCGTGAGCCTCGGAACATAGCAATAGGGAGAGCAGGGAGATCTTGGAGGGTGTATGCCCCAATTGTTCGACAACATTAAAATCACTTTTCTTTATTATCTTCAGAATCTCCTCCATTTCTTGTCGGGAGGCCTCAGCATTCACGGGTATTGGTGCCTCCATCCGGGCAGGCTCTTCTTCAATCCCTTTGCCCCGAGCATTTGATGACTCGGCAGCAGGGGACACAATTTGATCAGCAACAGGACTTGGTAAACTTGCAGGTTTTATGAGGAGGGGTTTTCGAATAGCGGGAGGCGCAATGTCAGGCGAGAAGAGCCTGCCACTGCGGGTGACTTTAGCTGGACCGGTGATGTCGCAAATACTGGCACTAGCATCAAATTCTTGCTTGATTCCATTTACATATACGTCTGCCCCATAATGCCAGGGGACAGCCTTATCAGACACGTAGGAGAGGGGTCCTGGAACAGTAATGATCACAGGCGCAACTGTCAAGATTTGAATAGGCTTCTTTGGGGGAGCCTTGATTGGATTTTTGAAGATGGTAATCACGGAAACTTCTTTTATTGGAACCAATTGAACAGCAGTCTTTTTGAATAAAATCTCCTTGCTATCCATTAGGCCTTGGATGCCTAACCTTAGCAAGGGACAATCGGATAGGGAAATAGCACAGAATGGGCAACCTTCGCCGCAACCCGGAAATAAACCGGCCCGCAGTAGGTTCTTCTTAACAGTCTTCAAAGGGGTAACAACTTCATCTATCGAAACAGCATACACTTCTTCCTCAATGGCACTTACCCTATGCTGGGGCATAGGAGCCGTTACAACATTCGGTCTTTCCGGCGCTTCAAACTGAATTTCTTTTGCGTCAATTAGATCTTGCACTTTGTTTCTCAAGGCCCAACAATCATCAGTAGTGTGCCCGGGACTATCAGAATGATAAGCGCACCGGGCATTCGGGTTGTATTTAGGGGACGCAGTGTTGACGACCTTAGGAGCTTCTTTGAGGGTCACCAGGTTGGTGGATAACAGTTGGGGTAAAATTTGAGATAATGTCATACTCAATCGGGTATACTGCCTCTTGGGCCTTTCACTTCTTTGCTGATTGTACTGCTGAGGAGCAGCAACAGGTTTAGAGATGACCAAAGCATTAACGGCTTGGCGACTTTCGGGCTTGACTTGTCTTCTAGGGCCATAGACGGCGCTTGCTTCTTTCTTAAATGGCCTCTTCTCAGCACTTGTAGAGGCAGCTTTCTGTATCTTGCCTGACCTGATACCAGCCTCAATTCTTTCTCCTGTTAATATCAGATCTGTGAACCCAGCGGAGGAGTTACCAACCAAATGATTAAAAAACGGACCAGATAACGTTCCCAGAAACATATCAACCAGTTCTCGATCAGTTAATGGAGGCTGCACCCTGCCAGCCAAATCTCTCCATTTTTGAGCGTACTCTTTGAATCCTTCACCCGTCCCTAGAGACATACCCTGAAGTTGGGTACGCGTAGGAGCGAGATCAGAATTATATTGGTATTGTCTGTAGAAAGCAGTCGCCAAATCCTCCCAGTGCCGGATGCTAGCTCCGTCTAATTGGTAGAACCATTCAAGCTGAGACCCCGAGAGGCTGTCTTGGAAGAAGTGAATCCAGAGGTTTTTATCCGCCGTGTAAGGTTGGATTTTCCTTACATACGACCTCAGATGCAACTTTGGGCAGGAGACCCCATCATACTTGGCGAAGGCAGGCGCCTTAAACTTGTGTGGAATTACTACTCCAGAAGATAATCCCAAATCCCCGAAATCCAGTCCCGGCACGTTCTGAATTTCCATAGCGCTCAAACGGTCCTCCAATTGTTTATATCTGTCAGCAGCAGGTGGGTATTGTTCCTCGTTATAGTCCGTCTCGTTGTCGGAGACTGCGGGACTAGGAGCTTCTCCCCCTTGGGGACTGTTTTTCTCTGCGGAAGAAGTGGTCGGATCAGCTTCATTGTGGAGTGTGTTCCCAAATCTGCGTCCGGTGTTGAACATTGCCGTCCTCTTTTTCTTCTTCTTCTTCAAGAGTAGAGTCTTCAACTCTTGCTGTCCCTGGGCTAGGCTTAAGACCATTTCTTGAAACTGTGCACTTTGGGCCTGGAGGGCCTTGATTGCTTGTTCACTGGATGACTCCGAATTCATGATGACTGTTCACATAAACAGCGAAGAAAATTAAGCAACCTGTGAAATAGGGTACCTGCTATGCATATGGTGTAATGGAATGCGTATGTTTTATGTTTTCAAAGACAAATAAGATTCAACTTTGTAGACAAAAAAGGGAAACACACTTCATTAGATTAAAATTTTTCAATTGTTCAACAATTCGCCCTTAGGCATTACAGGAATGAAAAATACGGAAAAGGAAATAAAACTACAAAAGGGAATAATCAAAGCTCATCAATGCTCCCATGGCCTTCTCCTCTCAGTGCTGATGTAGTTGTTCAGGACACGTTCTTCCTCCAATTGCTTAGTCAGCCTTTGGACCTTCCTTTCCTGCTCGTTGAACTTCTCCCGATAGAAATCCCGTTCTTCCTTTAGCTGTGCCCAAGATCTCTTCATGGTGTCAAAATCAGTAGGTATCTGAGGAGGGAGGACAGTTGAAGGAACCCCATCTTCATCGGGAGTCTCAAGGATGATTGGTCTGACGGCTTCGTATGGCATACCTAGCCTCTGAGCACGGATGCGGACCCATTTGCAATAGGGCTCCAATGGTAAAGAAGTTTTTGGTCCTAGCTCATGTGGGTCAGCTTTGTGGATTCTGTCCCAAGCTCTAATGAATCCCTGTCGTAGTTTGTCACTGCCTGCCTGAAACTCAAAATGGAAGTGAGGAACCAGCATTTCATGGGGCCCATCTCCTCTGGCTCTTCCGAACTGACGGAGAGCTAAACACGGATTGTAAGAGATTCCTCCTTGGATACCAATCAACGGGACATTAGGGTATTCTCCGCAACGGTCGATAACAGCTACCTCATCCAAGCCTCTGAGAGTCCAAGTGATATCCTTATCTGTGAGAGACATTAACCTTCGAGCCCAACCTTTTCCTTCTTCATTCTTCAGCACGGACTTAGGAAGGTGCGAAATAAACCACCTTACCAGCAAAGGAGCACAACACCACGGAGTTCCCCGTTTTCGAGCAGTACGAGCATGGAGTTGTTGTAGAATGTCACCCAAGAGAGTGGGTACCGGATTTCGAGACATGAAGATTCTTATGACATGGATACTGATGAAAGTGTCAGGGTTGGGAAACAATACCAGACCATAGATCAAAAGAGCCAGAACATCTTCATATGCTTTGAAGTCCAAGTCATTCCAGAAATCATTAGCCTTGCCAACCAGAAATTTGACCAAAAAGCCCTTGATCCCATTTCTAGTTTCCCAGTTGGACAATACCTCTTCTTTGGTCAAGGGGAGAATTGCAGCAATCTCTTCAGGCCTAGGAGTCTTTTCCAAACCAGTGAAAGGAGTTTGTTCCAAAACAGGAATCCCAAGCAAGTAAGAGAACTCTTCCAGGGTAGGAACCAGCTGGAAGTCTTGAAAGGTGAAACAATGATGCAGAGGGTCATAAAACTGGGTCAGAACACTTATCAGTTGTTGGTCCCATTTTGCAGTGATCAAGCCAAGGAGGGAACCATGTCTGTTGATGAAGGAGGTAGTGTTTGGAATTCTTTCAACCAGATCTTTGAGTAAAACTGGTGGTTGAACAAAGTTGAGCCGGACAGTATTTCTACGCACGGGCATCATGATGTCCTACAAAACAGAGCAAAGATGAAACCTTTTTGTCTTTGAAATGGGTTAGCTTTGCATGCAATGGTATGATGGTATGATGCTATGATGAAGCACATCACAAGTATTCACATAGGCAGATAAAGCACACAAGTCACACAAGACACCCTTAGGTTTCAGGCCAGCATGAGTTTCAGGTATTACCCTCTTTTGGTTTTGTTGGTTAAAACCTGTCCTATCAAAAGTAACCGGGTTCTAGAGGATCTCAAATCATTGGCTACCCTCAATCGGTCATAACTCCAGCATCGCAATCTTTTCTCGCGGCCAGAACCATCTCGAGCGTTTAGCCTCAATGAGTGTAGCATACTGCTACTGTCCTAATAGCCAAGTTGGTCAATTTAGGGTTCTAAGGTTGGTTGGTGTTTAATGACCCCTTAGAAGACCTATATTCTCCCCATTACAACACAAGGGATATAGGTACAGACTAAGATGCCACACCAACGTAGCCACTGCTTCACCCATGTCGGTCTACGCCGGACAGGTCCCTCACAGATTATGCTACCTAAAAAGGGTATTTCCCAGATCCGGGTTAGGATCTATGAAACTCCAATGCAAAGCCCACAAACATAAAAGCAAACAAAGCAAACAATTGAAAACACAGGTGATCTAAAACCCTAAGGTTACTCCACTTTTAAGTACATTTCCCCAGCAGAGTCGCCAGTTCTGTGATACGGTGGGAGAACTGACTTGAGGTTTGCGTTTGTATTCGCAAATGTTGCGGTTAGCAAGAGTCGCCACCGACTTTTTATTTTATCCTAAGGAAAGGTTAAAAAGCACAGCAAAAAACCTTTTGAGATGTTTTCTTGGGTTCGGGGAGTAGATTATAGAAAGGGAAGGTATTAGCACCCTTTCTATCCATGGTTATCCATGGGCTCTTAGTTACTTGCTTAGATCACTTGCCTTTTGTTTTCAATTGTTTTAAATGGTGCTTGAGTGTGTGGGTTTTGAAAATGTTTTGAAAAGATGCCAATGTGGTGGCAACCTTTGCAATGATCCATGTGGGGATGTATACAAAGATGTATGTCTTTTGAAAAGGTTTTCATTTTTTGAAAGTTGTTTTGAAAGTGTAGTGAAGTGTGGTTTGAAAAATAGGCAAGTGTTTTGTTTTTGCAAGTTGGTTCAAGTAACTAAGAGGTTATCTACTCCTAAATTTCTCGAAAGATTATTGCTATACTTTAACCCTTTTAACAAGTTTGCACCACCATTGTATTTGGTGGGCAACCTTGTGTTAGGATGTGAAAAGGGACAGGCGCGGGTCATCGTTTAGACCATAGTTGTAACGACGTTAAATGTCTTTAGGCAATTTCTCTAAGGGACTTGATCATTTGTTTTGTTTGTTTTGAAAAGTTTTATCGAGGGACTATGATCATTCAAACTGTTTGCTTTGCCCAAAGATGTTCAACATACAATATGGCCCATTTATTTGAAGGCAACAAGTGGAATACCCTAGGGGGTGCAAGTGTGATTTGTGTGTCCATTTTCATGCTTGTTTGTCTTGTATTAGGTCAAACTAATTTTTATCGTTTTTTCGCATACAAACCCTAATTCTAGCATGTTATTATTTAGAAAGCAATAAAGTGCGAAATTAAAATTACTAAGCTATTACACAACCAAATATGGGAAGGGGGGTACAAATGTTCAAATGGGGATATTGACAAGTAATTTAAACCTAAAATTATTACATCAATTTTGAATATTTGCATAGTAAATAAATTGCATAATTTAAATGGAAATTAAATAAATATGTAAAATGCAAAAAGAAAGTTTTTATGTATGAGAAAAGTATGGTTTATGTAAAATAAAAATAAGAAAATAAAAAGGTATTATTTTGAGTATTTTCAACTTTTAGGGCAAAAACCCTAATTTTAAAGAAGATGTATTATTATCTAATTTAATACAAGTATTTATTTATTATTTACAAAAATAAAAATAAATGAAGTATATTATAAAAAAAAGTATTTTTTATATCAAATATTAATAAGATGAAAAATTCAAATATTTTTATATTTTAACTTAAATATATTAATAAACATATATATATATATATATATTAAGTTCTTAAATATGCATTATATACAAAAATAATATATATTTAATATTTTAATAAAATAAATAAAAAAAGTATTTTTTTATGTGAAATATTTCAGAAGGTAAATAAAAATAAAAATGTATATGAATGCATTTACACTATTTTTTTATATTTATTCTAAATAAAAATATGTATATATTTATGTATAAATGGAAAGAAAATCAAATAAAACCCAAATAAAATCAAGAATGATGAGAAAAATATTTTCAAAATTTTAATATGCTGAGAAAAAATAAACAAGTCAAATAAAAAAAGAAAAAGTCAAAAAGAAATAAAAATAAGGCAAATGGGCTTGGGGGGTGAGAAAATGGAAATAGGGTGCAAAAAGAAGAAACCACACAGGCCCAGCCCATGTGGCTTCATCTTCAACCTTCGTTCAACAACATTCAAAAAAACGCGCGCCCTGTACTCCAGCTGCTAACTCCTGATTCCTGGCTTTTTAACAAAAACTCATAACATGAAAAATGCTCAGCATGAAGAGACGATTCCAACCATGTATAGAACTTAATCTAACTCTCTAAGATGAGAGAGAATTTCTCTCCCCCTCTTTTCTGACCTAACTTTTCATCAATGTTCAGACATGAAATTCTCTAAGCACACGAAACATAAATGAAATCTAATCATATGAGCATGTTCAGGGCTATGATTGTGACATATTTTCTTCAAAAACCTAAAGCTAACAATGCCTAACAAGAGAGATAGAACTCCATGAATATACCTGTTCAGTTGGAATCGAGCTGGGCAATGGAGGATGTTTCAGAATGAAATGAGGACTTGTACAGCTTCCTTGAAGTGTAAGGAAGCTTTTCCAATTCCTACTTTGCCTTGAAACTTCCT
Source organism: Vicia faba (assembly GCA_948472305.1). NCBI lineage: Eukaryota > Viridiplantae > Streptophyta > Magnoliopsida > Fabales > Fabaceae > Vicia > Vicia faba. The sequence goes on from OX451741.1 coordinate 1,025,782,772, forward strand.
GAATCGAGCTAATGAACTCCAACTGCAAAACAGAAAATTAAAAATGGTGAAGTGGCTTGGAGGTGTTACAGGTCAGGTTTCAGATCATGGTCAGCTTGCATAGGTTGTGAGGAAGATAGAGGAACAGGTTTGGGCAAGAATGCTTGAAGGAAATGGGAGTTGGCACTCAAACTGCAGAGCTTGCTCTGTTTGTGCAGTTTTGAGGTGATTTTGAGATGGAGGGTGCTTGAGAGGTTCAGGACTCGTGCCAAAACTTGGATATGGTCTATGGAATATGTTTGATAACTTTGTTCTTCCGTTTCTAAGCTGAGATGAGAGTTGTGATAAGTTATGCAATGTTACTTGAAAATGAAGCAAGCAAAGGTCACTTTTGTTTTTAGGTGAGTAGGGGCCTCTAATCCTGCTGCATAATCCTCTCTTGATCAGAGCAACTTGTCCATAATCTTGTGTCAAGAGGATTTTTCTTGTACTTGCTTGGATTTCAATTTGACATAAAGCTAGCTTTTTACAAAAATGGATAAAGCACTTTATCTAGTTTAGGATTAATCCAATATGCAATGTTAGAACACAAAGAACATGGTCTTAACTCATTGAATATGCATTAAATTATTGAGTATGGATTGGTTCAAGGACCTGTAATCAAGCATAAAGCAAGCTGAGTTCAAATTTGCAAAGTTATGAACATGTTTTGATGAAGAACAAAAGTGAATTTTTGCCAACTTGTGAAATTCGAATCTCTCAAGTTATGAGGTTGTTTGATGAGTTCTTGGACATTTTGGAAAGCTTGGAATGTGTACTACAATCCATCTTTGAAATGCAATTTGAAATTCCAAGTGGAAGGGTATGAAAAGTGGCCTTGAAGTAGGGTAGAAAACCTTGTCAAAATAGGTCAAATTTCACTAAGTTAAAAGATGGTTTAGTGCCCTTATTCAAAAAATCATAACTTGAGATACAAGCTTCAAATGAGAAAACTTTGTGAATCAAAGTTGTAGATTTTGCAACAAGCTACAACTTTCATGTTTTGACTTTTGTTTGAATCCCAATGGATCATGGTGAAAAGATGGGGCAAAGTTGGGAAAAAATTAGGGTTTTTCATAACTTAGAAAAATTCTAAGTTATGAAAAATTCCATTTTCAAACCCTAATTTGCATTTTGTGATTTCTTGGTGAACAAGTTTCATGATTTGTAATGTTTTGATGAAAAATGAACCTTGACTCTTGATTTTGACCAAAAAGTCAAAGTTTGACTTTTCAGTATACAGTCAAAATTGATCAATTGACTGGGAAATTCAACTGTCAATCTTGTGTACTTGGGATCTTTTGAGCTTGATGAACATGTCAAGATAATTCCATGGGGTCCTTGAGTCCATATGTGAGCTTGGTTTGCCATTGGCTAGGTCAAACAGTCAAAAATTGCCCTTGTGCAGTCAAAACCTTAATAATGACCATTTTGCCCTTTTGATGATCTGATCAGATTTCTTGTGGAATTGTGATCCAAACTTGATCAAATGGTTCATATGAGTTCATAATGTTGATGTGGATCAAATTTCATGAGGTTTGACTGTCAATTGGCCACAGTTGACTTTTTCCCCAATACAGCTGATTTCTAGGTCAACTGTCCAATTGACTGGGTAAAACTTGGAATCAAGACTTGAAACTTGGTATAGGTAAACTTGGGAGTCCAACATGAAGCATGAAAGTCATCTTAGGCATTTTAGGTCAAAACATCTTTAGGCAAACACAAACCCTAATTTGAGTCCACAGTGCAAGGAGAAGTCTTGAGTAGGGGAAACCCTAATTGGATCTTGATCTCCAAAGGTCTTGTGATGAGAAAATGTTGAGGAAATGGGAGGGCAAATTTTGGGGTACAACACTATCCTTCCAGATAAGGCGGGCTTCTCGAAGATATACTTGATAGGGTCCATCTTGGAAATTAACAAGGTAGTATGGGTCAACATATACTGTCTTAGTCGGCGAGCAGCCCATACCAAAGCGCATCAAGTTTTCTCGAGCAGTGAGTAGCGAGTCTCACAGTCGGTAAACTTTTTGCTAAGGTAATAAATAGCGTGCTCTTTTCGACCAGACTCGTCATGCTGGCCCAAAACACACCCCATTGAGTTATCCAAGACGGTTAAGTACATGATCAATGGCCTTCCTTCGACAGGTGGCATCAGAATAGGAGGTTCTAACAAATACTCCTTGATTCTATCAAAATCAGCTTGACAATCATCGTTCCATTCAACTACCTGATCTTTCTTCAAGAGTTTGAAAATTGGCTCACAGGTAGAAGTCAGATGTGAGATGAATCTGGCAATATAGTTTATGCGCCCCAAGAATCCTCTAACCTCCTTTTCAGTGCGGGGAGCAGGCATCTCTCGTATTGCTTTTACTTTTTCCGGATCGACTTCAATGCCTTTGTTGCTTACAATGAATCCCAGGAGCTTACCAGACCTAACTCCAAAAGTGCATTTACTTGGATTCAGCCTGAGCTTGTACTCTTTTAACCTGGCGAACAGCTTCTCCAAATGCTCAAGGTGCTCTTCCTCCGTTTGCGACCTAGCTATCATATCGTCTACGTAGACTTCGATCTCATGATGTATCATGTCATGAAATAAAGCTACCATGGCGCGTTGATAAGTTGCCCCTGCGTTCTTCAGCCCGAATGGCATCACTTTGTAACAAAAAGTGCCCCATTGCGTGACAAAAGTTGTTTTCTCCATGTCCTCAGGAGCCATTTTGATTTGATTATAGCCCGAAAATCCATCCATGAAGGAAAACACCTTATGCTGAGCTGTATTGTCGATCAAGATGTCAATATGAGGTAGCGGGAAATCATTTTTAGGGCTGGCCCTATTCAAATCCCGGTAGTCCACACACATTCTGACTTTGCCATCTTTCTTAGGCACTGGCACAATGTTAGCGACCCATTGAGGATAGGACGTAACAGCCAGAAAGCCAGCGTCGAACTGCTTCATTACTTCTGCTTTGATCTTTTCGGACATGTCAGGCCTCATTCGGCGAACTTTTTGCTTGATAGGTGGACAATCCTCTCTTGTGGGGAGACGGTGAACCACGATGTCGGTGTCTAGACCCGGCATGTCTTCATAGGACCAAGCGAAGATTTCAACATACTCATTCAGCAACTGTACCAAGTGCTCCTTGACTTTTGGTTCCAGGTTGGCACCCACTTGCACCTCCTTCCGATCCTCATCGATTCCCAAGTTAACAGTTTCCAATGGCTCTTCATGCGGTAAGATGGCCCTTTCCTCTTGTTGTAGAAGTCTGGCTAGTTCCCCGGGTGCTTCACAACCTTCGTCATCTTCATACTCGGCTAGATTGACCAGATCTTCAGAGTTATTGAAAGATACAGCAGAATAGTCACCCATGGAATCCGGAGTGGATGGGTACCTGCATTGGTGAGTGTGGGTGTGTGTAAGGGATAACCATCCTTAAACAAAAAATGCAAAAGGAAAGAAAATGAACATAAGCAGTTTATCAAATGAAAAACGTCCAACGAATCATTAAACATGGCATATGAATATGAAAAATAGTCAAAACCCTTACAAGTGGACCTACATGCCCCGGGCAAGGCAGGAGGTGAAAAGATAGTGTACGGATTGTTTGAAAGTAAAATATTACAGACCAAATAAGAAATGTTTAACAGATAAATTACTGATGAATAAAAGTGATGGGGACAAAGTCCTTAGCCTCCCAATTGCTCAATCCTCCTTTGACCGTTGGATAAATCCACTCTTCAATGTCGCTTTCCTTGTCTTCATCTTCCAGGGCGTTGATTCTGTAAGGAGAAATTTTGACCGGCGCTCTTTCAATCTTTGACTGGCGCATAGCTTTCTGACCAGCAGCTGTGAACCCTAATCCAAACTTGTCGGTCTTATGTGGAAAGTCGGGTAACTGCCCCCACGCTGAATTCTTCCCCTCTTTAACTGCAGCCCTTGCATCCTCCAGAGATGCCATCCTGGCCATCTGTCTGGGTGTCTCAGCTGCCAACTTCGCCACTGCTATCTCAGGAAGCACTTCTTCGAAATGTTGAAACGGTGTCTCAATGAACTCTCTTTCAACCTCCACATACCGGAAAGAATTTAAATGGCTAATCATGTACTCTTCTTCGCCGTGGACAGTAATGATCCTTCCCTTTACAGGATACTTCAGCATCTGATGCAAAGAGGAAGTGACTGCCCCAGCATGGTGTATCCAAGGTCTACCCAGCAGGCAGGAATATGATGGACGGATGTCCATTACATAGAAAGTGGATTTAAACACCTCAGTACCTATTTTGACGGGAATTTCAACTTCTCCATGGACCATTCTCTTCGACCCATCGAAAGCTCTGACGACAATATCACTAGGCTTCAATTCCAAACCTTCGCAATCTAGCCGGTCCAAGGCCTTCTTAGGCAAAACATTCAGCGATGAACCAGTATCAACCAAAACATGTGCAAGGGTGGTTCCGCGACACTCGATTGAAATATGCAACGCATCATTGTGGTTTCGGCCTTTAGGGGTCAGGTCGGCATCAGAAAAACCTAATCCATTGTCTGCAGTCAGGCTAGCCACGCAATGTTGAAATTGGTCTGCGGAGGTTTCCTGGGGCACATGAGCTTCCTTTAGAAACTTAATCAAAGCTTGAGCGTGCGCTTCTGAGCAAAGCAACAGTGCCAGCATGGAGATCTTGGAGGGGGTTTGCCCCAACTGTTCCACCACATCGTAATCACTTCTCTTGATTATCCTTAAAATCTCGTCCATTTCTTTCTTGGAGGCTTCCGGGATTACCACGGGTTGAGCCCTCGTCCTGACGGGCTCATCTTGTATTCCTTTTCCTTTATCAGCAATGGTAGGAGAGGCAGCACTAGGAACGACGATTTCCTCAATCAAAGGAGTTCTAGCGGAGAGTTTTACTGGTGCAGGGATGACTTCTTTAGCTGATGAGGGTCCAAAGACTGCTCTTGGAGGAGCAATCTCTGGAGAAAATATTCTCCCGCTCCTGGTGATTTTGCTGGTGCCCGCAATGTTACTAATGCTGGCTTCTTCATCATCTGAATTTTCTTCAATTATTTCAACTTGCTTGATACCATGGTAATAGATGTCACCACCATAGTTCCAAGGTATCGACTTCTCAGAAACATAGGGAATAAGCCCTGGCATTGTTATCTTCAAAGGTATAGACTTTGCAGCTGGTGTAATCTTAACAGGCTTTTTGACGGCCTTGGAAAGATTGGCGTGAATGGTTATGATTGAGACATTTTCAACATGAACTGGAACAGCAGGAACTTTTTTGAACAAAATTTGTCGGCTATCCATAAGGCCTTGGATGCCTTTCTTTAACAGCGGACAATCAAACGGCAGAGAGTGGCAACAGTAGCAGTCTTCTTTACATCCCGGGAAGATCCCGGCCCTTAACAAATTCAACTTAATGGTTAGCAGCGGAGTGGTCAGATCACTAACGTCAGCAACATACATATCCTCTTCAATGGCATTGACATTCCGACCGTGCTTCGGCATAGGTGCAGATATCACATTGGGTTTTTCTGGAGCGTCAAACTCCACCTCCTTAGCTTCTATCAGGTCCTGGATCTTATGCTTGAGTGCCCAACAATCATTGGTGTCGTGTCCAACACTGTCTGAATGATAGGCGCACTTAGCATTGGCATGATAATGCGGAGAGGATGTATTTACATTCTTTGGCGCCTCCTTGATAGTGGCAAGATTCAATTTCAACAGATGGGGAAGCACCTGCGCTGGAGTCATATTAATACGGGTGAACTGCCGTTGTGGCCTTTCCACCCGTTGCTGATTTGGTCTGGATTGGTTGTAGCGAGGCTGCTCACTTGGAGTGTTTTGAATCATTACGGCCCCCACAGTTGGCCGACGCTCCATCTTCCCTGCTCTTCTTTGAGAATATACCATAGTTGTCTCCTTCTTAAACGACTTCTTCTCAACACTTGCAGCGACACCCTTCTGAATCTTTCCTGACTTGATGCCAGCTTCTATTCTTTCACCTGTTAAGATCAAATCGGTAAACCCCGCGGAAGAGTTACCAATTAGATGATTGAAAAATGGCCCAGATAGGGTCCCAAGAAACATATCAACGAGCTCACGATCGGTTAAAGGAGGCTGCACCCTGCCAGCCAAATCCCTCCATTTTTGTGCATATTCTTTGAATCCCTCACTTGTTCCTAGTGACATACCCTGAAGTTGGGTACGAGTAGGAGCAAGATCAGAATTATACTGGTATTGTTTGTAGAAAGCGGTGGCCAAATCTTCCCAATTTCTGACACTGGTTCCTTCTAACTGATAAAACCATTCCAACTGAGCTCCCGACAGGCTGTCTTGAAAGAAATGAATCCAGAGATTTTTATCTGCCGTATAGGGTTGAATCTTTCTCACATAGGACCTGAGATGCATTTTGGGACAGGACAGCCCGTCATACCTTACAAACACCGGCACCTTGAATTTTGGGGGAATCACAATTCCGGCAACCAAGCCCATGTCTTCAAAATCCAAACCCGGTACTCTTTGCAATTCCATGGCAGCCAATCTGTCTTCTAAACCCTTATATTTGTCATCAGCTGGAGGATACTGCTGGTCAGAATAATCTTCATCCTCTTCAACCTCTTCCTCCTCTGCATCAGACTCGGAAGGCACCGCAACTCGATCTCTTTTATTAGTCCCCTCATCAGAAGTAGGAGGAAATTCAAGCACTCTCCGAGCTTCTCTGTCAAATCTTCTCCCCAAAGTAGCCACTCCGACCCTCTTTTTCTTCTTCACTGGGTCCTTACTCTCCAGATGAGCCTTGATATCCTCTTGACTTTTAACCACAGTCATCAAGAGTTGCTGGAACTGTGCATTCTGGGCTTGTAGGTCTTTGACTGTTTGCTCGAGATCCATCCTACTGAAATAAACAGCAGATAGATAAGGAAACCTGGAGTGAGACCTGCTTATGCACATGATGAATGGTATGCTGATGTATGCAATGCATTCAAGGATTTAGGACATTCAAAATTGTTTCAGACAAAGAAAAACGCACGTCATATTAATAAGAAGAAATTTGTTAGTACATAAATGCCCCATGGGCCAAATGTTACAAAATAAACTTCTTAAGGCAGAAAGACATTGCGCATCCTTTTCGGTGCGATGTAGGTGTTGAGGGCCTCTTGCTCATGGAGTCGGCGGGTAAGATCTAGAACCTTCTTTTCACTGGCGTAGTAGCTAGCTTCAAAAGTGTTCCGTTCCTCCTTGAGCTGAATCCAACTTTTCTGCATTTCCTCCCACGATGTAGGCATGTCTGGATGCAGGATGGTGTATGGAACCTCTCCTTCATTGACGGGCTCTTTAATCACTGGGAGAACATGAGGATAAGGCATCATTAGACTTTGGGCTCGGGCTCGTACCCACTTGAGATAGGGCTCAAGAGGGATGGAGTTCTTGTGTCCCAGAGTCTTGCTATCAACCTTGTTGAGTTTTCCCCAAGCTCTGATGAATCTTTGGCGAAGTCCTTGCGCATCGTTGTCGAAGTCAAAAACTAGGCTAGGAATCAACATGTCATGAGGGCCATCCCTCCGTGCATATCCAAATTGCCTCAAAGCTAGGCAAGGGTTGTAGGTGATACCTCCTCTAATTCCAAGTAAAGGAACATTAGGAAATTCTCCGCAACGATCGACGATGATGACATTTTCTCTGGACCGAGAACACCAATGTACATCAGAGTGAGTAAGAGTCATCAATCGTTGGGACCACCTTGAGCCTTGGTCATTCTTCAAGACAGATTGTGGAAGGTGCGAAATAAACCACCTTGCGAGGATAGGAGTACAACACATGAGAACACCCCTCTTTCTCATTGTTCGTGTGTAAAATGAGTGAAGGATGTCCCCAAGCAATGTTGGTATTGGATTTCTGGACAAGAAGATTTTGACGGCGTTGACATCTACCAATTGGTCAGGATTTGGGAACAAGACCAACCCATAGATAAGGAGTGCCACAATCTCTTCAAAGGCTTGTAGGTCCAATGAGTTCCAACATTCTTGTGCCTTCTCAAACAAGAACTTTGCTAAGAATCCTTTGATGCCGCTTCTGGTTTCCCAATGCCCCTTGATTTCAGATGGTTGTAGATGTAGTGCTCGAGTAACATCTTCAGGATTTGGTTCCTTCTCCGTACCGTTGAAGGGTGGTTGATTAAGGATAGGGATTCTTAGGAGTTGAGAAAACTCCTCCAAAAAGGGAACCAACTGATAATCAGGGAAAGTGAAGCAGTGGTGAAGAGGGTCAAAGAACTGGAATAGCACTTTCATCATGTCTTCTTCAATGTTGGTGTTGACTAGGCTGAGCAGTCTACCATGTCTTTCACTGAAGGATGAATTTTCCGGGATTCTTGAAGTGATCTCCTTGAGTTGAGGAGAGATTCTCACAAGGTTGACTTGAATGGTGTTTCTGCGAGGAATTTCCATGTCCTACAAAACAAGAACAAAGTTGAAGATCCAAAACCCTTGAAATGGTTAGTGAATGCATATGATGTTTTATGATGTATGCACAAAACATATGTACAAGCAAATCATACCAAACCCTAATTTCAGGCTTGCATGGGGTTTCATAGGTAATTACCCTCTTGAGTGTAGTTGGCTTAAAAACCTGTCCTACAAATAGTAACCGGGTTCTAAGGAGCTCAATATCACTGGATTGTTTTCATTGTTCATTGTTTTGGTTTAGCCACTTAACTAGCGACCAAAATATTCCAAGAAAACAAACCTCAATGAGTGTAGTATCGAGTATCTACCAACTTCGGACTGCACCAAAGCCGGTCATCTCACTACCCCTAATAAAAGGCCAAGATGGTCAAGTAAGGTTCTAGGTCATTAGTGCTTAGTGACATCACTCAGCGGCCCCGTACTCTCCTTGATTGAACTCAAGGGTTACCGGTACTCACAAATATGTCGCACTAATATAGCTATTGCTTAGACCGTGTCGGTATACCCCGCACAGTTTCCACAACGTATTGCTATCTATGAATGTTTCCCAAAAATCCGGGTGGAGGATTGTAAACCCAAACAATAGAGCCAAAGTATAAAGCAAGCAAATCAAACAATTAGTCATGCAAGAGGGTGATCTAAGCCCTAAGGTTACTCCACTTTAAAATTCTCCCCAGCAGAGTCGCCAGTTCTGTGATACGGTGGGAGAACTGACTAGGGTTTTGCGTTTGTTTTCGCAAATGTTTCGGTTGAACAAGAGTCGCCACCGACTTTTTATTTTATCCTAAGAAAAGGTTTAAAAAGCACAGCAAAAACCTTTGAGATTTTTCTTGGGTTCGGGGAGTAGATTATAGAAGGGGAAGGTATTAGCACCCCTTCTATCCATGGTTATCCATGGGCTCTTAGATACTTGCTTAGATCAACTTGCCTTAGTTTTCAATTGTTTGAAATGGTGCTTTGTGTGTGGCTTTGAAAAGGTTTTGAAAAAGATGCCTTGCATAGGCTACCCTTGTAACAATTCTTTACTCGAATGTTTTACAAAAGGTGTTTGTCTTTTTGAAAAGATGTTTCAAGGGTTTGAAAAGTTGATTTTGAAAGTGTTTGTGAAGTGGGTTTTTGAAATAAGGCAAGTGTTTTTCTTGGGAAGTTGACAGGTACTTAAGAGTTCATCTACCCTAAAATTTTCTCAAAGATTTTTGTCATGTTTTAAGCCTTTTGACAATTTTGTTCCACCATTGCATTTGGTGGACAATCTTGTCTTAGGAGATGAAAGGGACGGGCGCGGGTCATCGTTTAGACCATAGTTGCAATAGTGTTAAATGTCTTTGGGCAATTTTCTTTAGAAGGGACTTGATCATTTTATTTAGGCAACATTTTGAGGGACTATGATCATTTGATTGTTTGTTTTACCCAAAGAAGTTCAACATGCAATATGGCCCATTTTTGAAAGGCAACAAAGTGGAATACCCTAAGGGGTGCAAGTGTGAGATGTGTTATTTATTTTCATGCTCATTTATCTTGTATTAGGTCTAACTATTTTGTTCCTTTTTATTCGCATACAAAACCCTAATTCTAGCATAGTATGTTTAGAAAGCGATAAAAGTGCGAAATTTAAATTCCTACGCTATTACATCACAATAATATAGGGAGGGGGGTACAATGTTTCAAATGGGGGTTATTTGGGCAAGAATTTAAATCTAAACTATTACATCATTTTTAGGAATATTTACAAGATAAATAATTGCATAATTAAATGGAAATTGAAATAAATATACAAAATGTAAAAGGAATTTTTATGTATATGAAAAAGTATTGTTCATGTAAAATAAAAGAAAAAATAAAAAGGTATTATTTTTAGAGTATTTCCATATTTAGGGTAAAAACCCTAATTTTAATCAAAGTGAATATTAATTGATTAATTCATATATTATTTGTTATTTACATACAAAAATAAAATAAAATATGGTATATTTGTAAAAAAGGCATTTTTCAGTATTAAATATTAAAAATAAGGTATGTACATTTTTTGGTATTTTTACTCTAAATGTATTAATATATATATATATATATATATGTATATTTGTATTATTTTAAATATGTACTATATATATAAATAATAATAATAATTAATTTTTTAGAAAATACTATTTTTTATATAAAATATTTTAGAGGGTAATATAAAATAAAAATAAAAATAGAAGTGTTTTTACATATTTTTCTATTTATAATAATATGTATTTATTTATGCATAAACAAAAGAAAATCAAATAAAATTCAAATAAAATCAAAAAATGATGAGAAAAATATTTTCAAAATTTTAATATGCTGAGAAAAAATAAATGAGTCAAATAAGAAAAGAAAAAGTCAAAAATCATGAAAAATGAAGCAAATGGGCTTGGAGGGTAAGAAAATGGAAATAGGGTGTAAAAAAGAAAAGACCACACAGGCCCAGCTCATGTGGCTTCATCTTCAACCTTTGTTCAACAACATTCAAAAACGCGCGCCCTGTACTCCAGCTGCTAACTCCTGATTCCTGGCTTTTTAACAAAAACTCATAACATAAAAAATGTTCAGCATGAAGAGACGATTCTAACCATGTATAGAACTTGACCTAACTCTCTAAGATGAAGGAGAATTTCTCCTCCCCCAAATCCTAACCTAGTTTTTCTGCCATTTTCAAACTCCAAATTCTCTCTACTCAAGCAAAAGAAATGAAAAGTAAAGACATGGACATGTTCAGTGGCATGAGTATGACATTATTTCTTCACAAACTTAAGGCTAATGATGCATAATAAGAGAGATACGAATTCAAAATTTTACCTATTCAGTTGAACTTCTATCTGGAGATGTAGGAACCTTCAGTGCAAGGTGATGATTGGAAAAGCTTCCTTGAGGTCCAGGGATGCTGTTTCAATGCTTACTTTGTCTTGAGAGCTTCTGAATCAAGCTAGAGAACTTCAACTGCAAAACAGAAAAACAAAAATGGTGAAGTGGCTTAGAGGTGTTACAGGTTGTGTCTTAGCTTCTGGATAGTTTGCATAGGTTGTAAGGAAGGTAGAGGAACAGGTTTTGGCAAGAATGCTCGAGAGGAATGGGAGTTGGCACTCAAACTGCAGAGGCAACTCTGGTTTTGCAGTTTGAGGATGATTCTGATATGGAGGGTGTTTTTGAGGTGCAAGGGTCGTGTATTAGCTTGGTTATGTTGTCTTGAGTGTGTTTGATAAGTTTGTTCTTGTGTTCCAATGCTGAGATGAGAGTTGTTGTGAGTTATGGAACTTTTCTTCACACTTAAGCAACAAAATGCAACTTGAGTTTCTAGGCATGTAGAGGGCCCCTAATGTGCTGCATAATCCCTCCTTCATCAGTGTGTTATGCTCATAAACTTGTGCCATTCAGATTTGCAATGTACTTGTTGGATTTCTAAATTGACATAAAGTGAATTTTAGCAAAAATGGATAGTTCACTTTATCTAATTTGGGATTAATCTTGCATACAATGTCCAAACTCATAGAACAACACCTTAACACAATGAATATGCATTAAATTATGTAGTGTAACTTGGTATAAGGACCTGTAATCTAACCTAAAGCATGCTGAGTTCAAATTGCAAAGTTATGGGCATGGAACTTGGTCATGAACAAAGTGGTTTTTTGCTATATTGTGAAATTCGATTCTCTCTAACCATGAGGTTGTTTGAGAAGTTCTTGGACATTTTGGAAAGCTTGGAATTTGTACTACAATCCATCATTGAAATGCAAATTGAAATTCCAAGTGGAAGTGTATGGAAAATGGCCTTGAAGTGGGGTAGAAAACCTTGTCAAAATAGGTTAAAATTTCACTAAGTTAAAAATGGTTTAGTGCCCTTATTCAAAAAATTGTAACTTGAGATACAAGCTTCAAATGAGAAAACTTTGTGAATCAAAGTTGTAGATTATTCAACAAGCTACAACTTTCATGTTTGGACTTTTGTTTGAATCCAAATGGATCATGGTGAAAAAGTGGGGCAAAGTTGGGAAAAAATTAGGGTTTTTCATAACTTAGAAAAATTCTAAGTTATGAAAAATTCCATTTCTAACCCTAATTTGCATTTTGTGATTGCTTGGTGAACAAGTTTCATGATTTGGCATGTTTTTATGAAAAATGAATCTTGACTCTTGATTTTGACCAAAAAGTCAAAGTTTGACTTTTCAGTATACAGTCAAAATTGATCAATTGACTGGGAAATTCAATTGTCAATCTTGTGTACTTGGGATCTTTTGAGCTTGTTGATCATGTCAAGATAATTCCATGGGGTCCTTGAGTCCATGTGTGAGCTTGGTTTGCCATTGGCTAGGTCAAACAGTCAAAAATTGCCTTTGTACAGTCAAAACCCTAAAAATGACCATTTTGCCCTTTTGGTGATCTGATCAAATTTCTTGTGGAATTGTGATCCAAACTTGATCAAATGGTTCATGTGAGTCCAATATGTTGATGTGGGTCAATTTTAATGAGGTTTGACTGTCAATTGGCCACAGTTGACTTTTTCCCAAATACAGTTGATTTTTAGGTCAACTGTCCAATTGACTGGGCAAAACTTGGAATCAGGACTTGAAACTTGATATGGGTAAACTTGGGAGTCCTATATGAGGCGTGAAAGTCATCTTAGGCATTTTAGGTCAAAATCTCTTTGTGCAAACACAAACCCTAATTTTGAGTCCACAGTGCAAGGATAGGTCTTGAGCAGATGAAACCCTAACTGGATCTTGAGCTTCAAAGGCTTTGTGGTGAGAAATCAATGAGAAATGGGAGGGCAAATTTTGGGGTACAACAGACGGTGACGACCTTCTACACCTTGTAAACGTGGACATAGTTAAAAGATACTACGCATGAGCAAAGACACGCTAGGTCGACTGACCTAGGAAAAAATAAGGGCATCCCGACGAACCAAAAGGGTTCGGAAAAAAATTAGGGATGTACATATGGAAAAATCTGTATACCCGGTAAGTCGAAAACCTGAAAAGGCGGCTTGTGAAAAAAAGGGTATCCCGGTGGACCGAAAACCCGAAAGGGCGGTCCAGGAAAAAGTTAGGGATATAAAAGCGTACAACTACATCCTGTTGGATCACCTTACAACCAATTTTCAGTATCAACTATCAAGCTCAAATGGTACTAATCAATCCAGTCAGCTTCGGACAAGCAGCAAAGGGATGAGACGCTCAAAGACATGAAGGAAATAGCAGGATGGGAACCCAATGTGATCATTTCACGTAGCTATTTTTCTTTGTATACTATTTTTGTATAGTTTTCATTTTTACGACGACATTCTCTTACTAGGATGTCCGTCTCCTTGTACAAAAAGGCCTATTATAGGCAAAGCTTCTTCAAATTAATACAAAATTATATCTTTGAAAGTTCAAAAATATTTGTTTTATTTTTCTGTTTTGTTTGCAAAAATGTTCAGTGATTACTTTTGAACATATGCATTTGAATGTGATTACCGTTTAAAAATACACGCATACAAAACAGAGAGACAATTACTAATGGCTTTAAGAAATGGGACGGTGTCTAAAAAAGGCCATCTACAAATCCCTGCAGATACTTTCTCCAGCAGGTATAGAGGCAGAGACATCCTACTATAAAGTCACTACCATATCCTCAATTTACAGCCTAATGATGTCAAAGTTTATGATATCCCCGGTAGAGCAAGAATCTCCAATTATTTATCCAACATCTTAAAGAATTCCCTAGCCTGGTTCACAAGCTTCTTGGGTTTCTCAACAGGGTTTCATGAAAATCCCCAAGCAGATTATGGAGTTTCCCCTCCCTAACAAAGTTTATTTCTCTAACAACGAAAATCTGTCTCCCAACATTTCAACTTCAACAAAATTTGAAGACTTACATTCTTCATCCACAGCAACAATCAGGGATTTATTTTCCCTAGTTCAACAACACTTCAATAGAACAACTGATACGTTCATACATTGCATTCATACATCATTTTATGAGCGTCATAGCATATGCAGCACAAATGCATATATCACAATCTCATTTATCTTGAGAACATCATTACCCAATGCATTTCATGCATCATGACACTGCATACAACTAACTCTTTACCTTTTTCAGGAAAGTTCGCAATCATACGAACACTATCATCAATTTTCAACAGTTCAAGATTAATTCCTGAAACCAGATATGGCAACTATCCGTGAACGACTGATTGTAGATCAATTCTCGAAACAAGACGGGGCAACTATCTACAAGACCATGTCAAAGATTAATTCTTGAAACAAGCCAGGGCAACTATCTCTACGACAAACAAAAAACAAGTTCCAGATTAATACCTAAAACCAGACAGGGCAACTATCTGTGAACAACTGATTGTAGATCAATTCTCGAAACAAGATGGGGTGACTATCTACAATACCAGGTCAGAGATTAATTCTTGAAACAAGCTACGATAACTATCTCTACGACCAACAAAAAAACAAGTTCTAGATTAATACCTGAAACAAGACAGGACAACTATCTGTGAACAACTGATTGTAGATTAATACCTGAAACAAGACAAGACAACTATCTACATGAGCAGATTGAAGATTAACTCCTGAAACAAGAAAGGGAAACTATCTTTCTTTCTCTAAGGTTAGATATTAATTCCTAAAACAAGCCAGGGCAACTATCTCTACGACCAGCAAAAAACAAGTTCTAGATTAATACCTGAAACAAGACAGGATAACTATATTTGAATAACTGATTGTAGAGTAATACCTGAAACAAGATAGGACAACTATCTACATGAACATATTAAAGATTAACTCCCGAAACAAGACGGGGAAACTATCTTTCTTTCTCATAGGTCAGAGATTAATACCTGAAACAAGCCAAGGCAACTATCTCAACGACCAACAAAAGCAAGTTCCAGATTAATTCCTAAAACCAGACAGGGCAACTATTTGTGAACAGCTGATGGTGGATCAATTCCCGAAACAAGACAGGGTGACTATCTGCACGACCAGACGAAGCAATCTTACACGGCTTCCTTCTCATGATCTCCAGATGCAGCTTTACACAGGCTCATCCTGAAGCAATCTTACACGGGTTCCTTCTCATGATCTCCAGATGCAGCTTTACACAGGCTCATTCTGAAGCAATCTTACATAGGTTCCTTCTCATGATCTCCAGATGCATCTTTACACGGGCTCATCCTGAAGCATCCCTACACAAGCTCCTTCTCATGATCTCCAGATGCAGCTTTACACGGGCTCATCCTGAAGCAATCTTACACGGTTTCCTTCTCGCAATTTTCATATGCATTCTCACACGGGCTCATCCTAAAGAAATCTTACACGGATTCCTTCTCGTAATTTTCAGATGCAGTCTCACACGGAATCATCCTGAAGCAGCCCTACACAGGCTCCTTCTCATATATCTCCAGATGAAGTTTAACACAGACTCATCCTGAAGCATCCCTACACAGTCTCCTTCTAATATATTTCCAGGTAACAGTTAATTGCATTTTCCCTAGTAAGTTACTGCGAAGCCTGGATTTCAACCAGAAAATAGCTAACTTTCATCTCTCCAGTCCAAAGATAACGCTTCTGTAGAGCCATGGACAACTAAAGTTCCTAGACTATATTCCCCATAGAGTTTTCCTCAAGCAAAAGAACAGAAATCAACATTCTCCAATGGAGTCCTCCTCAGACAACAGGAACAAGAATCCCCACAAAGAGACCTCTTATGAAGTCAGCATCTACTTTGGATGGCATCTTTAAGCCCATCTCCGACAACTCTAAGTCATCTTCTCCAAATGGAATCTGTAAGCCCATTCCTGATATCATCAACCAACGATGTTACTTCATGGGAGTGCAAATTTCTGGGCACTCTATTGTTCAATCATCTTCCACCTTCAGATCACGAAAGGCATACAATCCAATCTAAATCCTCAGGTTTAAGAAGATTGAACAAGGGCCGCTGTTGTACCCCAAAATTTTCCCTCTCATTTTTACTCAAGACATGCTCATTAAGGTCCTCAATTGCTCAAGAAGTTTCAAATGATTTCCATGGCACCCTATATTCCTCAGCATAATGGCACAACTAAAAGAAGAAAAAGAAGTGTACATGACAAGGTGTAGGTCGAAAGCTGAAAATGTGCCTGAGAGATTTTGGGTCAAAGAAGCTTCGACAGCAGTATGCAGTCTAATTTGATGCCCAACGAAGCACTAGGGTTGAAGGAAGGATAATTTGAAATAAAGTGCGAGGAGGCTTTTGTGAAGCCTTCGATTGATGAAGCGCTAGTAAAGAGCGTATTTGAAGGGTTCGTCTTCGAACCATCAAAATATAGGCCATTTGAAGAGTTACAAGGAAGACACACTTGGACTGACATGTTGTTCGAATGGGCATTTCGAATAGAAGATTATTTTGAAGTTAAAAGATTTTATCTTATCCAAATAAGCACGTAGAAGTCTAATGGTTCGAAGGACATGTAATCTTCAAACATGGCGTGATCGAAGGACAATTAAGGATGAATCAACCAAATATAAGTCACCTTAAAGCTTTTGGCATGTACCTGAATATGTGTTGGATGATTGAAGTGAAATCCTGATGCTCATAGGTTACCTTTCAATTGGTGCATACAAGCTGCATTCACCAATCGAAGATGAACTAGTGAGCAAGAAAGATATTCTTGTAGACAAAAGCAAAGGGTGGGAGTTGGAATCGAAGGACCACCTACATAACTGTGTTCGAAAGAAAGAACAAAATGAAGCTTCTACATGCCAAGATGAAGAGGTGATGCTTCGATTGGTCTGATTGAAGGAAAAGAGATTCGAAAGGAACAAGAGATGAGTTCGATTGGGCTGATTGGATAGTTTTCAGATCAAGCAACTAAGGCAGATACTGACTCAATCGAAGAAGCCATAATGATGAGGTCTTGAACCATTCGAATTGGAACCCAGAGCCATCGAAGAACAAAGCTTGGGAGCATTTGAAAAAGTTAAAGATGTGAAAAGTTGAAACGAATACTGTCCAGATTCACTCAAAGTCCAAAATGGTAGAAAATATCTCAAAATGGGAACTTCTTAAAACTTTTGATTTTGCATTCAAAGCCATCATTAATGGTTGATTCATGCCATTTTCGTCCACCACCACACCCCTGTAAATACAAGACCGGATTGTCTATCAAGGTTCTTGACACAAAAACATTGCCTACACACACAATACATTGCCTCACAAAAGCTCCTAAAATTGCAACAACAAAAATCTCTAAGTTGTCAAAATTCAAACAACAAGTTACATCCACTATCATTCTAAACTAATCATCCTATCTTCCTCCTGAGATTCCCAGAAAGGAATTCAGGACCTTAAGCAAGCATCTCCACGCCCAAAGCCACAGATCCACACATCTTTGATTGGTAAGGATTTGCAAAACCAAAACTGCATTTTCATGACATATTAGTACTTTTAACCATTTGATTCATGTTCAGTACTATTGATAGTACAGGTCTAACATGCTACATGCAGGCTAAGGCATAAGAATGAGATCCTGCCATTGCTAAGGCACGATCTGAGATCTCCTTCATATCTCTGGATTTAGGTTGTTTCAAGCCAAACTAAGCTCGGATTTGAGATCAAGGGGTTCGGATTAGGGGGGTAGGGTAGGTTTGAATCCTTGAAAGTTGTTATTTTGCAGGTTCAAATTTGAGCCCACCAGAGAAGACAACCAGAGAGTTGATTCCTGTGGGCTGACTCCAGCTGCCAAACATCACCATATTACTGGTCCACTTCACAGCACGCGCTTTATTTTTTTCAAATATATCTGATTTGTTTTCCTAATATAATATTATAGTTTCGTTTGTACCAACGAATGGACAACTAGCTCAGTTGGTGAAAGGGATTGTGTACAATGGAAAGAACCTGAGTTCGATACCCAGGTCTTGCATTTTCATTTTTCTAATGCTTTACATGCAGATTCAGTGTATCCAGCCAGTGTATGCATACCATACACCACATGGTCAACACCATGAGATCTCATCTGATCCAGATCAACGCATCCAAGCGCGCAGATCACCATGGGAATTTAGAGGTTGTCCTCACTGGATCACAAGGTAGAGTTGGGCTCCTTCTATCTTGGGCTTGCGTTTTGCAAGTCATATCCCCTCCACATTTCTAATGATATTCTGGCCCATTTACTTTTTTCCTCTTTTTCCATTTATTTGTTTATTTGTTTTTTTTATATAACATTGTAAAATCAAATAAAAAAAATCACAAAAAAATATTAGGTTAGTACTTTCTCAAATTAGTTTTGTAAATTAATTGATTAACTATTTTAATCCTTTTCTTAATTTAAAAATAAATAGACTTAGGATTTTAAATTAAATTTCTTTCCATAGGTTAAAAACAAATAAAAGGATTTCATTTTTCTAGGAATTTTTGACGTATTTTCGATTCGCGCGTTTACTTTTACTTTCACACTTTTGCATATTATTGTATCTGCTTATTGGGATGTAATAGACTTAACTAGGACTTTACTTGACTGCTTTTTAAATTTTCCCTAAGTTTTAGACATGTAAATAATTCCCCCTCTCTGAAGCCTTGTAATAGCTAGGGTTTACAATTCCCGCACTTTTGATTTATGCAAATTATTAACTGCTTAGATGCATGATTAATAGGATTGTATGACAAGAGTTAAAAACGCTAGCGAACTTAACACAAGACTAAAATAATTGAAAACAATCCAATTGCACATGCGCACCTCTATGGTACCCCACTTTGGTTGCCTTCGGAAAACAGTCACAACTCTCGAAATGTGACAGATTTTAGTGGCTACCCTTCGGTTTAAAGATCATAAGTCCCTCGATGACCCTCTCGATGTTTCCTTGGTAAAAATGATCTTAAAACCCTAGTGTAGTTACTAAGGTTTCTTGCCCAGTTGCCTTTGTGACTATAAACATCTCTTCGAATGTCCCTCAAACATCCAACGACCAGGGCTACCTACTCACTAATAGTAGGATAAAATTGTCTAAAGGAAAATAGGAAAAGAACAATCCTTTAGAGTAAAGTAGATAGTTGTTAGATTCTTGCTCAAACAAATTTTTTCACTTACACAAAACAACTTTCAAAAACATTTTCAAAACGTTTTATCAACACTCTTGAGGACTGACACAAGAGTTATCATAAAGCAGATCGCCTTACTATTGGAATTTCAAAAAATACTTTTCAAAACACACTATTGTACCCCAAAATTTTCCCTCCCACTCATCAATAATTTTGCTCACAAGACCTCATTTGGCTCAAGACAGCACTAGGGTTGATCAGCTCAAGACACCTCCTTAAGCACTGATGACCAAAATTAGGGTTTGAGATTGCACAAGGATATTTGAAATTCCATTTCCCCATATTACTTTCATGGATAATTATGGACCCTCAAGATTACTCATGTCAAGTTTCAAGCTTTGGATCACACTTTTGCTCAATCAATTGAGCAGTTGACCTAAAAATAAACTATATTGGGGAAAAAGTCAACTATGGCCAATTTACAGTCAAACTTCATAAATTTTGATCCAAATCAACATTTTAAACCCATATGTATCATTTGATCAAGTTTTGACCATAATTCCTCAAGAAATTTGATCAAATCTCCAAAAGGGCAAAATGGTCAAAATTAGGGTTTTGATTGGGAAAGGGCAATTTCTGATTTTTGACCTAGCAAGTGATCAATTGGTTTAAGTAATCATCTCAAGAGTCCAATTTCATAATTTTTACCTAATGACATGGCTCAAAACATTGCTCAAGTCTATTGAATTGACAGATAAATTTTCAGTCAACTGATCAAAAGTCAACTGTATACTGAAAAGTCAAACTTTGACTTTTTGGTCAAAATCAAATGCCAAAGATCACAATTCATCAAAACATGTCAAAATATGAAACTTATTCATCAAGAAATCAAAAAGTCAAGATTTCATTTTGAAAAGTCAAAATTTTCAAACTTAGAAATTTTTCTAAGTGTTGAAAAATTTCATGTTTTTTCACAACTTTGAACAAATTTTTCACCATGATGCAAGATGATTCAAGAGAAACTTCAAATATGAAAGTTGTAGATATCCATGAAATATACAACTTTCCTTTACACAACTCCTTCCAAAAGTGCTTGGATCTCAAGTTATAATTTTAAGAATACATGGTCATGAAACAAAACACTTTGAAATTTTGCCCTAATTTGGTCAGGATTTTGACCCAACTTCATGGAACTTTTTCATATAGTTACAAGGAGAATTTTCAAAATAAATTCAAATATGGGTTGTATATCACATTACAAGCTTTCCAAAATGTGCAAGAAGTCCTTGAGATCATTCTTGAGTAGGGAGAATCGAAGAGATGAAGTTAGGGTTTTATCAATTGAATTACAAAGCATTTTATGATGAACAAAATTCAAATTCAAAGTTATGTTGCATAAAGTCTACTTTTCAGGCCTCAAACTTGTTATGCACTCCATAATTAATTGCTTTCACAGCTGTTAGAGGTCTCATTTCAAGTATTCAATGCAAGGCCATGCTTTATATCCATTTTGGGAAGAAAGTGTACATTGCCATTTTGATAAAGTGCTTTTTTACACAAAACTTGTTCTTGAGCCTTGCACTTGATCTCTTCTGATCATACAAGTACCATAACCCATAAGAAACTTGTTAGACACTTACAATCACTCAGCCCATGCTTGTACCTCACATTGAAACTCGGTTTCCCACTTTTCTTCAAAATCAAGTAACCTAGCAATTAGCTGAAAACTTGTACTTCTGATTGTCCAAACCACTCCAATCCTTTTGCTTATAGATATACAAACCATTTTCCACAAAATACACGAATGCTTGACCCCTAAAAACACCAAGAGCTCATAATCACATCTCATACCTCCATTTTCACATAAACTGGCCAAAAACTTGAAACTCATAACTCCCTCGTGCGTTTTCAAGCCTTTTGGTTCCTAAAGCTTCTAAACATCATTTAGAACTGATCTCACACCATGTTACAAAACTGTAACACCATTAACACCATCCTCCATTTTCAAAAATAGAGCTTTGCACTTGGACTTCTCCAGAACTCCTCAGGTACTTTCAGCTCAAGCTAAGCATCCCATTAGCTTCCTGGGAACTTGAGGAAGCTAACCCAACCATTGGAACTCCTTGAAAGCTTCTCAAACTTCAAACCTGATACCCTTTTGCAAGGTAAGTTTTCTAACTTTGGAACTTTTCATACAGGCATCATCAATGATTTATTTGTGAATGAAACATGTAGATATCATTGCCCTAAAGCTAACCATGTCCACAGTTTCCATTAATTTTGCCTAAGCTTAGAGAATTTTAAGATTGAATTTTCTGGGATTTTTAGGGTTCAGAATAGGGCCATTAAAATTCATGTTTATCTTTGAGCTATAGTTTTAATGCTTTACATTTCTGAAATCGTGAGGAAATTTGCTACAAGTTTCATGTTTACAGTTTTCATTTTTGTTGAGATTTGATTAAGTTACAGAGGTTCTGGCTGGGTGTGAGGTTGAAGATTAAGTTGGCCTCAGGAACGTGTTTGCCTTAGGTATTTATTGTTTGATTTATATAAACGGATGTATAGTCACCTTAGTGGTAGAAGCATGCGTCTGTAACCAAAGGACCTTGGTTCGAGCCCCAGTGGTACCCTTTTGATTTTTTTTCTTCATATTTTTTGCATTTCTGACTTCTTTTTTCCAAGCACTGGGCCTCCTTGGGCCTTGTTGTTTTTGTTTTTACTTGTTAACCCCCCTGTTTCCTTTTCACACCCCTGGCCCAGTTTTTTATTTTCTTTTCTTATTTTCATTTTATTTATTTTCTTAAATATTTTCCTAATACTAAAAAAATCATTAAAAAAATAAAAATAGTAGATTTATATTTTGAATTTATTTATTTATTTTTCTAACAAAAAAATATTTTATTTAATCATACTCTATTTATTTTACTAATTATTCTTGTAAATTTAATTAAAACTAGGTTATTATTTTATTTTCTTTTACACCAATGAAAATATATTATTTTATAAAAAAAGGCCAAAAATATTTTATAATACTATAAATTATTTTCAAGACAAAAATACAAAAAATACTTTTCTTAAACTTAATTCCTTTTTAAATCAATTAATAGATTTAGGGTTTTATTTAAAAAAATTTCTTAGTAATTTTAGGTTTTACCTTTTACTACTTTAATTAATTATTTTTTTCCTTTAATTAATTAGGTTAAATCTAAACCCTTTTTCTCTAAAAAATCCAAACAAATATCCGTTTACTTTACATTTGTATTCTTGTACATTTATTCATTATGTACATTATTTATCTCGATTCTTGTATAAATTTAATATGGTTGTAATAGATAATTAGGTTTATTTTCTTGCAACCCCCATTTGAAATTTGTACACCCCCTCCCACAAGTATTGTAATAGCGTAGTAACTTTAAATTCCGCAATTTATCGCTTTATATACAAATGCTAGTAATTAGGGTTTGTATGGAAAGACTAAAACCAATGCTTAGAAAACCCTAATTCAAGACAAAATCAAGCATGAAAAACAATACACTTGCACACAAACACCCCCTAGGGTAAATCCACTTGGTTGCCTTTACAAAATGGCCATATTACGCATGTGAGGTATCTTAGCAAAAACAAGCAAAATACAAGATCATAGTCCCTCGATGACGCTATCTAAGTTGTCTTTCAAATGATCTTAGTCCCTAAAAAAGAATGCTAAGATACCTTGCAATATTGCTAATATTGTAATACGCTGACCCATGCCCGTCCCGTTTACATCCAAAGATAAGGTTACTTACTAAATCAATGGTAAGATAACAATGTCAAAGGAAAAGAAAATGAACAAGAAAGACTTTTGAGTAGGTAGAATGCTCCTAATTACTTATTCAATTTCAAAACAAAACATCCTTGCTATTTTCAAAACAAACACCTACACTTTCAAAACATCTTACAAAATTGAAAACATTTTCAAAAGATCAAACACTTTGTATACATTCTTACGAACGAGAATCATTACAAAGTTTGCCTAAACAATGGCCTCTTTACAAAATACTTTCAAAAACCACACAAAGCACAATTTCAAACAAAAGCAAGTGTTCTAGCAAGTAACTAAGAGCCCATGGAAAACCATGGATGAAAAGGGTGCTAATACATTCCCTTTTCATAATCTACCCCCCGAACTCAAGAAATAATCTCAAAGGTCTTTCCTGTGCTTTTTCACCTTTCGTTTTGGATAAAAGAAAAGTTGGTGGCGACTCATGCTAACCGCAACATTTGCGATCAAACGCAAAACCTTCAAGTCAGTTATCCCACCGTATCACAGAACTGGCGACTCTGCTGGGGATAATTCTAAAAGTGGGGTTACCTTAGGGTTAGATCACATTTAATTTCTTTTATTGTTTGACTTGTTTGCTTTACATTATGGTTCTTTGTTTGGGTTTGAATCCTCTACCCGAATTTGGGATACCTTATAGGTAAGTAGCAATACGTTGTTGAAACTGTGAGGGGTATACCGACATGGTCTAAGCAATAGCTACGTTAGTGCGACATATTTGTGGGTACCGGTAGACCTTGAGTTAATAAAGGATAATACGGGGCCGTTGAGTGATGTCATGAAGCACTAATGAACTTTTAGAACCTATACTTGACCAACTTGGCCTTTAGGATGTAGTGAGATAACCGGCTTTGGTGCAGTCCGAAGTTGGTAGATACTCGATACTACACTCATTGAGGTTTGGGTTTTTGGGATATTTCGGTCGCCATTAAAGAGGCTTGTGCTGAAACAATGACCAAGGAAACAAACCAGTGATATTGATCTCCTTAAAACTCGGTTACTATTACTAGGACATGTTTGAGCCAACTAAACTTCAAGAGGGTACTTACCTATAAGACTCCATGCAAGCCTAAACCTAAGGACTTGTTTGCTTTGTTTGTATATACATACTTGTGTGTAACATAATGAACATCATAACATCATATTCATTCACTAACTATTTCAAGGATTTTGGGATTTATCTTTGTTCTATTTTGTAGGACATGGATTCTATTCACAGGAAAACCATTCAAGTCAACCTTGTAAGGATACCTTCACAACTTAAGGAGCTAGCTTCAAGGATTCCATAAAATTCTCCATTCACCGAGAGACACGGTCGCCTACTCAACTTGGTCACTTCCAACACTGATGAAGACATGATGAAGGTACTCTTTCAGTTCTTTGATCCTTTACACCATTGCTTCAGATATCCCGATTATCAACTTGTGCCAACTTTGGAAGAATTCTCCCGACTCTTGAGGATTCTCATTCTCAATCAACTACCTTTCAACAGTATGTAAAGAGACCCAAAGCCAGAAGACATTGCTCAAGCTCTACACTTGCAATCATCTGATGTCACAACTCATTAGGAAACAAGGAGTGGTGTCAAAGGTTTCCTAGAAAAGTTCTTGTTTGAGAAAGCCCAAAACTGTTGGAATTCTTTGGACCTGCAAGCTTTTGAGGAAATTGTGTCTATCCTCATCTATGGGATGGTTTTGTTTCCAAATCCTGACCAACTCATAGACGTGAACACCGTCAAAATCTTCATATCCCGCAACCCGATGCCTACTTTGCTAGGAGACATCCTACACTCTTTTCACACTCGCACTATAAGGAAAAAAGGTGTCCTTATGTGTTGTACTCCTCTTTTGGCAAGATGGTTTATTTCGCATCTTCCCCAATCTTTATTAAAGAACGAGCAAGGTTCGAGGTGGTCACAAAGATTGATGACGCTCAAACATTCAGACATCCATTGGTGTTACCGATCCATAGAGAATGTTACTATTGTTGACCCATTGTGGAGAATTCCCTAATGTACCTTTACTTGGCCCTAGGGGAGGTATCACCTACAACCCCTTCTTAGCCTTAAGACAATTTGTTTACGCCCAAAGGGATGGCCCGTATGAGATGTTCATTCAAGGTTTGGTATTTGACTAGGAGAACAACGATCAAGGTCTTCGCTAGAGATTTATCCGAGCTTGGAGGATGTTGAACAAGGTAGATAGCAAGACATAGGGGCATACTAATTCCATCTCTCTTGAGCCTTACCTCAAATGGGTACGAACTCGTGCTCAAAGTCTTATGATGCCTTACCCCTCCATTCTCCCGGTAATCATTGAGCCTGTTATGGAAGGAGATGTTCCATACACCATCCTACATCCTGACATGCCCACCTCTCTTGAAGACTTACAAAGAGATTGGATACAACTCAAGGGGGGAGTGAGACACTTTCGAAGCCCAATTCTACGCAAGCGAGAAGAAGGTTTTGGAACTCACTAAGCAACTTCATGAGGAGAGGAACTTGAATTCCTACATCACACCAAAGAGGATGCGTACAACCTTTCTATCTTAGAGTTTTTGTATTTGTTTTATCCAAGGAGGCATTGATGTACTCAAGGTTTAATTTATTAATATAACGTCTGTTTCCTTTTTGTCTAAAACAAATTTGAATCTTTAAAATCCTTGAAATCATTGCATATGCATTTACCATTCATCATAACATAAGCAGGTTTCTTGCAACAAGTCTCCTCATCTTTCTACTGTTTATTTCAGTAAGATGGATCTCGAGCAAATAGTGGAGGACCTCTAAGCTCATAATGCCCAGTTTCAACAGATGTTATTAACTCTATCCAAAGGACAAGAAGAGTTAAAGACCTTGCTGGTTGAAGAGAAAAATAAGAAGACGAAGAAAATACTCGGAGTTCTAAACATGGGAAGAAGATTCCAAGGGCAGACAAGAAGGACCTTATACTTTGCAACGTCATCCGGTGAGAAAGACAATCAAGATGGGAAAGGCAAAGAAACAGTTGTCCATCCAGATTCAGAAGAGGAAGAGGAAGAAAAAGACTATTCTGAAGAACAATATCCCCCAACCGATGACAAGTATAAGCATCTGGAAGAACGGTTAAGTGCAATGGAAATCCAAAAAGTGCCTGGACTGGACTTTTAGAAGTTGGGATTAGTGTTGTACCCAAAAATTTTCCCTCTCATATTTCTCAATACATGACAAGTGAGGTCCTCAAATTGCTCAAGGAAGTCCAAGGGTTGACCAGACAAACTCTCTCCTAAGACAGTCTACCTCAAATTAGGGTTTCAGTTTGAATCAAGAGGATTGAGTCCAAATGATCCCAAATTTTCACCATTGTCCTAATATGTTCTCAAGATCATCCATGTCAAATTTCAAGCCTTGCAGAGGAAGTTTGCTTAGTCAATTGCTCAAAAGCCTGAAAATCGACTGTGCTAGGGCAAAAGTCAACTGTGGTCCACATACAGTCAAACTTCAAGATTTTTGATAAACATCCTCATTTTGAAGCATTATTCATCATTTTATCAAGGGTCTATCATGATTCCTCAAGGATTGCTCAGAATTCATCAAAACCCAAAAGTTGCTAAATTAGGGTTTTGTAGAAAAAGTCAACTCAACTTTGACCAAGCATAACTTTCTCATACTTTATCAAAAATGACCCATCCAAAGCTCATTTTGAAGAGGATGCAATTCCTTACAATCCATCTTCATCTACCAAGTTCAAAATATTCACTTACAAGAAGATATGAATTTGGACATTATAGGTCATTTTGAAAAGTCAACAAAAACACATTTTATGTCAAAGCTTCATACATGAACATGGAAGACTCAATTGAGATGAGACCAAAAGGGTTGATTAGAGGACATCTTAAGCTTTCTAAAAAGTCAAATAACACATCTCTATGGTCAAAATTGAAAGAGTTGTGCATTGGTAAAGTTGACCCTTTTTGCAAAATTGCCAAAAGTCAAATGTGGCCAAAATTACAATTTTTGCTAAATGGGCCCAACTTTTTATGCTTTCACTGAGTTTGTAATGTGACCCACGACCCATGATCCCTTCCATTTATCATTATTTTATTTTTGTCATTTATTTTGATTTTATTTCAATTAAATCAAATAAAATCAAAATAAAATCATGAAAATATCAAAAACTAATCAAAGCTTGAGATTTTGTGCATGTTTAGGTCTATTATACAGCTGGAAGTGAGATCAAATCGTACAAGGTTGATTTGGATGCAAAAGATTGCATTTCCCATGATTTGGAAAGATTTGCACAAAGAATCAAATCATGAATCAATGATCATAAAAGGAGAAGATTTGAAACAAGTTTGCAACCCTAATTCGTTCTAGGGTACATAAGGAACATTTGCAGATCAGAAACAAAGAGATTGGAGGCGTGTAAAACAGAAATCAGAATTGCAAAAATTCAAGAAAAATTGCAAATCAATTTTCAGGATTCAGGCTATCTCAAGCCATTCTAAGCATCCCAATCGCTTGCTGGATATCCCTGGATCACATTGCAACCCTTAGCAAGCTTCCTCGAGCCTTGAAACGCGCTGTAAGTATCACACGGTTTCCATATTTTCTTGAAATCGAATACGATCATTATGGCATCTTTAACATGATTTATTGCTATATTCTTAATCCTTATGATGTTTGCAGGCTAATGGTCATATTTAATTGCATTTTCATTAACTGTAAAGCAAAATGCCATAGCTAGGGTTTCCTCTTTGTTTTTAGGGTTTTTCTGTACAGGGACAATTTACCATGGATAATGGTATCATGATGCTCGTGAAGTTACAACGAGTTGATTGGTACCATTGGTTGTGATTTATCATGCAGGGACAAGATTTTGGAGAAGCACAGGGATGTACCTACGCCTAGTGTCCGTAGGTAAAGGTCTTATGTCTAAAACGATAGAAGCCACGAGGAAGATGATGGCGTGGCATGCCGTGAATGGCCCATTCAAATTTCGTGCGCTGTTTGAGTTTAACCACTTGTTTTATCATATAATGTTTGTTTGTTGTTTTTGTACAAATAACCAAGACAACTCAGATGGTCAGCATGTGTTGTGATAGTGCCTAAGGGCCTGGGTTCAATCCCCAGGTCCCCAACTTTGCTTTCTATATTTTTTCTTTGCATGATCAGGTGTACAGACGTCCCATAAGTCCACCATACATCATCAGCTTGCAGCCATCAGATCCCCAGCAAGCCAAATCCAAGGCCTCTCCATGATGGTCCACAATACACCTTGTTTTACCCCAAAAATTTCCCTCCCATTTCATCAACATTTTCTCATCACAAGACTCTTGGAACTGAAGATCAAGCTAGGGTTTGCTCTGCTCAAGACACTTCCTTGCACTGTTGACCTAAATTAGGGTTTGAGTTTGCACAGGGATATTTTGAGCCACAATGCCCAAGGTGACTTTAATACTTCATGTTGGACTCACAAGTTTATCCATACCAAGTTTCAAGCCTTGATTCAAATTTTTGCCCAGTCAATTGGACAGTTGACCTAGAAATCAACTGTATTGGGGAAAAAGTCAATTGTGGCCAATTGATAGTCAAACTTCATGATTTTTGACCCACATCAACATAATGAACTCACATTTGTCATTTGATCAAGTTTGGATCACAATTCCACGAGAAACTTGATCAGATCACCAAAAGGGCAAAATGGTCATTTTTAGGGTTTTGATTGTACAAAGGCAATTTTTGACTGTTTGACCTAACCAATGGAAAATCAAGCTCAACCATGGACACAAGGACTCAATGACATTGTCTTGACCCATTCAACAAGTTCAGAAGATCTCAATTGCATAGGATTGACAGATGAATTTTTCAGTCAACTGATCAAAATTTGACTATATACTGAAAAGTCAAACTTTGACTTTTTGGTCAAAATCAAGTGCCAAGATTTATTTTTCATCAAGACATGTCAAATTATGAAACTTGTTCATCAAGAAACCCAAAAATGCAAATTAGGGTTTAAAATGAAAATTTTCATAACTTAGAAATTTTCTAAGTTATGAAATTTTCTTATTTTTTCCTAACTTTGTCCCATTTTTTCACCAAGATGAAAATGGATTCAAACAAAACTTGCAACATGAAAGTTGTATTCCATCACAAAGTTTACAACTTTGATTCACAAAGTTTTCTAAAAAGAAGCTTGTATCTCAAGTTATGATTTTTGGAACAAGGGTACCTAAAACTTTTAACTTAGGAAAATTTTGCCCTAGTTTAGGCAGGATTTTGACACATCTTCTTGGCCATTTTTCACATAGTTCCAATTGGAGTTTCAAATTGCATTTCAAAGATGGATTATAGTACATGTTCCAAGCTTTCCAAATTGTCCAAGAACTCCTCAAACACCCTTTTGGTTAGAGAGAATCGAATGCTTGAAGTTGGCAAAAACTCACTTTTGTCCATGACCAATACATGTTCATACAAACTTGCATTTTCAAATCAGCATGCCTTACACTAGTTTGCAGGCCTCTAAACCACTTCACACTCCATAATTTAATGCCAATCCATCAGTCTAAGCCTTTGTTTTGTTCATTTGGACATTATACACAAGATTAAGCCTTAAGTAGAAAAAGGCAAGTTTCCATTTTTGCTTAAGTATGCTTTATGTCAAACCAACAATCCTTGAGCATTGGTCCAAGATCTCTTGCAGCAAAACAAATCCACAAATCATAGGGGCCAAGAGCAATGTATGCAAGCATATTTGACAGCCTATAGAAGGTTGTAACTTCACTTCCACATTTGAACTTCAAGTAGAGAAAACTTGCAAAACATAAGCAATCTCTCATATATGTTAACACAAGCTTAGACAAACATTGTAGACAAGATCCATACCTCCCAACAAGCCTAAAACACGACCCTTTCATCACTCAAACCTCCCCATACTCAGAATCACTGTTTTTCTGCAAAACAGGGCAGGTTCTGCATTTTGCAAGCCACAACAAAATTCCATCGTGCGTTTTGTCCAAAGATAGTTCAAACACCTTCCAATCAACTCACCTGAACTATCCCAGGCCCCCATTGCAAGCTGTAACACCTCTAACACACTTTGCCATTTTCATTTCAAAGCTCTGCAGGTTGAGTTCTACAGCACGTTTCAAGTTGTTTCAAAGCAAGCCAAGCATTGGAGAAGCTTCCTTGGACTTCAGGAAAGCTCAACAGAAGCTCAAACACCATTGAAGGTTGCTACATTGCCCATCTCAAAGTCAACTGAAACAGGTATTTCATGGACTTCTATATCTCTATTTAGGAATGGTTAGGCTTAGGTTTGTGAATGAAATATGTTGTACTCATAGCCCTGAAGCCATACATATGCTTAGTTTTCATTTACATTAATCGTGCTGAGAGAATTTCACTCATGAACTTTCTGAAAAAACTAGGTTAGAAATTAGTGAAATTCTGGCTGCAGATACTCAATGTCACGTTCAATGTTATGACACCGTATCTGACTTTCTATAAGACAGTAAATACAAAAACAGTAAAGAACACAGTCAATTGTTTACCCAGTTCAGTGTGCAACAACACCTACTCTGGGGGCTACCAAGCCAGGGAGGAAATCCACTATAAGAGATATTAATTCAGGAATAAACCAACCAGTTTATCTCCTTCACTTAAGACCTACCCAATGCAACTTCAATCTAAGTACAACTTAAACCTGAGTTCCTACTCACTCCCCCTCAATCACAGCAGTGATACATAAAACAATTTGACTAATGAATTGTTGACGACACTCTTCAAAACATACACTTGATTATGCTTCACAGCTTTTTAATCAAGCAACACAAACACTCTTGCTTCACAGCTTTGAGTGATACACAAACCTAACTTGACTTTGCTTCACAGCTTTAGTCAAGAGACATACAAACACTCTTGCTTCAAAGCTTTGAGTGTTACACAACCCTTACAATTAAAACCTATTCCAAGTCACTTATCACAATGATAATTGCTTGGATTACAATAGTAAAAACTATACAGCTTCTAAATGATCTTCTGTCAAAAAGGGATTGCATTCAAAACAGCAGCCCTGTTGAATATATAGCAGCTGCAACTTCAGTTAGGGTTTCCACAAAAAGCTAGGGTTAATTCCGTTTGACCTTAAGACTAGGTCACAGGACTTTAACAACAAGGTTGGGGTTGAGCTAGGTTAACCCAAAGAAAACGCAGGATTCTGTTCTGGAAAGACTGAGTCATTTTCCTGAAAAAACTCAGAATTAACCAAACTGCAAACCTGTTAGTTCAGAACAGGATGTCTTAACATTTGTTATGACATCTGAATTCCTGTTTACTGATTTTGGTAAATGTGATCATTTTGCAAAATGCTCAGATACACACTCATAAACATCAATACCTGTATGACAATATTTTTCTGCAAAGGTACCTAATGAATCAGTACAAACTAAACTAGAATGTTATGACATCAGTCATTACATTCACAAATACACTTGGGATTTACCAAAAATGCAAGCCAATAACTAAACAACTACAAACTCCCCCTTTGGCAGATTTTTGGCTAAAGACCCTAAGCAATCAGAGATAGATAGCAGCAGAAAGAAATGACTGCAGAAAAATAGAATGTCTAATTAAGTACCAAAATATATCTCCCCCTCTTTAGCCACAAATGGGCCAAAGATACATGTTCATAAAAATTATACAGTCATCCAGAAAAAAGTAATAAGAGCAGCAGCTAAAAACTGAACACACTTCCAAACTCCACCAAGGACCAGCAACAACTCCACCAAACAGCAACTAACCTTTAAGCACTGTCATCAGACTCAGGATTCAGGATTCTTCCTTTTCTTGTGAGCAATGTCAGCATTCTTCTCTTTGTCTGATGTCTCAACATCCTTAGAGACATCTGGATTTGTTTTAGCATTTGAACTTTCTTGATTTAAAGGAACAGAAATGCCAGGAACTGAGTGGTTCTCGTTCAGAATTCTTGAAACAATTTTTGCTATTGCTTGACGAACATAGGCTGACCCTTCCCTATATGCAATTTCAGGGGGAACTGAAGAAGAGGGATGAGATGAATTACCAGAGGCAGAAGCTTGGGACCTTCCTGCATGTCTTGTTCTCAGCTCTTTGACCTTAGTGGGGTTAGATTCCATTTTTCTAAGAGAAGAGATCTCCAGGGATTCAGAATCCTGACAAGAAGGGATTGTCCTAGAATCTTGATCAGAGGAAGAGGTTGAAATGGTCGTATTGGATGATGATGGTATTTGAGGCATTTTGACAGTCTTAGAGGACCAACAGCAACTGAAGAGAAAATTCTGATTGAGAGACTGGGTTTTGAAGAGGAGACGAGAGGGGAAGGAAGAAAAGGAGTGTCTATTCAACTTCTTAAAAGAATTGAAGGAAATGGGAAAATATAATTTTAACCCAATCAGAACAAGCACAACTCCTTTAACCCTTGTTTTAAGCAAAATTAATTGCTACAATTCCTCATGTTGACAAATACCCAACTTACCCCTCAAGTTTTCAAATTGATTTGCATCAAGAGCCTTGGTAAAAATGTCAGCCAGCTGTAGCTCAGTGGCAACATGTTCCAATTTGATTGTCTTCTCTTCTACAAGGTCTCTGATAAAGTGATGTCGTATGTCAATATGTTTGGTCCTACTATGCTGAATGGGATTCTTGGAAATGTTGATTGTACTCAGATTGTCACAGTACAATGTCATAACATCTTGTGTGACATTATACTCAGTAAGCATCTGTTTCATCCAGATTATTTGAGAACAGCTACTACCAGCTGCAATGTATTCAGCTTCAGCAGTAGAAAGAGACACACAATTCTGTTTCTTGCTGAACCAGGAAACCAGATTATTTCCCAAGAAGAAACATCCTCCAGAGGTGCTTTTTCTATCATCAGCACTACCAGCCCAATCAGCATCACAGTAACCAGTCAGAGTTGGTTCACAGCCATGAGAGTATAGCAACCCATAGTTGTAAGTTCCACTCACATACTTCAAAATTCTCTTCACTTGATTGATGTGACTGACTTTAGGGTCTGCTTGGTATCTTGCACAAACTCCAACTGCAAAAGCAATGTCAGGTCTGCTGGCTGTTAAGTACAACAAGCTTCCTATCATGCTTCTGTACAGACTTTGATCCACCTTAACCCCACTTGAATCTTTGGAAAGCTTTAAATGAGTAGGAGCAGGAGTCCTTTTGTGACTGGCATTCTCCATACCAAACTTCTTTACAATGTTCTTAGCATACTTGCTTTGAGATAAGAAGATTGAGTCCTCCATCTGTGAGACTTGTAGTCCAAGAAAATAAGTTAGTTCTCCCATGAGACTCATTTCAAATTCAGCCTGCATCTGGTCAGCAAAATGTTTAACCATAGGTTCTGACATTCCTCCAAACACTATGTCATCAACATATATTTGGGCAACCATCAACTTCCCTCCTTCAGTTTTGACAAAGAGAGTTTTGTCCAAGCCTCCTTTTCTGTATCCTTTGTCTGAGAGAAACTTTGTTAACCTGTCATACCATGCTCTAGGAGCTTGTTTCAGGCCATATAGAGCTTTTCTCAATTTGTAGACATGATCAGGGTGGTTTGGATCCACAAAGCCTTTAGGTTGTTCCACATAAGCTTCCTTATTTAAGTACCCATTTAGAAAGGCACTTTTCACATCCATCTGAAATAACTTGAACTTCAGAAGACAAGCAATTGACAATAGGAGTCTGATTGATTCCAGCCTGGCTACAGGTGCAAAGGTTTCATCAAAATCAACCCCTTCAACCTGGGTGTATCCTTGAGCAACAAGTCTTGCCTTATTTCTGGTGACAACTCCTTCAGCATCTGACTTGTTCTTGAAAATCCATTTTGTTCCAATGATGTTAGTTCCTTCAGGTCTAGGAACCAGTTCCCAAACTTCATGTTGCTTGAATTGGTTCAGTTCATCTTGCATTGCACCAATCCAGTATTCATCGGTTAAAGCTTCCTTGACATTTCTTAGTTCCATTTTGGATACAAAACAAGAGTTTGAGATGATTTCTCTAGATCTTGTAATGACTCCACTGTTGGGATCTCCTATGATGAGCTCTTTTGGATGATCCTTCTGAATTCTGATGGAAGGGATCTTGCTAGCTTCCTTTGATTCAGATTCTGTTGTGGTGGAGTTGGGTAGATCATTCTGTTGGGTTGAAGTCTCAAAGAATGTCTCAACAGTACAAGGAACATCTATTTCTTCATGATAATCATCAATTATAACATTTATTGATTCCATCATGGCTTTGGTTCTGGAATTGAATACTCTATAAGCTCTGCTGTTTGAGGAGTATCCTAGAAATATGCCTTCATCACTTTTAGGGTCCAGTTTTCTTCTTTGTTCACGATCTGCCAGAATATAGCATTTGCTGCCAAACACATGGAAGTACTTCACAGTTGGTTTTCTTCCTTTCCAGAGTTCATATATGGTGGATGAGGTTCCCTTTCTCAAGGTGACCCTGTTATGAACGTAGCAGGCTGTATTCATAGCTTCAGCCCAAAAATACATAGGAAGTCTTTTGGCATGTAACATTACTCTGGCAGATTCCTGTATGGTCCTGTTTTTCCTTTCCATAACTCCATTTTGCTGAGGAGTTATAGGAGAAGAAAATTCATGACTAATTCCTTCTGATGAATAGAAATCATCAAACTTGCTGTTTTCAAATTCCTTGCCATGATCACTTCTGATTCTGACAATACACCCTTCCTTTTCTCTTTGAATTCTTTTGCACAATTCTTTAAAAACTTCAAATACATCAGATTTTTCCCTAATGAAATTAATCCAGGTGAATCTGGAAAAATCATCCACAACCACATAGGCATATCTTTTTCCACCAAGACTCTCCACTTGCATTGGTCCCATCAGATCCATATGAAGAAGTTCTAGAACCTTAGAGGTGGTCAGATGTCTTGACTTTGGATGTGACATCCTAGTCTGCTTACCAACCTGACATTCACCACAAACTCTTTCTTCATCAATTTGCAGTCTTGGAATCCCTCTGACTGCCTCCATGGAGATAATCCTTTTCATTCCTCTTAGATGAAGATGGCCAAGTTTTTGGTGTCACAGTTTCACCTCTTTTTCTTCTTTTGCAATGGAACACACAGAGGAGAAATTAGTGTTCTCAGGCTACCACAAGTAACAGTTGTCTTTAGATCTGACTCCTTTCATTACAATTTCTTGTTTGTCATTGATTACAAGGCATTCAGATTTTGAGAAATTTACCTTGAATCCTAGATCACACAATTGACTGATACTAATGAGATTAGCAGTCAGTCCTTTTACCAGCAGTACTTCATTCAGACTTGGAACTCCAGGGCAGTCCAGATTACCAACTCCTTTGATTTCACCTTTAGCACCATCTCCAAAGGTCACAAAACTGGTGGTGTGAGGTTTAACATTATTGAGGAGGTTCTTGATTCCAGTCATGTGTCTGGAACACCCACTGTCAAAGTACCAGTCTTCCTTTGCAGAGACCCTCAGAGAAGTGTGGGCTATCAGGGCAGTAGCCTTTTTCTTCCATTTAGGAGCATGTGGTACCTTTTTGGACTTAGGTTTGACACCTGAGTTCTGATTGGGGTATCCATGCAATCTGAAGCAGAAGGGCTTTATGTGGCCATATCTCCCACAATGATGACATCTCATTCTTTGGTACCTTTTCTTCATATGTCTCTGTTCCTGATGTTGAGAGTTGTGTTGAGACATCTGTTTTGACATTTGCTTATCAGGCCTGATCTTCTTGACTGTACCAGATTTCTTTGCTTCCATAAATCCTAGTCCAGAGTCATTTCCCACATTTTTTCCAACCTGAAGGATCTCTTCCAATTTGTCTATTCCATTAGTCAGCATTTTGACAGATTTGGTCATTTGATTCAGTTGTGAGTTCAGCAATTGAACTTCCCCTTCTAGATGACTTATAGTTTCAAGATTTGCCCTTTTCTCAGCCTCCAGCTTTATGATGAGTTTTGATTGTTTCTCATTCTACACATAGACTTCAGTACTTCTGATACACAATTTATTGTAAGTATCAGCCAGTTCTTCAAATGTCACCTCTTCATCACTAGTGTCACTTTCAGAGGTACAAACACCAGTTAGAGCAGTAACTAGTTTGGAAGATTCTTCTTCAGAATTACTTTCTGAATCATAGTCAGACCAAGTAACAGTCATTCCTTTCTTTTGTTTCTTAAGAAAGGTTGGACATTCAGCTCGAATATGCCCATATCCTTCACAACCATGGCATTGAATTCCTCTGCCTTGGTTTCCCTTCTCTTCTGACCTTGGTCTTCTGCTGGAACTGTCAATTTCAGAGGGAATGTTATGAACATTAGACCTTGACTTTGGATCTATTCTTTTGATGAGTTTGTTGAACTGTCTTCCAAGCATGGCTATAGCTTCTGAAATATTTTCTTCTTCATCCTCCTTGTTGTCAACATCAGAGTTGGATACAAGTGCTATGCTCTTGTTCTTCTTGTCACCATTTTCAGTGATCCCCATCTCATAAGTCTGAAGAGACCCAATAAGTTCATCCACTTTCAACTTGCTGATGTCCTGGGCTTCTTCTATGGCAGTTACCTTCATTGCAAATCTTTTAGGCAAGGATCTGAGAATCTTTCTCACCAGTTTTTCTTCTGACATCTTTTCTCCCAGTGCTCCTTAGGTGTTGGCAATCTCCAAGATGTTCATGTGAAACTCATGAATGGTTTCATCTTCCATCATTTTTAGATTCTCAAACTTGGTAGTCAACATCTGAAGCCTTGACATTTTTACTTTGGAAGTGCCCTCATGAGTAGTTTTGAGAGTGTCCCAAACTTCCTTGGCCAGTTCATATTGATGTACTAGTCTGAAAATGTTTCTATCAATTCCATTGAACAAGGCATTTAAAGCTTTGGAATTTCCCAGGGCTAACTCATCTTCTTCTTTACTCCAATCTTCCTCAGGCTTCAGACTGATTGTCCCATCTTTCTCAGTTATGGTGGGATGGATCCATCCTTTGTCAGCAGCTCTCCAAGCCTTTTTGTCCAGATATTTTAAGAAGGCAATCATACGAGGTTTCCAGTAGTCATAATTAGTTCCATCCAGAATGGGTGGTCTATTTCCAAAAACTCCTTCTTTGTCCATAGTGCCAGAAAGTAATATCCCTAGATCTCACCCAGTAATTCAGGCAGGGTGCCTGCTCTGATGCCAATTGAAATTTTGGCTACAGATACTCAATGTCACGTTCAATGTTATGACACCGTATCTGACTTTCTATAAGACAGTAAATACAAAAACAGTAAAGAACACAGTCAATTATTTACCCAGTTCAGTGTGCAACAACACCTACTCTGGGGGCTACCAAGCCAGGGAGGAAATCCACTATAGGAGATATTAATTCAGGAATAAACCAACCAGTTTATCTCCTTCACTTAAGACCTACCCAATGCAACTTCAATCTAAGTACAACTTAAACCTGAGTTCCTACTCACTCCCCCTCAATCACAGCAGTGATACATAAAACAATTTGACTAATGAATTGTTGAAGAAACTCTTCAAAACATACACTTGATTATGCTTCACAGCTTTTTAATCAAGCAACACAAACACTCTTGCTTCACAGCTTTGAGTGATACACAAACCTAACTTGACTTTGCTTCACAGCTTTAGTTAAGAGACATACAAACACTCTTGCTTCAAAGCTTTGAGTGTTACACAACCCTTACAATTAAAACCTATTCCAAGTCACTTATCATAATGATAATTGCTTGGATTACAAT
Source organism: Vicia faba (assembly GCA_948472305.1). Lineage (NCBI taxonomy): Eukaryota > Viridiplantae > Streptophyta > Magnoliopsida > Fabales > Fabaceae > Vicia > Vicia faba. The sequence goes on from OX451741.1 coordinate 1,025,820,876, forward strand.
AGTAAAAACTATACAGCTTCTAAATGATCTTCTGTCAAAAAGGGATTGCATTCAAAACAGCAGCCCTGTTGAATATATAGCAGCTGCAACTTCAGTTAGGGTTTCCACAAAAAGCTAGGGTTAATTCCGTTTGACCTTAAGACTAGGTCACAGGACTTTAACAACAAGGTTGGGGTTGAGCTAGGTTAACCCAAAGAAAACGCAGGATTCTGTTCTGGAAAGACTGAGTCATTTTCCTGAAAAAACTCAGAATTAACCAAACTGCAAACCTGTTAGTTCAGAACAGGATGTCTTAACATTTGTTATGACATCTGAATTCCTGTTTACTGATTTTGGTAAATGTGATCATTTTGCAAAATGCTCAGATACACACTCATAAACATCAGTACCTGTATGACAATATTTTTCTGCAAAGGTACCTAATGAATCAGTACAAACTAAACTAGAATGTTATGACATCAGTCATGACATTCACACATACACTTGGGATTTACCAAAAATGCAAGCCAATAACTAAACAACTACAATTAGGGCCAGAGAAATTCTCTCTGATCTTTGAGAGTTAATCCAAGTTTTTTATATGGTTGAATTCATTGTTTAATTCTCTACAATGTTCATGTTATGAGTTTTGGCAAAAGATCAAAGAATCAGGAGTTACGTTTTTGAACATAGCACGCGCGCAGGTTTTGTTCCAAGGAAGAAGAAGTGATTCTGGGCTGGGGCTGGGTCCTTTTTCTTTTGACATCCCTTTTGTTCAGTTTACACCCTCTGGCCCATTTATTTAAATATTTATCATTTTGACATTTTTATTTTTTATTCTGACTTTATTATTTTTTGTCTAAATATAAAAATGCCAAAAAAAAATTTCTATATTTATTTGATATTTATTTTATTTTACTAAGTACATATATGTAAATAAACTATTTTCTTTTTTAATAAAACTAAAAAATAATACAAAAAATATACTTATTTCCATTTATTATTTTTATTTATGTTTAAAAACATTTTCTTGAAAATACCCATTTTTTTGTAAATAATTAAATTTTATCTTTGTATATTTAATATGTTTAATATATATATATATATATATATATATATATATATATATATATATATATATATATATATATATATATATATATATATATATATATATATATATATATATATATATATATATATATATATATATATATATATATATATATATATATATATATATATATATATATATATATATATATATATATATATATATATATATATATATATATATATATATTTGTTTTATCAAATAATTAGGTCAAGAAATACAAAAACACCACATTGTCATTGTTATTGATGTCTTACACTAAAAACATCATTTTTTACGATATACTTTTATTTTGTTAATATATAATTGTATAAAATTAATAAATAATATTATTTATTAAGAATTAGGGTTTTCTTGCCCTAAATAGAAAAATAATTAAAATTGATCTTTTTTTTATTTTACATTTCACATTGAAAAATTACTTTTTACATACTAAAAATATTTTGGCATAATACATTTTATTTACATTTATTTATTGTGTTTATTTCATTTATTGTACATTTAAATATTGTATCTTATACATTCAATTTGGTTGTAATAGTAATCTAGGGTTTAATTTCTTGTCAAATATCCCCAATTCAAATTTGTACCCCTGTTTACCGTGGTTATTGGTAAACAACTGCTGATCCTCCAAATGGTTACTTATTTGGTTACTCGCAGGATCGATCAGATTGATCCTAAGACATGGTTGATTTTGAGGTTTTGATTAAGTTGGATAATGGTTAAATGACAAGAAAATAAAGAGGCTTTAAGTAAAGTGCATGAAGAAATGGGCTTGATAAAATAAATGAAGGCTTGAAATAAAAGGCTTCGACAGGAAAAGTAAAGAAGAAAGCAAGTAAAGTTTCTGGAAAGTAAATGACTTTGATTAATAAAAGTGGTGTTTCACACATACATTCTCAACAATTCTTTCTCACACGCTGGGTACTCGAATCTATATGAGTGACTTTGTATATAATTGTGAACACACGCGAAAAACTGCGTGAACTACTACTATTTATACTAAAACATCCCAAGTAACCGTCGGGCAGTTACAATGCTTCGAGATGACTCCACTTGGCACGTTCTCAGCATTCGACGCTCCAGATCTTTGCACGTTGCACTTGGTAACCGCTGGAAACCGTTTTCCCTCCAAACGCTTGAATTTCAAACCGCTCCACTCTGAACAATCGAACACCTTCGTCGAGAAGAAACTTCGACGAGAAACACCTTCGACGTCGAAGGCGACCAACTTCTCCCTTGGAAGAAATCCTCCAAGTATACTGCCATCTTTCGATGGGCATTTCGACAGACCCAGCTGGTCGAAAACATCCATCAGCTTTAATAGCTGATATTAATAAAACAAGGGTGTCGAATTTAGGAGCCAACAAATTGCCCCCCAAGAATGCCTTATTTCGACTCTGAAAGAAAAAGGCATTCTTTGAAATGCCATTCGACACCTGTCTTTTCATTCTTAGTCACAAATTAAATTGTGCACTTTTTTGTCTTCTACCAACCACTGACAATCCCAAGGAAAAGCCATCATTTCATCCGTACCTAAGACGTCACTCCAGTACGGCGTGCAGCGTGCCAAATGTCTTTTCACAAATTGTCATCATGACAATTCCCAAAAACGAGGGCGCACGCTGCACCCTTTCACTTCTGCAGAACGGCTACAACAACAGGGAGACGCCACGTGTCCCACTACCTTCTGCAACATTAAATGGCATTAAATGTCCTCGAATTTGGGGATTTCCCCAACTACTATAAATAGCGCCAAGTACCCATTGTGGGACTTTTTCACGCTACCTTGCTTTCAGATATCCCTTATTGCACACAAACTCTTGCAACCTTTGCAAACCAACTGTCCTTCACTTCATCTTCAACCTTAGTATCAACAATGGCATCTGGTTCTTCCAACGCTCCTAGCGCCAACACCCCCTCTGGAAATGTCAAACCCAGGATTTTCTCCATTGCTCCCGTAGTGACTCCCACGGGCCAACGAAGGGTTCCTGAGCCTTTGGACATTGCTGTACGTGATGCTTATTCACGCCACCTCATGATTCCGGTTGGATATTCCAACCAAATCTTTGCCGTGTCTGGCCCATTATACCCAAGCATTGTTGAAGCCATGAAGATCAAAAGCTACTTTCCGGTACTTGAAAAACTCAAACCGGTTGGATGCTCCAAGAAAGATGCAGAGGATAATGAAGACCCTGCTAAGGAGAAAATCGACCTTCGTTTTTTCAACAGAGGTGTTAGGGCTTTCAGGTCTAGCCCTAGCCTTACTCTTGACTATAGTGCTTGGCTGGAAAAAATGGAGAAACGCCAGGCTTCGATCTGGAAAGACATGGGGATATTCGACCTGGTTATGTTGTCGAAGACATGTCTTAACTATTCCCCAGAAATGTTGATAGCTTCCTTACTCTTCTGGGATTACACCCATTTCACCTTCCATCTTCCCTGTGGAATGCTGACTCCCACGCTCTTCGACGTGGCCGCCATCACTGGCCTTCGACCCACTGGGGACTACTTCGACCCAGAGGAAATGTCGGAGGATCAGATTGGATTCTCTGCCACAAAACCAACATACACCACCTTCATCAATCACTACCATGATAAGTCGACGGACGCTGTGTCGGAGGTAGAACATATCGCGTTTCTAGCCCTATGGCTGTCACGCTTTGTGTTTTGCACCAAGTCTTTACAGGTGACCAAGAAGATGGTCACTCTCTCCACTCAACTCCACCATGGCCAAAATATCTGTTTGGCATAATTGATTTTGGCGAATTTGTACGAGTCGATTAGCAATGGAGCGACTCTTCTGAAGATCATCGAGAACAGAGCCAGTCTGCTGCTTGCTGGACCTTTTTGGCTGCTTCAGCTGTGGCTCAATGCCACCTTCGAGTCTTTCTTACCTCAGAAGACTCAAATAAACGAGCAGGCTCCGGAAATAGCAAATAGGTGCATCGAAGGCACCAGATTGGCCCTGTTGACTCCAACAGAAGATGGGCTGGAGCTTCAACAAACTTTTACAAACTTCGTTTTGATGTTTGCTAAAAGGAAAGAGTTTGCTTCGACCATGGCTCCGTTTGCTCGACGAAAGGTTGGCCCAGAGTGGTTCACGAGGCCACATCCTAAGGCGTCAAGTGGTCCTCAGGTCGAAGAGCATACAACAGTGTGGGAGGCATTTCTCACGCCAAGAATAATGCCCATGCGATTCAAGAGCTCCAAGACTCACTTGAGTCTAATCGCGTATCAACCAAACTTGGTGTCTCGCCAGTTTGGTATCATTCAAACACTACCTTCTCCAATTTTTCCCAGGGAGAAGTCTATGTTATACTTCTGCAACGACTACACTGAAGACGCTGCCACTAAGCATATCGGCAGATATGCTGGTTGAACAGTTCTTTCGTTGTTTGACTATCAGCTTAACTTTCTCTGCTCACCATCCTTCGAGGAGTGGTGGAAAAGTTACTACACTGAGGAGTTTTTCGACGAGAAGGACTTCGTGGACGAACTTCAGAAGTCTTTTGTCCTTGTCTTGGACAAAATAAAGAAATGTAAGTTCATCCTTCCAAATTACTTTGTCTTTCCCTTTCGACTGGTAGCCTGTTAATTATTTTGTCTACTTTCAGTTGTTCGAAAGCCTGCGGCCAAGAAGGCTGCAGAAGGCCATCAGGGAGGATGCCCCTTAACAAAACCTCCACCACCGGCGAAGACTATAGCACCGGTGAAGACCACAACAAACCAACAGGGGGAAGGCCCTTCGAAAAAGCCTTCTGCATCGGTAACCAGACTTTTATTATTTTCTTCTAGCTTTAACATTCTGACTTTCGATGCAGCTTCTAAGTCGAACTCCAATTGATTTTTTAGGCACCTTCACCCAAGAAACGGCCAGCACTGACGGTCGAGTCCGGGAGTGATGAAGAAGATGATTCTCCCCCTGCTCCTCTTAAAAGGAGAAAGCTGAAGAAGGACGTTCCTCTTCCTGAGGCTCGAACAATTAGAATAAAGGTTGCTGGGAGAAAACCCAGGCCACCTCCAGTAATCATTGAAGAGCCAACGAAGGAGGAATTAAATGTTCTTCTCAATAAACCTGTCGAAAGCGACAATTCCAGCCCTGGGGCTGAAGCTCCTTTGCAGGTAATCTCTTTGATCCCTTTGTAACTCAGGTGTCGATACCCACGTTCGATTATGTCTCTTTCGAATTTAGAAGATTCTTCTTCTTCTCTTTTCAGGACACCACTGAAAGCTCAGCGCCAAGGACTTCTGAAACATTGGATTCTGCTGAACTCAGCAGGCCACAAGAAAAAGACTTGGCGAACGATGAAGCCAATACTGAAACAAATGAAGCCAATGCTGAGACAGCAGAACAACCAACAGAAGATCCACAAACAGAAGAGCAACAACCAAAAGAGATTCAGGTGGTTGATCTGTCGGAAGAGAATCGTGACGAAGGGGACCGCGGTGACGCTGGCGAAGAGGATCAAGGTGACGCTGGCGAAGGGGACCATGATGACGCTGGTACTGCCGCAGCCCGAGTCGAAGAGAGTCAAGTCGAGGCAAATGCTACTCAACAGCCTCAACCCCAAGACAACGCCGCTGCAAAGGTTGTCACCTCAACAAAGCATAGGTCGAAAGAAGACTTAGAACTCCTAAAGCAAACTGATCCTGTTGGCTATCTGAACGCCATCATCGAGAGAAAGGGAAGTTCGTCTTATGTTAGTCAGGAGGTTCCTACTCTGTCGGGGAAGTCCACTGAAACTTCTCCTCTCGATGAGGCTTTGACGAAGGTTAAGGCTCAGTTCTTCAAGAAGGATTTGATGAAAGCTTTGGAGGGGGACCCTACTGCTCCATCATATTTGGGGGCTGTTTTGAATGTCGTAGACTTGCTAGCTGTGCCTCCGGAAGTTTCAGGCTTTATCATGGAGTTACACTCCATTATTGATCAAGTCTCAGCAGATTATCGGCGACAAAGGGGCTTTAATAGCCAGCTTGAAGTGTTATATGGCAAAAGCTCTTCTGCATGGACTGCTATAGCAGAGACAACTTCTCGAATTGCGGAGTTGTCGAAGCAAAAAGCATCTAAACAAGAAGAAGTTGATGCCATCGATCGAGAGAATGCTTCCATCAAGGCGCAAATCGAAGAACTAGAGGCTAAGATGAATGCCAATACTAAGCGCAAGGAGGAACTTCTCTCGACTGTTCCAGACACCGAAAGTCAAGCTGAAATCACACAAGGCCTAGAATTTGCTGAGAAAGCTCAAGCCTTCGACGATCAAATTGCCAAGCTTGCGCAGGCGAATGCCTTGTGCAACAAAAGATTGGAGTTGCAGCAAGCTAAATACCTTCGACTCAAGGACTCCATCCCCTTCTGATTGATTCAGCCCTTTAACCATATATTGTAATATGTATTCGACAATATTGCCATTTTGGCTAATTTATAAAAATTTTCCATTTTGGCTTATTTATGGTTAATTTAATCGTTTCTTGTTATTTATTTTTATCTCTTGGAGTATAGGTTTATACTTTTTCAAATATTTACCATTTACTCTCAAGAGCCTTTTATCTTCACCTAGCTCTTCGACTTCATAAGCTCCACCAGAAAAAGTCTGGATAACTCTGAATGGTCCTTCCCATTTGGGTGACCATTTTCCCATGCTTCGATCCCTTCGATCCATGGGAAGAATCGCCTTCCAAACTAGTTCCCCAGGTGAAAATGCCTTAGGTTTCACCTTTTTATTATAAGAGTCTTCTACTCTTTTCTTCTGAAGCCTGAGTAGGTCAAGAGCGCGCAATCTCTCTTCGTCTAACTCCACTAGTTCGTCTAACATCATATCCCAATAAATTTCAGAGGGAATATCATAATGTCTCTGAACCCTTGCAGATTGAAGACAAATTTCTGCTGGCAACACTGTGTCATGGCCAAAGGTTAGCCTATATGGCGTTGTACCTATGGCTTCTTTTGGGGACGTTCGACAGGCCCACAAAATCTGGTCTAACGTCTTATGCCAATTTTTGGGCTTCTTCCCAACATGCTTTTTTATCAAGCCAATCACTACTTTGTTCGCTGCTTCGACTTGACCATTTGCCTGTGCATAATAAGGTGTTGATGTTAGGAGTTTAAAGCCCGTTTCCTGAGCGAATTCCTGCATCTTTCGACCGGTGAAAACTGATCCTTGATCAGTTGTTATAGTCTCAGGGATTCCATATCTAAAGATAATGTTCTTTTGAATAAATTCAATGACATTTTCTTGGTCCACAATGACTAAAGGGATAGCTTCGATCCACTTAGTAAAATAATCAATGCCTACCAATATATACTTCTGACTCTTTGAGGATGCTGGTCGAATCTCTCCAATGAGGTCCAACGCCCATCCTCTAAAGGGCCAAGGTTTCACTATCGAGTGAAGTTCGCTTGCTGGTACATGTTGGATGCCTGTATGGACTTGACATTCTTGGTAACCTTTAGCGAACTCGACACAATCTTTCAACATGGTGGGCCAGTATAGTCCTTGTTGAAACAACAACCATTTCATCTTATGGCCTACTTGGTTAGCCCCACATGCTCCAGCGTGCGTAGTCGAAAGGGCTATGTATGCCTCAGTTTCACTTAAACATTTTAGCAATACCCCTTCAGGCGTCTTTTTAAATAACTCATTACCCATGAGTACATAACTCAACGCCCTGTACTTTGTTTTTCGTTCTGTCGAAGCTACTGGATTTTGAAGATAATCCACAATGGGCTTCCTCCAATCTTGCTCTGACAAATTATCTATGAACGAAATTTCGAAGTTACTTTGATCAGCATATCCTAGTCTTGTCGATTCCAAGTCTGTTGGTGATAGACAAGTTGCTTTTATCTTTTCTCGAACATCGATTGCTCTTTGTAATCTCGTTTTTGAAATCTTGTACCCAGATGCAATTTGTGCCAAGTCATTGGCTATTTTATTTTCCAATCTGGGTATGTGTCGAATATTGACCATTTCAAATTTTTTCAATAAACGATTTGCTATCACAAAGTACATAATGAGATTTTCTCTTATGCATTTATATTCTTTTGTGACTTGCTTAATGACTAACTCTGAGTCTCCCATTATTTCGACTCGAGTTGCCCCCAATTCCAACAATATTTCAAGGCCAGTAATTAGAGCTTCATACTCAGCCTCATTGTTCGAACAAGAACCTGATATCTTGTACTTGAATGTTGTTGGAATTTTTTCTGGAGAAATGATCAAGACTCCTACTCCTGTTCCATCTTTATGGCTGGAACCATCGAAGTAGAATTTCCAAGGTTCTATCTCCACATAATTAACATCCTCAACTTGAATTGAGTGGTCGACTATAAAGTCTGCAACCACTTGTCCTTTCACTGCCTTAAGAGGCATAAAGGTCAAAGAGTATTCAGTTAATGCTAGTGCCCACTTGCCAATTCGATTGTGCAAGATGGGTTTCGACAACATGTACTTGAAAACGTCAAAATGAGACGAAACATACACATCAACTGGTTTTATATATTTCTTGAGTTTTGTACAAGAGAAATACAGACATAGACACAATTTTTCAACTTCACTATATCTAGTTTCTGCATCGTTCGAAACTCTACTAAGATAGTAAATGGGTCTTTCGACTCCATTCTCATCTTCTTGGGCTAACATGCTTCCCAAAGTTTTGTCGGATGCAGCTATGTACAATCTCATACTCCTATTGCTACAAGGAGGCACCAAAATAGGTGGCTTGGTGAGGTACCCTTTGATTTTGTCGAAGGCTTCTTGTTGCTCTTGCCCCCATTCGAATCCCTCTTTATTCAGTCGAATTAAGGGTGAAAAGGCTTGAGCTTTCCCACTTAGGTTAGATATAAATCTCCTTAAGAAATTTATCTTGCCTAATAGAGATTGCAATTCCTTCTTATTCGATGGCGCTTTCGCTTCCAGAATAGCCTTCGTCTTGTTCTGGTTGATTTCGATTCCTTTCTTGTGGACAACGAAGCCCAAGAAATCTCCAGCTTTCACACAGAATGCACACTTCAAAGGGTTCATCTTCAGACCATGTTCTCTCATTCTTTCGAATGATTGTCGAAGGTGGTCAATATGATTCTTCCTGGAAACAGATTTTATAACAATGTTGTTGTACCCAAAAATTTGCCCTCCCATAATTCTTCAAAGATTTGCCAAGACAAGCTACAAAATCCCCCAAGGGTTGCACAGTCAAAGATCTCCTATACAGTCAAAACTAGGGTTGGTGTTCTGATCAAGAAAATGAAGTTTTCAAAGGTCCAATCAAGTCTCACATGCCTACAAATATGGTCAAGTATCCTCATATCAAGTTTCAAGTCATTCAGCACAAAATTGCACAGTCAAAAACCCTAATTGCACTACAGTCAACTGTAGGGGCAAAATGGTCATTTGACAGTCAAAAGTTCAAATTTTTGGTCAACATATCATTTTGAAGCCACAAACATCATTTGATCAATGCTTGATCATGATTCTCAAAATTTGGCTCAGAAATCATCAAGATGCAAAAGTTTCCTTATTTGGACAGTTGAAAAAGTCAACTGAAATTGACCAGGGCATAACTTTCACATGGATTATCAGAAAAATTCCATCCAAATCTCATTTTGAAGAGAAAGACATTTCCTACAACCCATCTTCATACTTCAAGTCCAAGAAATGCTCTCACAAAAAGTTATCAATTTCAACATTATAGGTCATTTTCAAAAGTCAACAAAAAGGGACTTTAAGTCAAAGGCCATAACTTGAGATTGGTAAATCAAAATGACATGGGACCAAAGGCAGTGGTTAGAGGACTCAAATACCTTTCCAAAATGTCCAAGAACATGAGAAAAGCTTAAAAATTGAGCAAGTTATGCCTTGTGGAAGTTGGGAAATTTTTGGATATTTTGAAAAGTCAACATTGATTCAAATGACCTAAAATTGCTAATGGGCCCATTTTTCTTCCACCATTCATCATTCCAAGCATATGCACGACCACTTGGCCCAAAGGGAAGTATTTTCTCATTTTTTATTTATTTATTTGAATTTTTATTTATATTAATTCATTTAAATCATTTAAATAGGTGAAAAATATTTAACCTAACCTAACAAATCTTTTTATACATGTTTTAGCCTCTATAATTCGTGCATATGCAAATAAGGAAAGAATTGGAGCAATTGGATCCTAATTGACACAAAATTGCATGGAAAAAGATATGAAAAAGATCCTAGAAAATCAATTATCAAAATCAATGAATGCAATGGATTTGATTGAGTTTTTTTGACCTAATGCACTCAATACAAAAGCCTGATCATAACCCTAATGCAAAGAGACACAAAAGCTGCGCTCAAAGGCCATTGACAAACTTGAATTTTTCTCAAGAAACTCAAATTCTGAAAACACCTTTTCAAGGCGATTCAGGTCTCAAGACTTCTCCCATTAGCCTCCACAAGGTCCATTGAACGTGTCTCAATCAAAAACAGTCACCCAAACCTCAAGAATCGCTGTACAGAATCCAAAATTTTCTCATAAAATTGCATACTCGTATCTTGATTTTAAGGCATTTCCATGACATTTAGTTTATGTATTCTTATTCAATGATGCATTCTGATGCTTGCCATGTGATTTAATTGCATTTTTATGCGTTATATACAAATATGCCATGATTGATTCTTAGGGTTTGCAGAGCTTCAGATTAGGGGTTTTTGACCAAGGAAAAATTAAGGCTTGTGACCACCATCATTCGAATCACTGCGCTTGGACGAACAAGAACCAACCATCGCGCCAAATTTCTGAATGACACAGGCCTAATCGCTATTTTCCCATAGCCGGCCTAATGAAACGCATAGAAAACCGTTGCTTTTGTTTTTGTATTTCAGGGATGATGAAGAAGATGAATTCGTGGCGTGCATTGGTTGGTCAGTTTGAAATTCGCGCGCAGAATCCACTAACGCCTTTATTTTCTTTTATATTATTTGTTGATTATTATATATTAACACGAACAAAGTGGTTCAGCTGGCAAGCGTTGGGTGCTTTAACGTCCAAGACCTGGGTTCGAGTCCCAGGTCTGCATTATCTCAATATCATTTTTCTATGTACGTTCATATGCGCTTCAAGGCTGCAGACGCACCATACTCCTCTTCATCAAGCCAGCCACGCGTCCCATAGAATCAGATCAAAGGCTCAGGATTGAGGAACACAGAACGCCCTAGTCAATGCGTATGTACGTGTCATGCAAAAAGTCAAAAAAGGCCAAGTTTAATGGGCCAGATTACTGAGCTTGAACCTCCATATTGGGGACTACCACCCCCCTTGGTTTGCAACTTCTTTTAATTTTCTCTATTTTTCTATTCTTATTATAATTTTTAATTTTTCTTTTAATTACTGTTGTTTAATTAATTATTTTTTACAAAATACAAAATACACATAAAAAATCAGAAGAAAAAAAAAATGATAAAATATTATTTATTTTAGTATTTTCATAAGCAAATTTGCATGTAAATAAAATTAGTTTCGAATTAGGTGTTAACTTTAATTCTTTTAACAAAAATCTAAAAAATGTAGAACTAGGGTTTAAATAATAATTTTTCATCTTTTTTTACTTTTTTTTTCTCATAATGATCAAACAATTAAATATTTATTTTATTTATTTTTATAATTAAACTTGTAAATTAATTAGGGTTTCATTTAGGTTAAAAAACTTTAATATTTTTCTTAATAACTTAAAAGCCATTAGAATTAGGGTTAGCGTTTAATTGCAATTAATTCCTTTTCTATTAAATCCTAAAATACATAAAAATACCAAAAAACAAAAACAATTTCTTTTCTTAAATTAATTAATTCATGTAATTTTAATATTTTGCAAAAGGGTCCAACGCCCTCGATTCGTTTAATTCTCATTAATTCGCGTATTTATTTTATTGTTTAAATAATTATGTACCTCTCCCAAAGCCTTGTAATTACTTCTCGCACTTTTAATTTCTTTATATTTTCTGTCAAATCGGGTCCTGGTTTAATTTTGGCGATGTGGACCCGCGCCATTTGTAATAGCTTAGAATTTACTTTCTCGCAAATATCTTAACTGTTAAACAAAAGCATGCAAGAATGAATGTCCAAATAAAAACAAGCGTAGAACACCAATAACATGACAAGATAAATGCAAATGAAAACGACACACAAATCACACACCACCCCTAGGGTACGCCTCACTGTTGCCTTGCCTCGAAAGGTGATCGTCGAGTAGAGGATGTCTTAGTAAGTCCTCATGATCCGGGAACCTGGCATGAGGGTAGCTTCTAAGGTGTCTTCCCATTGCTCCGGTGATCACCATGTCCCGAACCTCGAATTGACCCGAATACCTCCAACGGTGGTGCTACCTACCTCTCAATGGTGGGATGGCACTACTTTAAAGGACATCTACACAGACGAATTCCTTAGGGTAGGTAGACGACTCTAGATACTTGCTCTAATTTCAAAAACAAATCAAAAAATACTTTTCACACCGACACCTTTTCAAAAAGCTTTCGAAAGCAATTTTTCAAACACTCTTGAGGACCGATACAAGAGTCGAACTGAAATTTTCAAAGAAACTTTTTTAAAAACTCACAGTTGAAAAGCAAACAAACCATTTTTGAAAACACAATGAGCAAGTATCTAAGAGCCCATGGATAACCATGGATAGAAAGGGTGCTAACACCTTCCCTTTCTATAATCTACCTCCAGAACCGAGAGCAATCTCTATAAGGAATTTTTCTGTGCTTTTGTCCTTTCCATTTGGAGAAAATAAAAGACGGTGGCGACTCTTGCTTCCGCGACATTTCGCGAACCAGCGTTAAACAGTCAGTTCCAGATCCACCGATCACAGAACTGGCGACTCTGCTGGGGATATACTTATAAAAGTGAGGTGTACCTTAGGACTAAGATCACTTGTGTTTTCAATTGCCTGAATTGCTTGCTTTATTATTGTGGGTACTGTCTTGGGAGTTCTATAGATCTTAACCCGGATCTGGGGGATACCTTCTTAGAAAGTAGCAACAAGGCTGTGAGGGAACTGTGTGGGGTATACCGACATGGTTGAAACAGCCTGCTACGTTGATGTGGCACTTTGGTGTGTACCGGTAACCCTTGAGTTCAGTCAAGGAGAGTACGGGGCCTCCGCGTGGTGTCGTGAAGCATCAACAGACCTTAGGAACCTTAATTGAACTATCTTGGCCTCTTTAGGGTAGTGAGATAACTGACTTTGGTGCAGTCCGAGGTTGGTTGATACTCGATACTACACTCAATTGAGGGTTGCTTTCCTGGAATATTTCGGTCGCCAGTTCAGTGGCTAAATCGAAACGATGAACAATGAAAGCAATCCCGTGATATTGGGAACCTTAGAACCCGGTTACTCATGATAGGACAGGTTGAACCCACCAACTTTAAGAGGGTACTACCCAGACCTCATGCTGGCCTAAACTCTAAGGGCTCTTTTGTGTGACTTGTGTGCTTTCGTACTTGACTATCTGCATGCTTGTTACTTGACACTTGTTTCTTGCAGGCTTTGCCTATAGTCCTTAAATGGGACTCATAACAGGGTACTAAGTTTCTTGCAGGTTTTGCCTATAGTCCTTAAATGGGACTCATGACAGGTTTACTTGAGTTTCTTGCAGGTTTTAGTTTGCAGTCCTTAATTTGGACTCATAACAGGGTTACATACATCACCCCATGCATAGCATGACATCATACCATTGCATACATCCTAACCCATTTCAAGGATCTCAAGGGCTTGTGATGCAGGTCAAGATGAACCAACTGTCCAGCAAGGGGCAAAGAGGATTTATTTTCCTCTAGCCAAGGTTGTCAGGGGCTATGACCCACTTGATATGGTGAGCCTTTGACCCTTGACGAAGGACTCTCAACAACATGAAGTACCTTCAATCAAGTTACCAGTTCTCAACTCTAACAAGTTTCTCTGTTTACCCCGCGAGGTCCTTGAAATCATTGCATATACATCATACATATCATTGCATAACAGGTACCCTTTCTCTACAGGTTACTTACCTTCTGCGCTGTTTATTTCAGTATCATGAATCCTGAATCCTCAACCGAGCACACTATCAAGGCCCTCCAGGCTCAGAACGCCCAGTTCCAAGGGCTGATCATGAATTTGACCCAGGGGCAACAAGATCTGAAGGCTCTGCTCTTGAAGAAGGAAAAGAAGAAGAAGAGGACTGTTTTATTCAGCCCTAGACGCAGATCTGGGAACACACTGTAGACGGAAACTGAAAGGACTACCCCATCTGTGAGGGAAAGCAGTCACCATGAGAGAGAGGTGCCTAGTCCAGTGGTCTCCGACAACGAGACAGATTTCAACGACGAACAGTACCCCCCTGCTGACGACAAGTACAAGCAGTTGGAAGACCGATTGAATGCTATGGAAATACAACAGGTACCTGGGCTGGATTTTGGAGATTTGGGTTTGTCTACTGGTGTGATCATCCCTCGGAAGTTCAAAGCACCATCCTTCACTAAATATGACGGGGCGTCTTGTCCCAAGCTACATCTCAGGTCTTATGTTCGGAAAATCCAACCATACTCAGCGAATAAGAACTTGTGGATCCACTTCTTCCAGGAAAGTCTTTTAGGGACTCACCTCGAATGGTTCTATCAGCTGGATGGGACCAAAGTTCGTAACTGGGAGGAGTTGGCTACTGCTTTCTACAAGCAATACCAGTACAATGCCGACCTTGCTCCTACACGTACCCAACTCCAGGGTATGTCGCTGGGGTCAAGTGAAGGTTTCAAGGAATACGCGCAGAGATGGAGAGACCTTGCTGGAAGGGTGCAACCTCCATTAACTGACCGGGAACTCGTTGATATGTTCTTGGGGACCCTATCCGGACCATTCTTCAATCACCTCATTGGTAACTCATCTGCTGGATTTACCGACCTCATCCTGACTGGCGAAAGAATTGAAGCTGGTATCAAGAGTGGGAAAATTCAAGAGGCCACACCTTCTGATACTCACAAGAAGCCTTACACGGGAAAGAAAGAATCTAATGCGGCATACAGCCAAAAGAGTCGTCGTGACCAACATGCAGGGGCAGTCATGATCTCTGGTTCTGCACCACGCCGTCAACCACAAAAGGGAAATCAGCGAAGGCCGGATGAACCTAAAAGACAATTCACCAACATTAACATGCCATGGTCACAAGCATTGCAGCACATGTTGAAAATGAACCTGATTGCGGTGATCAACCCTCCTGCAAATCCCAAGACCTCCTCTCCAAGATACAACCCAGAAGCGAGGTGTGCTTATCATTCTGATAGCCCGGGGCATGATACTGAGGACTGTTGGGCGCTGAAATATAAGATCCAGAATATGATCGATGCTAAAGAGATTGAGCTCGAGCCTGCTGAGACTCCCAATGTGATCACTGCTCCCTTGCCAAAGCATGGCTAGGATTGAGAGATTTTTGTTCATTTGAATTCAAGTTGTATTTTTCCTTTCTTGATAAACAATTGTCATGTTAAACTCTTTTATTTCATGAATGCATTACACATGTCTGTCTTGAATTAATTATGTTTACTGTACTTAAAACTGCTTTCATATTTTTGTGATGATCAACTCTTGACTGAAAATTCTAAGCCTCTTGAGGGAGGATGACGAAAACGATACCACGATCTTTACAATATGCTTTTGAACAGACCCCGCTGATGAGGTACAGGCATTGTTTCAATTCCTAAACACTGGAGTTATAAGGAAGATAATCCCTCGTCAACCCATCTGATCCAAAGAAGTAGGAGTTTTTATTTTCGCAATTTAAAACCCTTAATCATAACCTGGGGCAGGGTAGTCTCTCAGTTGATCCAAGTGCATAACGAATGGCACCAAAGAGATCCTTACAAAAAAAAGAAAGACAGTGATGGTTCAGAACAATCAAAAGGACAGGCAGTCATTATCAAAAAAAATCATAAACGAAAAGCCCAAGAAGTCTAAACCTACAAAGGGGACTTACGAAACCGGGGCATCCCGCTGACTGTAAATTCAAAAAGAAGCAGTCAGGCAAAAAATAGGGATAATCAAATCAAAAAGAAAGAGGTCTTACGAACCCTCGACAAAAAAGGAATGACTGCCTATTCAAAATAAGTTATCAACATCCGAACCATCACCGGAAAATCAGAGCAAAAACTCAAACAAGGTCTAACGTATGATCAACTGAGTTTAGGTTAGGAGAACATCACGAAGGGTGGGTGGGTACAAATAATTTGAGCCTTTATCCTTTGTTTCTTAAACCGTGAACCAGGCCACGATATAACCCTTAAAAGTCCTAGCTGAAGCATGGGTTAGTTCGAAAGCATACTGTTACGAAGGTATCCTGACTCCTGAAGGTTTGCTGTAAAATCTTGAGTTGACACCGCACTGTATTACGAAAAATGCATTTTCAAAATTCAAGATAGACATAGGCTTTTGCATTCTTAAAATAACCTTGTTTGCATATGACTATTTGTTTGAACAGCAGGGAAATTCGCACGATGAACACCTTGTGAACAGAAGTACCTCCAATCAAGGGGCACAGTAGGAGCATTGCCCAGTATCTGGGGCATGACAAAATACTTCCAACAGGGGCAACTCCCTACATTCTGAGAGCGTGGACATAGTCAAAAAAATACTACGCAAAATAAAAGACCCGCTAGGTCGACACACCTAGGCAAAAATAAGGGCTTCCCGGCGAACCAAAAGGGTTCGGGCAAAAATAAGGGATGAAAATGAAAAATATGTACACCCGGCAAGTCGAAAACCTGAAAAGGCGGCTTGGGCTAAAATGGGTATCCCGGTGGACTGAAAACCCAAAAGGGCAGGCCGGGCAAAAGTTAGGGATCAAAGCGTACGATTATGTTCCGGTATCTCATCACTTGTCTACCCGAAGATTTGGCAATCACCCACACAGGTATCCTCTTCCCCCATCTCCGAAGCAGGGGCAATAATGAGTTATCCAGGCAATCTAAGTGCTCTGTCAACCAAAGTACAAAGAAAAGATCAACATAAGGATGATTACCATCTACCTTTACAAATTCCAGATCGTGGGTTAACATCCGAAACCAAACAGGACAATCATCCACTTAATCAAAATCATGCAACCCTACACCGGTTCCTTCTCAATTTTCAGAAGAAGTTTTTACACGAACTGATCCAAGTAACCTAACCCCGGTTCCTCCAGAAGTCTCACATGGACCTATCTCAAGATGACCTAACCCCGGTTCATCAAGAAGTTTTTACACAAACTTATCCTGCCGTAACCTAACCCCGGTTCCTCCAGAAGTCTTACATGGACCTATCTCAAGATGACCTAACCCAGGTTCATCAAGAAGTTTTTACACAAACTTATCCAAGTAACCTAACCCCGGTTCCTCCAAGAGTCTCACATGGACCTATCTCAAGATGACCTTACCTCGGTTTGTCAAGAAGTTTTACACGAACTTATCCTGCGGCAACCTAACCCCGGTTCCCCCCAGAAGTCTTACATGGATTTAGCTCAAGATAACCTCACCCCGGTTCATCAAGAAGTTTTACATGAACGTACCTCACCAAGCAACCCTACACCGGTTTCTCTCTCTCTTCAAGATGCAGTTTTACATGGACTCGTCACCCAGAAACCCTACACAGGTTCTCCCTTTCCTAAAAACGAAGTTTTTACACGAACTCATCAGCAGGCAACCCTACATAGGTTCCCTCTTTCAACTTACAAAATTACAGTTCAAAATCTCCCCAGGAGAGTCCAATCTAAGTTCCCCAGGAAGATGGAATTCATATCCCCAAGAAATAAGCTTATCCCCAGTAGATTCTGG
Source organism: Vicia faba (assembly GCA_948472305.1). Classification (NCBI taxonomy): domain Eukaryota; kingdom Viridiplantae; phylum Streptophyta; class Magnoliopsida; order Fabales; family Fabaceae; genus Vicia; species Vicia faba. The sequence goes on from OX451741.1 coordinate 1,025,838,775, forward strand.
AAGCTTATCCCTCGCAGAGCACGAACGCGTCGCCCAGCTTTATTTAAAGAGTTACTTCCTTAACAGGATATAACTGGGTTATCCTCAGCCAAAAGCCACGGAAAGAGCGTCGTCGACAAAGGCTTCCTATCCCCAGCGAAGTCCATCAATACTCTAACAACAAGGGTATCCCCAGCAAATTATTATCAACACTCAGCAAGACATCCCTCTTCCCACAGAGTATTGCTTCCCAGCATGGTCGCTAGAGTATCTTTTTCTCCCCGTAGAATCTTCCATTTGCCAAGTTTATTCCGCAACGGAGTCATCTTCTCCTACCAGTATTCTTGCAGTTATCATCCCCAGCGGAAGCGAAAGCTTATTCTTCAATATCAGCCCAGGATATGACTTCCTGGCACCCGTCAAGGATCTACTGTCCTAGACGAAAACATACATACAAAAACATCACATACATCATTATAGCATGCATAGACGCATCATATCATACACATCTCATTTCTGTGGAGAACATCATTGCTTAATCCATATCATGCATTGCATATGACTGACCTTTACCTTTCAGGAAAGATTCAGTTAAATTCTCAATCATATTTCAAGACCTAGACCGGTTCAGTTAATCGACTCCGAAGATTTCTTATCCAGTCCAAGGCCTTCTCTAGTCCAGCTAAATCGACTCCCAACAGATTTTTCTGATGAAGACTCAGTAGAAGTTATCCCAGATGGGTCCCTCTCCGACGGTGAGTGAGGTGGTAAGTCCTTTTCAGATGTTTCCCTCTCCGACGGTGAGTGAGGTGATAGTCTCCTACGGTTCCCTCTCCAACAGTGAGTGAGGTGGTAAGTCCTTTTCAGATGTTTCCCTCTCCGACGGTGAGTGAGGTGATAGTCTCCTACGGTTCCCTCTCCAACGGTGAGTGAGGTGGTAAGTCCTTTTTAGATGTTTCCCTCTCCGACGGTGAGTGAGGTGATAGTCTCTTATGGTCCCCTCTCTGACGGTGAGTGAGGTGGTAATTCCTTTTCAGATGTTTCCCTCTCCGACGGTGAGTGAGGTGATAGTCTCTTATGGTTCCCTCTCCGACGGTGAGTGAGGTGGTAAGTCCTTTTCAGATGTTTCCCTCTCCGACGGTGAGTGAGGTGATAGTCTCCTATGGTCCCCCTCTCCGACGGTGAGTGAGGTGGTAATTCCTTTTCAGATGTTTCCCTCTCCGACGGTGAGTGAGGTGATAGTCTCCTATGGTTCCCTCTCCGACGGTGAGTGAGGTGGTAAGTCCTTTTCAGATGTTTCCCTCTCCGACGGTGAGTGAGGTGATAGTCTCCTATGGTCCCCTCTCCGACGGTGAGTGAGGTGGTAATTCCTTTTCAGATGTTTCCCTCTCCGACGGTGAGTGAGGTGATAGTCTCCTATGGTTCCCTCTCCGACGGTGAGTGAGGTGATAATTCCTTTCAGGTTATAATGACCTATGTTTCCCTCTCCGACAGTGAGTGAGGTGATAATTCCCTTTCAGATTATAATGGCCTATGGTTCTCGTCCCGATCCTGCGAAGATGGTATTTCCCACCAAGATTTTCTCAACGAGCGTTGTTGAAGTTAAAATCACCCAAGGTTTTCTTACCATTCAGGCTGAGGTAGTAACCATCCCTGGTTCATTCATCATCTTGTGAAGCTCCAGACTCAGCTCCCGTAACCAGTCAGGACATATCTATGCCAAGCATCTGAAATCAACTCCTGCAACGTGTCAGGTACTCATGTTTCTTTTTGCAGGTATGCAGGTTCTCGCTAAGGAATCTCTTACGCAATCAACATCCAGATGGCATCTATAAGTCCATCATCCTATTCATCAACCTCTAAATGGCATCTATAAGCCCATTCCACCACACTGCCACTACGTGAGCGCAAATTTCTGGGCACTCTAGTGTTCAATCATCTTCCACCCTCGGATTACGAAAGGCACGTCAGCCAATCTGCATCCTCAGGTCTAAGAAGATTGAACAGGGGCAACTGTTGTACCCCAAAATTTGCCCTCCCATAATTCTTCAAAGATTTGCCAAGACAAGCTACAAAATCCCCCAAGGGTTGCACAGTCAAAGATCTCCTATACAGTCAAAACTAGGGTTGGTGTTCTGATCAAGAAAATGATGTTTTCAAAGGTCCAATCAAGTCTCACATGCCTACAAATATGGTCAAGTATCCTCATATCAAGTTTCAAGTCATTCAGCACAAAATTGCACAGTCAAAAACCCTAATTGCACTACAGTCAACTGTAGGGGCAAAATGGTCATTTGACAGTCAAAAGTTCAAATTTTTGGTCAACATATCATTTTGAAGCCACAAACATCATTTGATCAATGCTTGATCATGATTCTCAAAATTTGGCTCAGAAATCATCAAGATGCAAAAGTTTCCTTATTTGGATAGTTGAAAAAGTCAACTGAAATTGACCAGGGCATAACTTTCACATGGATTATCAGAAAAATTCCATCCAAAGCTCATTTTGAAGAGAAAGACATTTCCTACAACCCATCTTCATACTTCAATTCCAAGAAATGCTCTCACAAAAAGTTATCAATTTCAACATTATAGGTCATTTTCAAAAGTCAACAAAAAGGGACTTTAAGTCAAAGGCCATAACTTGAGATTGGTAAATCAAAATGCCATGGGACCAAAGGCATTGGTTAGAGGACTCAAAGACCTTTCCAAAATGTCCAAGAACATGAGAAAAGCTTAAAAATTGAGCAAGTTATGCCTTGTGGAAGTTGGGAAATTTTTGGATATTTTGAAAAGTCAACATTGATTCAAATGACCTAAAATTGCTAATGGGCCCATTTTTCTTCCACCATTCATCATTCCAAGCATATGCACGACCACTTGGCCCAAAGGGAAGTATTTTATCATTTTTTATTTATTTATTTGAATTTTTATTTATATTAATTCATTTAAATCATTTAAATAGGTGAAAAATATTTAACCTAACCTAACAAATCTTTTTATACATGTTTTAGCCTCTATAATTCGTGCATATGCAAATAAGGAAATAATTGGAGCAATTGGATCCTAATTGACACAAAATTGCATGGAAAAAGATATGAAAAAGATCCTAGAAAATCAATTATCAAAATCAATGAATGCAATGGATTTGATTGAGTTTTTTTGACCTAATGCACTCAATACAAAAGCCTGATCATAACCCTAATGCAAAGAGACACAAAAGCTGCGCTCAAAGGCCATTGACAAACTTGAATTTTTCTCAAGAAACTCAAATTCTGAAAACACCTTTGCAAGGCGATTCAGGTCTCAAGACTTCTCCCATTAGCCTCCACAAGGTCCATTGAACGTGTCTCAATCAAAAACAGTCACCCAAACCTCAAGAATCGCTGTACAGAATCCAAAATTTTCTCATAAAATTGCATACTCGTATCTTGATTTTAAGGCATTTCCATGACATTTAGTTTATGTATTCTTATTCAATGATGCATTCTGATGCTTGCCATGTGATTTAATTGCATTTTTATGCGTTATATACAAATATGCCATGATTGATTCTTAGGGTTTGCAGAGCTTCAGATTAGGGGTTTTTGACCAAGGAAAAATTAAGGCTTGTGACCACCATCATTCGAATCACTGCGCTTGGACGAACAAGAACCAACCATCGCGCCAAATTTCTGAATGACACAGGCCTAATCGCTATTTTCCCATAGTCGGCCTAATGAAACGCATAGAAAACCGTTGCTTTTGTTTTTGTATTTCAGGGATGATGAAGAAGATGAATTCGTGGCGTGCATTGGTTGGTCAGTTTGAAATTCGCGCGCAGAATCCACTAACGCCTTTATTTTCTTTTATATTATTTGTTGATTATTATATATTAACACGAACAAAGTGGTTCAGCTGACAAGCGTTGGGTGCTTTAACGTCCAAGACCTGGGTTCGAGTCCCAGGTCTGCATTATCTCAATATCATTTTTCTATGTACGTTCATATGCGCTTCAAGGCTGCAGACGCACCATACTCCTCTTCATCAAGCCAGCCACGCGTCCCATGGAATCAGATCAAAGGCTCAGGATTGAGGAACACAGAACGCCCTAGTCAATGCGTATGTACGTGTCATGCAAAAAGTCAAAAAAGGCCAAGTTTAATGGGCCAGATTACTGAGCTTGAACCTCCATATTGGGGACTACCACCCCCCTTGGTTTGCAACTTCTTTTAATTTTCTCTATTTTTCTATTCTTATTATAATTTTTAATTTTTCTTTTAATTACTGTTGTTTAATTAATTATTTTTTACAAAATACAAAATACACATAAAAAATCAGAAGAAAAAAAAAATGATAAAATATTATTTATTTTAGTATTTTCATAAGCAAATTTGCATGTAAATAAAATTAGTTTCGAATTAGGTGTTAACTTTAATTCTTTTAACAAAAATCTAAAAAATGTAGAACTAGGGTTTAATTAATAATTTTTCATCTTTTTTTACTTTTTTTTTCTCATAATGATCAAACAATTAAATATTTATTTTATTTATTTTTATAATTAAACTTGTAAATTAATTAGGGTTTCATTTAGGTTAAAAAACTTTAATATTTTTCTTAATAACTTAAAAGCCATTAGAATTAGGGTTAGCGTTTAATTGCAATTAATTCCTTTTCTATTAAATCCTAAAATACATAAAAATACCAAAAAACAAAAACAATTTCTTTTCTTAAATTAATTAATTCATGTAATTTTAATATTTTGCAAAAGGGTCCAACGCCCTCGATTCGTTTAATTCTCATTAATTCGCGTATTTATTTTATTGTTTAAATAATTATGTACCTCTCCCAAAGCCTTGTAATTACTTCTCGCACTTTTAATTTCTTTATATTTTCTGTCAAATCGGGTCCTGGTTTAATTTTGGCGATGTGGACCCGCGCCATTTGTAATAGCTTAGAATTTACTTTCTCGCAAATATCTTAACTGTTAAACAAAAGCATGCAAGAATGAATGTCCAAATAAAAACAAGCGTAGAACACCAATAACATGACAAGATAAATGCAAATGAAAACGACACACAAATCACACACCACCCCTAGGGTACGCCTCACTGTTGCCTTGCCTCGAAAGGTGATCGTCGAGTAGAGGATGTCTTAGTAAGTCCTCATGATCCGGGAACCTGGCATGAGGGTAGCTTCTAAGGTGTCTTCCCATTTCTCCGGTGATCACCATGTCCCGAACCTCGAATTGACCCGAATACCTCCAACGGTGGTGCTACCTACCTCTCAATGGTGTGATGGCACTACTTTAAAGTACATCTACACAGACGAATTCCTTAGGGTAGGTAGACGACTCTAGATACTTGCTCTAATTTCAAAAACAAATCAAAAAATACTTTTCACACCGACACCTTTTCAAAAAGCTTTCGAAAGCAATTTTTCAAACACTCTTGAGGACCGATACAAGAGTCGAACTGAAATTTTCAAAGAAACTTTTTTAAAAACTCACAGTTGAAAAGCAAACAAACCATTTTTGAAAACACAATGAGCAAGTATCTAAGAGCCCATGGATAACCATGGATAGAAAGGGTGCTAACACCTTCCCTTTCTATAATCTACCTCCAGAACCGAGAGCAATCTCTATAAGGAATTTTTCTGTGCTTTTGTCCTTTCTATTTGGAGAAAATAAAAGACGGTGGCGACTCTTGCTTCCGCGACATTTCACGAACCAGCGTTAAACAGTCAGTTCCAGATCCACCGATCACAGAACTGGCGACTCTGCTGGGGATATACTTATAAAAGTGAGGTGTACCTTATGACTAAGATCACTTGTGTTTTCAATTGCTTGAATTGCTTGCTTTATTATTGTGGGTACTGTCTTGGGAGTTCTATAGATCTTAACCCGGATCTGGGGGATACCTTCTTAGAAAGTAGCAACAAGGCTGTGAGGGAACTGTGCGGGGTATACCGACATGGTTGAAACAGCCTGCACTACGCCAAAAACTGCTTTTTGCAGCGCCTCTACTAAAGCGCTTATTGAAAAAGCGCTGCCATAGCCTTCACAAAAAACAAAATTAAAAAAAGGGAAACCTACGAAGGCGCTTTTTTAAAAGCGCTGGCATAGGGTTCCCTACGAAAGCGCTTTTCAGAAAGCGCTTTCATAGGTATTTGAAATATCTAACCTACGAAAGCGCTTTTGAAAAGAGCTCTTATAGGGAACCCTATGCCAGCGCTTTTGAAAAGCGCTTTGAAAGGGGGACCTACGAAAGCGCTTTTTACCTCAGAAGCGCTCTTATAGGGAACCCTATGCCAGCGCTTTTTAAAAGCGCTTTCGTAGGTTGTTTTTATAATAAAATTAAAAATCCCTAAATCTGTTCTTTAGTCTTCTTCATTTCTTTCGTTCAGATCTTCTTCATTTCTTCGTTCGTCTTAAGCTTCCTCATTTCTGCCGTCGCCTCCGTTCGTTCCTTCCTCTTCAGTCGTCGTCGCCGCCGTTCGTTCCTTCCTCTTCAGTCGTCGCCGCCGCCGGTCATTCCGTCTTCTCCACCTTGGTATGATTCTGAATCAATATAGTGTAGGAATGGTTCAAGCTTAGCATTTTCCTTCTTCATTCTGTCATTCCGTTGGTGTAACTGCCAGAATTTTAATATAGTGGTAAATGGTGTAAAATCTATATAAAAACTTAATTTTCCAGTTGCACCATAAACCTTACCTTCATGATTGTTTTCATAAAAGAGAAACGGTAGGGACAAGCGGTTTATGATTAAGCCTATGGCGGAAATTTAGTTTTTATTAGAACGTTTGACAAATTAGCCTATAAGACTTTAATTTAAACCTAGGTTGTACTTGCATACGTGTCTAAATTCTTCAGAAATTTGATCTGTTCCAATACTTCCAATTTAAGAAAGTTTATAGAGGACAAGCAGTTATTCGAGCACGGGTGAGTTTGATAAGTCTAGTTTTTATCGGTCTTAGTTGTTTAATTCTGTTGCTTAATTATCTATTTTGTTGAAAGAGTAATTCGTTGTGTCGAAGTGGGTTGTTGCTCGACACATGATGTGTCGAAAAGCCTAATATGTCGAGTTGTTAGTTGTCGAAGTGTTAGAAATCATTATAGAAAAATTTGTAAGAACCTTTGTATTTTTCTGCTCTACTTATGTAATTCTGCTGCACTTCAATTTTCGGTTCATTTGTTTCTTTGCTTTAATTCTTGGTTTACTTTACATACGCAACTGTATATGTAAATCAATATGCATGTGTTTAATGTTATAATGAGTTAGTGAACTCTATTAGGTTTAAGATTATGAGGCTAGAAAATAGATCTCATGTAACTCTTAGTTGCAACCCTGTTAGAGAAATTAGCTTCTGAGTGGTAGTGCTAACAGTGTCCTCAGTGTGTCATCAATAGTCTGGAACAAGGAAGTATACTTAATCTCCACCTCCAAAAAGATCTTGTGTTTCATCTACATAGTTGAGAATTTTTTTTAATATTCTTGCATTTGCAGAATCAAATTTAAAGAGACCAATTCATATCATCATCTCATCCAAATGTGAGATCAGAACAACAACAAAAACGATTAAAAGCACTTATCTATTTTTTATTTTCAAATCCAATCATTTATAGCGAGAACTAAATAGTAATGAACAGCATCAAATAAGCCCAATAGGCTTTACAACTGATTGATTCTCAAATCTAAGCCTTTCCTGCTAGAACAGGAATACTCTGCTCATTCCTGAAGAAATTATCAGGATCAACAGCAGTCTTAATCTTAACCAACCTATCAAAATTATTGTTAAAATACTTAGCACCATAAACCTTTCCTTCTTGATAACTATTCTCACCAAAACTATTAATCCCAATATCAAGGTCTCTATAGTTTAAAAAAGCACTTCTAGGATTCTTTGACACATATGGTTCCATAAAACTATATAGGCTCTTGGCTTGATTCAAATACTCTAATGTAGCATTAGGTTCTGGATCCTTCCAGTTCACTGAAATTTGAACTTTGAACAAATTCCCAGCCCGGTGAGAAATTTTAATTGTTTGTTTCCAACCTTCGATTCTGCGATTCTTTGATGAAAGGGAAACGGTTGGCAGAAGATCTGAAACGAACATGGTTTAAATTTACCAGTGTTTTTGATGCATGACAAGTTAGTGTAGGTACTACGAACCTTAAACCAAATTTCTTAAATCCTAATTCAAAGATTTGGTGCATGACAAGTTAGTGTAGGTAATAGGAACCTTAAACAAAATTTCTTAAATCCTAGTTTAAAGATTTGTCATCACTTCTCCTCTTTTGTACCCTCTCATTCCATTGCCTTGCCACACTAGATAACCAAAAACTGTTCTAGTCTTCAACTGGAGTATTCACTCAGTTTGAAAGCATAGGAGGTGCCTCTGTTCTTATTTAGATAATTTCATGATTCATTTGTGTAACAAAAGTGCACGCATTTAGCTGTTTGCTATGCTTGATGTTTAATATCTATGTTTTCCTTTCCTTTGCACTCTACTTTTGTATCTTTTCTGTTGTTCTGGTGTATATGTTGAAATATAATTTTTGTATTACTAATAGAAATATCAAGTAAAATATATGTGTAGTTCTGAAGTTTTAATTTTTACATAAGTGAAATTAAAAAGACCCGGGAATTTATTATGTATATAAAAATTGAAAGCTCCATTGTCACTCTCATTTATCCTGCATTTATGATTTGTTTTTCTTCTCTCTCTGAACCTTAGTATGAATTTTGATTGAATCACAGGGAGAAAGAATTAGCTGCTGTTAAGATAAATGCAGCAGATGTTGATATAATTGCAAACGAACTAGAGGTAACTTCTTCAACATGTACATAAATCTATCTAGTAAGCTTACATTCCAATTAATTAACATACTTTTCTTATACAACAGTTGGACAAAAAGGTGGCTGAAAGAACCTTGCGTTGCTGCCATTCGTCATTTGCTTCACTAGTATGGTGGAAACAAATAAGGGAATGTGATCTATATTGTCAATGAAAATGTTTTGTTTTTAGTTACTCCTAAGTTTAACATGTTGTTTACATTCAAATCATGCAGCGGATAGTTCAACGATTTAATATCGATTGTGGTAGGAAAAAGCTGTGAAACTTTCTCCGATTGAAGAAATTCGAACTGTCCTTGATCGTAGTGTACGCGGGACGCTCTCAACATTTTCAAAGGTTTCTATCCTATTCTTGAACTGACTTGAATAACTGATTGTTTTTACTTTTATTTTCCGGCTCAGTGTGAATTTCTAATGATTATAGTTGAGTGGAATTCATGAGCTGCGGTTGTGTTTTTGTTTATATCCGACTTCACTAGTTAGTAATTAGTTATGAGTTGTTTAGCACATGCTTAAGGTGAGGCAAGAATAACTATGAATTTGATTACCTGATATGTTGAATTTCTTTACAGGTAATTAATTATTATTTTGCTATAGTTGCGTGACTAATTAGTTGCTATAGTCAAACCATGGATAAAAAATGGATGACTGCCAATCGATTGTCGAAAGAGTATGAGGATGGGGTATCAGAATTCGTTAAGTTTGCCGTTGCGCACGCCAGAGAACCCAATGGAATGATATGTCCTTGCTTGAGATGCTGTTATGGGAGACGGGTTGACGCGGTTCAGTTGGAATCGCATTTACTGATGCATGGAATTGATAGAAGTTATGCATGTTGGAATTTGCATGGTGAGAAAAGTAGCGGGAATGTTGAATCGAGTTATAATACGACGTATGCTTCAAATGAGGATTTCGCAGACGCATACGATTATGATCGAGTCGAAGAGATTGCAGAAGCGCTTGAAGAAGATCTTGAGGATTGTCCCAAAATGTTCGAGAGGTTGGTAAGCGATGCAGAGAAACTGTTGTATGATGGTTGTACAAAATTCACAAGATTGTCTGCGGTGTTAAAGTTGTACAACTTAAAGGCGGACAACGGATGGTCGGATAAAAGTTTCACACAGTTATTAGCCCTCGTGAAAGAAATGCTACCAGAGGATAATGTTCTTCCCAATCGAACGTATGAGGCCAAAAAGATGTTGTCCTCTATTGGCATGAGCTATGAAAAGATACATGCATGTCCAAAAGATTGTGTTTTATTTCGAAACGAGTACGCAATGTTAAATGAGTGTCCTAAATGCGGTGCCCCTCGATATAAGGAAAAGTTGTCTCCGGAAAAGGTGTTATGGTATTTTCCTATAATTCCGAGATTTAGGCGCATGTATCGTAGTGAGACCGATTCAAGACACTTGACTTGGCATGCAGATGAAAGAATTATTGATGGGAAGTTGCGACATCCGGCAGACTCACCACAGTGGACGAAAGTTGATATTGATTATCCTGAATTTGGAAAAGAAGCAAGAAATCTTTGCTTGTCGTTGTCTACTGATGGAATGAACCCGCATGGTATTCAAAGTATCTCGCATAGCACCTGGCCTGTGATTCTTATGATATATAACCTACCTCCGTGGCTATGTATGAAGCGTAAGTACATGATGCTATCTATGTTAATTTCTGGGCCCAAACAACCAGGGAATGACATAGACGTGTACTTGGCACCCTTAGTCGAAGATTTGAAGTTTTTGTGGGAGACCGGTGTGGAGGTTTACGATGGGTATAGGAAAGAAAGTTTCAACTTGAGGGCGATGTTGTTTGGAACAATTAATGATTTTCCGGCGTACGGAAATCTATCAAGGTACAGCATTAAGGGTCAAAAAGCGTGTCCTGTTTGTGAAGATGAAACCGATACGATGCGATTGAACTTTTGTCAGAAGAATGTTTTTCTCGGTCATCGTAGATTCTTAAATTCTAATCATCACTATCGTGGGTGGAGAAAGGCATTCAATGGAGAGGCAGAACACGGTAGAGCTCCACATATGTTGACAGGTGATCAGATTTTTGAAAAGGTGAAAGATGTGAGTACTGAGTTTGGCAAGCCTTTTGCACATAGACTTGTCACGAGTGGGTGGAAGAAGAGGTCGATTTTTTTTGAACTTCCATATTGGAAGTCGTTGTACGTAAGACATTTCCTCGATGTTATGCATATTGAAAAAAATGTATTTGATAGTGTTATTGGTACGTTACTCAATATACAAGGAAAGTCTAAGGATGGCATTAACATAAGGAAGGACATGTTAAACATGGGAATTAGAACTGAATTGGCACCCGTGACGAAAGGAAGACGCACATATCTACCACCTGCTGTTTACACTCTATCTAGAAAGGAGAAGAAAATATTGTGTAAGTTCCTCAGTGAAGTTAAAGTTCCAGAAGGCTACTCATCAGATATTAGAAGACTTGTGTCAATGAAAGACCTAAAGTTAAAGAGTTTAAAGACTCATGATTGCCATGTTATAATGGAACATTTTCTACCAATAGGTATACGTTCTATTCTGCCAGAAAAAGTAAGGAGCGCAATAACTAAGTTGTGTTTTTTCTTCAAGTCAATTTGCAGCAAGGTGATCGATCCTGCGATCTTACCAACATTGCAAAAAGAGGTGGTTGTTACTTTATGTGAGCTTGAAATGTATTTTCCTCCCTCGTTTTTTGACATAATGGTTCATCTAGTGGTTCATCTTGTCAAAGAGACACAGTTGTGCGGACCAGCTTATATGAGATGGATGTACCCTGCTGAACGTTATATGAAAATTTTAAAAGGGTACGTGAAAAACCGAAGTCGACCGGAGGGTTGTATTGCGGAACGATACATTGTTGAAGAAGCGGTTGAGTTTTGCACTGAATATCTGTCAAATGTTCAATCAATTGGACTCCCCAAATCTCATATTGTCGAGAAAAAAGAAGGAAAAAGACTAATTGGAAATAAAGTTGTGACAGTGTCAATGGTCGAACGGGATCAGGTGCATTTGTATGTTCTGCACAATGAGATTGAGGTTGAGCCGTATGCTGAAATGCACAAGGGTGTTCTTCGAGGTTTAAATCTGAATAGAAATGAGAATTGGATAGTACGAGAGCACAATCGAAGTTTCATACCGTGGTTTAAGGAACAAATTTATTCAAAGTATCGTTCGGATCCTGCTTCAGTAACAGAAAGGTTGAGATGTTTAGCATATGGTCCAAGTATGATTGTGTTTTCTTATAGCGCATACGCAATTAATGGATACACATTTTATACCAAAGAACAGGATGATAAAAGTACTATGCAGAATAGTGGTGTTACCTTGGTAGCTGAAGCGATGCACATATCAAGTGCGAATGACTTAAACCCGAAATTTGCAAATCTGTCATATTTTGGGGTTATCGAGCGCATTTTGTTGTTTGATTACGGGAAGTTTCAGATTCCTGTATTTGATTGCAAGTGGGTTGAAAATAATAATGGCGTACGAATGGATAAGTCAGGATTTTTGCAAGTGGATCTCAATAGGGTGGGGTACAAAGATGAACCTTTTATTCTAGCCTCTCAGGCTAAACAAGTGTTCTATGTCAATGATCCGACAAGTACGAAATGGTCTATAGTGCTTTTGTCTAACAAAGTAATTGATGAAAACATTGGAGATCAAGGTGATATTGGCGTTGGCATTGAATCTTGTACAAGAAACGATCAAAATGAGAATGAACCTTGTACTAGAGATGATCATAATGAGGGTATTTGGATCAATCCAACCATCCTAGTTGTTAACAGAAGCGTAAAATATATTGCTACCAAGAAAAGAAAGAGACGTTAGTGAAAAAGGTATTATTATAATTATAGCCTAATATTGTAAGTAATATGTGAATAATGTTTTGAATTTTTGGCATATCTTTTGAACCGTTTTGAATTTTTGCGAATGTGACTAGTGTTTATTTAGTAGAACAATGTTTCTGGAGCTGATGGTGAGGTTTATTTCTTGCAAGTTTGGTTTTTTAGCATTTTATTCAATTTTGAGTTCCTTTAGTGCTATTCATATCTTTTTCGACTATCCATTTTCATGTAGTGTACTAATGTGCTTGTTTGACTTTTGTTACAGGTCTAATGGCTAGCAATGAAGAAAACCCGCAAGGAAACCAACAAGAAAACCCACCAGGAAACCAACAAGATCATGAAAACTCACAAGAAACAAATCATGCAGCGGATGATACTTCAGCAAATGATGTTGCACGAGGCATCACCATAATGCGCGAAATCATTCGTGCTAGAGATAAGGGAGTGAAATATAATGTAGATTGGAATCATTCAAATCAAGTAGTTGGGGTTAATGCTTCAAAATTCACAAGCTACGTTGGTACACTTGTTCGTATGCATGTGCCAATCTCCATATCTAGATGGAATGCGAAACAATGTGAAGCATTGGAGCAAGGAAAAGAAATGTTTTGGGAAGATGTTAAGGTATGTATGTTATATGGTTTATATGGTTATATGTTTATAAGTTTATAAGTTTATATGGTGTATATGGTTTTTAAACTACTTATATGTTTATATGGTTTATATGGTTTTTAAATTACTTATATGTTTATATGGTTTATACGCAGCGGTCTTTTAACGTTCCAGATGAGCGTAAAGGCTTCGTACTTGGGTTGGCCGGGAAAAGATTTAGAGGGTGGAAAAATCTGTTGACGAACACCTATCTTAAGGATGACAAAGGAAAGTGGCTGGAAGAGTTCCCGGCCGGAAGGCCAGAAAAGTATAATCTTTTCATTAAACAAGAAGATTGGACTGAGTTTATTAGACAAAGAGATGACGAATTCCGGCAAAAGAGTGCCAAAAATAGTGAGAGAGCATCAAAGCCCGCGTATCCATACAAAAAAGGGCGTTTGGGATATGCGCGCTTAGAGGAAAAAATTGTAAGTAATAAATAGAAATGATATGTTCTTATTAATTGTCTAAATGTGTTGTATTTGACGATCTAACCGTTTGTTTCTATGCATAGTTAGAGGAGACGAAAAGTGATGAAACCTCACTTCCAGCACATTTGCTGTGGAAGGAAGCCCGTGTGGGCAAGAATCAAGCTGTTGATCCAAGTGTTCTAAGAATTTATGATGAATGCGTAAGTATAACATTGTGTCTTTAATTAAATCAAATTTTTATGACTATTTAATTGATTTTTTTATCTCCATTATTTTCAGGAGACATTGTCACAAACGGAGTCCACCGGTGACGACCAGGATACGAGGAGCGTACTTAGTAAAGCAGTGAATGTTCCTGAGTATTCCGGTCGGGTGAGGGGTAAAGGTCATGGTGTGACTCCAACCTCTTTCTACCAGCATCATCGGAAAAGAAATCCTACCAATGCAGAAGTGATGAATGTACTTATGGAATTACAAGCAAAAGTCAATGCATTGGAAAGAGATAAAGAGGTATTAATGAGGGAAAAGGGCAATGCGGCAATGGCGAAAGAAACTAGTGACAACGCTAGTATCAACCGTCAGAATAAATTTCCTGAGGTAATTATAAATATATTGATAAATCTCTATTGTTCAAGTTTCTCATTTTTATTCCACCTCTTTCTATTATTGAATTAAAAGTAATATGTATGCATATTGGTTTAGGGCATTTCATCTTGCCGACTATACGTAATGGCATCAGATTATCACCTTGTTGGCAAGGGAAAAGTGTACAACACTTTGGGAGATTTAATTCATAATACACCGATCCCGGCTGGACACCTGAGAGTATCAGTAGATTATCCTATTGATCCCGATGCGTTGGTACCGGTACCTGACGTGGCCTTGGATATAAGATCGGTGCGAGACGCAGTAGGGTCGTTTGTTGCATGGCCCTTGGACCTCATTTTCATTGATGATGAGGTATGTTTAAAACCGTTAATATGAATCATTTAGATTTCAAATGTCAATTCTGAACCGTTAAGTTAATTATTTTTTAATATTAGCCTCCTACAAAACCCGCTAATAAGGGTAAGGAGATTTTGCAGCAAGGCGGCGAGTCTATGGCATCAATTCCAGAGGTACACTTAAATTGTTTATTATATGATATGAATTTAAAACTGAACGATTTTATAATTTACCTAAGTTATATGATTGTTAGGTATCTGCGAAAGTGTCACAACAAGTGACCCAGCCTGTTCGTAGCAGACCACCCCCGAAAAAGTCAATGCATAAGGGGGGAAGAGGCGGGGGAAGAGGCGTTTTTGTACCTCGATATCGGAATACACTTGGAGTACTTTTAGAAACCTCAGATTTGAAGTCAGGTGGTATTCGTACAATCCTTATGGATGCAGATATCTTTGGTCTTGACTGCCAAGAAACGATAGGAATGGACGAAATGACTGAGATTATGACGCATGGTGAATTAGGCATCGGCAATGTTCACGCATACATCCGGTATTCCGATAAATATATCATTTAATTAGTTGAACAATTTATTTACACATTTCAATGAAAATAGTCTAATGTTTATATGTTTTTATTTAAGGTTGTTGTACGATAAAAAAATGCGCGAGACTGTATTGGCAAGACGCTTCCATTTCTTGTCTGCCCATATTGTCAGCGGAGCGACAATTGTTAGGGAATCGGGTTCAGTTAGGGAGTACTTAGTGAATCGATACAAGGCCTACGTCGGCAACCCAGATAGCTTGTTTATTTTGCCGTATAACACTGTTCCAGTGGGGTGAGTTTTTCATTTATTCTAATATATCTTTGTTTATTTTGCGTAGAAACTTTTCTTCTAAACTGTTGCTTAAATTTTTAGAAAACACTGGTTGTTGTTGGCTATCGATCCGATTAAAGAAGTTGTGTACTTTCTGAATTCGGTAGACGGGGAATGGACTAACTATCCCGCTATGAAGGAAACTGTTGATCAGTAAGTGAGATCGTTCTAACTATTCGTGTATATTTATATATTTAATTATTTATGTGAGATTGATCTAAATATATGTTTTTATTTTCTTAGATCAATACAAATATTTCGTAGTCAAAGGGACGCACAGGTACCCCGGAGTAAATCATCAAATATTACTTGGATCAAAGTGCAGGTACAAAATTAGTTGCTTATAATAATAGTTATGTTACTTGATAAAATTACACGACAACTATAAAATATATTCTGTTTTTCTATGCAGTGTCCGTTACAGAATAACGATGTAGATTGCGGATACTTTTGCTTGAGGTTTATGAAAGAAATCCTTCATAAAAATCAAGTAGAGATTCCAAGCACGGTATGGATTTATAACTTAGAATAATTTTGTATGATTTCTACATTTAATAACATCATGCATATACTGAAGTAATAATTTCTTATGTAGTACTTTGATGACCTCTATACTATGTCGTACACGAAAGTTCAAGTGGAAGAAGTCAAAGAGGAAATATGTCAATTTTATGTTGAAAACAGATTATTCTGATGGGTATGAATAAAATATTATTGTACGTGTTAGTTTGATTGTGTTGGAGCCTTTAATATTGTTTGTTTAATTTACCGTGTTGTTCATATTCATACTTTGCAGGATGACGACCGTGTCGGTGGAGCATTATTTTCGATGTAATTATATATGATTTAGTTACATATGTATATATATATGGTTACAAATTAACACGATACTTTGTATGTGATTTAGTTATGGTTACAAATGTATATATGGTTACAAATTTAGTTATATATGATTTAGTTACATATATATAGATAAGGATTGAATATTATATGGTATACCGGTTTCTGTTAATATAATACCGATTTCTTAAAATATATGTATAGATAAGGATTGAATTACAGGTTAAATTATTGGACCAAAAAAAAATTACAGGCCGCACAGGGAACCTCAAATTATAGGTTTCACTTTAAAAAATTTGTATGAGCTACGAAAGCGCTTTTGGCTAAAAAGCGCTTTCGTAGGCAGGATAAAAAAAAAATTAAATAGAAACCCCCTATCAAAGCGCTTTTTATGGAAAAAGCGCTGTGAAAGACCCCCCTATCAAAGCGCTTTTTCCATAAAGCGCTGTAAAAGCCATGATAAATAAAAAAAAAATTAAATAGAAACCCCCTATCAAAGCGCTTTTTATGGAAAAAGCGCTGGGAAAGACCCCCCTATCAAAGCGCTTTTTCCATAAAAAGCGCTGTAAAAGGCCTGATAAATAAAAAAAAAATTTAAATAGCACACCTATCAAAGCGCTTTTCAAAAAGCGCTGGGAAAGACCCCCCTATCAAAGCGCTTTTTAAGGAAAAAGCGTTGGGATAGGTCCACCTACGACAGCGCTTTTGGCCAGAAAAAAGCGCTTTCGTAGCCTATGCCAGCGCTGGCTACGGCAGCGCTTTTAAGCGCTTTTAAAGGGCAAAAAAAAGCGCTGTGAAAGCCCATTTTCGTAGTAGTGCTGCTACGTTGATGTGGCACTTTGGTGTGTACCGGTAACCCTTGAGTTCAGTCAAGGAGAGTACGGGGCCTCCGCGTGGTGTCGTGAAGCATCAACAGACCTAGGAACCTTAATTGAACTATCTTGGCCTCTTTAGGGTAGTGAGATAACTGACTTTGGTGCAGTCCGAGGTTGGTTGATACTCGATACTACACTCAATTGAGGGTTGCTTTCCTGGAATATTTCGGTCGCCAGTTCAGTGGCTAAATCGAAACGATGAACAATGAAAGCAATCCCGTGATATTGGGAACCTTAGAACCCGGTTACTCATGATAGGACAGGTTGAACCCACCAACTTCAAGAGGGTACTACCCAGACCTCATGCTGGCCTAAACTCTAAGGGCTCTTTTGTGTGACTTGTGTGCTTTCGTACTTGACTATCTGCATGCTTGTTACTTGACACTTGTTTCTTGCAGGCTTTGCCTATAGTCCTTAAATGGGACTCATAACAGGGTACTAAGTTTCTTGCAGGTTTTGCCTATAGTCCTTAAATGGGACTCATGACAGGTTTACTTGAGTTTCTTGCAGGTTTTAGTTTGCAGTCCTTAATTTTGACTCATAACAGGGTTACATACATCACCCCATGCATAGCATGACATCATACCATTGCATACATCCTAACCCATTTCAAGGATCTCAAGGGCTTGTGATGCAGGTCAAGATGAACCAACTGTCCAGCAAGGGGCAAAGAGGATTTATTTTCCTCTAGCCAAGGTTGTCAGGGGCTATGACCCACTTGATATGGTGAGCCTTTGACCCTTGACGAAGGACTCTCAACAACATGAAGTACCTTCAATCAAGTTACCAGTTCTCAACTATAACAAGTTTCTCTGTTTACCCCGCGAGGTCCTTGAAATCATTGCATATACATCATACATATCATTGCATAACAGGTACCCTTTCTCTGCAGGTTACTTACCTTCTGCGCTGTTTATTTCAGTATCATGAATCCTGAATCCTCAACCGAGCACACTATCAAGGCCCTCCAGGCTCAGAACGCCCAGTTCCAAGGGCTGATCATGAATTTGACCCAGGGGCAACAAGATCTGAAGGCTCTGCTCTTGAAGAAGGAAAAGAAGAAGAAGAGGACTGTTTTATTCAGCCCTAGACGCAGATCTGGGAACACACTGCAGACGGAAACTGAAAGGACTACCCCATCTGTGAGGGAAAGCAGTCACCATGAGAGAGAGGTGCCTAGTCCAGTGGTCTCCGACAACGAGACAGATTTCAACGACGAACAGTACCCCCCTGCTGACGACAAGTACAAGCAGTTGGAAGACCGATTGAATGCTATGGAAATACAACAGGTACCTGGGCTGGATTTTGGAGATCTGGGTTTGTCTACTGGTGTGATCATCCCTCGGAAGTTCAAAGCACCATCCTTCACTAAATATGACGGGGCGTCTTGTCCCAAGCTACATCTCAGGTCTTATGTTCGGAAAATCCAACCATACTCAGCGGATAAGAACTTGTGGATCCACTTCTTCCAGGAAAGTCTTTCAGGGACTCACCTCGAATGGTTCTATCAGCTGGATGGGACCAAAGTTCGTAACTGGGAGGAGTTGGCTACTGCTTTCTACAAGCAATACCAGTACAATGCCGACCTTGCTCCTACACGTACCCAACTCCAGGGTATGTCGCTGGGGTCAAGTGAAGGTTTCAAGGAATACGCGCAGAGATGGAGAGACCTTGCTGGAAGGGTGCAGCCTCCATTAACTGACCGGGAACTCGTTGATATGTTCTTGGGGACCCTATCCGGACCATTCTTCAATCACCTCATTGGTAACTCATCTGCTGGATTTACCGACCTCATCCTGACTGGCGAAAGAATTGAAGCTGGTATCAAGAGTGGGAAAATTCAAGAGGCCACACCTTCTGATACTCACAAGAAGCCTTACACGGGAAAGAAAGAATCTAATGCGGCATACAGCCAAAAGAGTCGTCGTGACCAACATGCAGGGGCAGTCATGATCTCTGGTTCTGCACCACGCCGTCAACCACAAAAGGGAAATCAGCGAAGGCCGGATGAACCTAAAAGACAATTCACCAACATTAACATGCCATGGTCACAAGCATTGCAGCACATGTTGAAAATGAACCTGATTGCGGTGATCAACCCTCCTGCAAATCCCAAGACCTCCTCTCCAAGCTACAACCCAGAAGCGAGGTGTGCTTATCATTCTGATAGCCCGGGGCACGATACTGAGGACTGTTGGGCGCTGAAATATAAGATCCAGAATATGATCGATGCTAAAGAGATTGAGCTCGAGCCTATTTAGACTCCCAATGTGATCACTGCTCCCTTGCCAAAGCATGGCTAGGATTGAGAGATTTTTGTTCATTTGAATTCAAGTTGTATTTTTCATTTCTTGATAAACAATTGTCATGTTAAACTCTTTTATTTCATGAATGCATTACACATGTCTGTCTTGAATTAATTATGTTTACTGTACTTAAAACTGCTTTCATATTTTTGTGATGATCAACTCTTGACTGAAAATTCTAAGCCTCTTGAGGGAGGATGACGAAAACGATACCACGATCTTTACAATATGCTTTTGAACAGACCCCGCTGATGAGGTACAGGCATTGTTTCAATTCCTAAACACTGGAGTTATAAGGAAGATAATCCCTCGTCAACCCATCTGATCCAAAGAAGTAGGAGTTTTTATTTTCGCAATTTAAAACCCTTAATCATAACCTGGGGCAGGGTAGTCTCTCAGTTGATCCAAGTGCATAACGAATGGCACCAAAGAGATCCTTACAAAAAAAAGAAAGACAGTGATGGTTCAGAACAATCAAAAGGACAGGCAGTCATTATCAAAAAAAATCATAAACGAAAAGCCCAAGAAGTCTAAACCTACAAAGGGGACTTACGAAACCAGGGCATCCCGCTGACTGTAAATTCAAAAAGAAGCAGTCAGGCAAAAAATAGGGATAATCAAATCAAAAAGAAAGAGGTCTTACGAACCCTCGACAAAAAAGGAATGACTGCCTATTCAAAATAAGTTATCAACATCCGAACCATCACCAGAAAATCAGAGCAAAAACTCAAACAAGGTCTAACGTATGATCAACTGAGTTTAGGTTTGGAGAACATCACGAAGGGTGGGTGGGTACAAATAATTTGAGCCTTTATCCTTTGTTTCTTAAACCGTGAACCAGGCCACGATATAACCCTTAAAAGTCCTAGCTGAAGCATGGGTTAGTTCGAAAGCATACTGTTACGAAGGTATCCTGACTCCTGAAGGTTTGCTGTAAAATCTTGAGTTGACACCGCACTGTATTACGAAAAATGCATTTTCAAAATTCAAGATAGACATAGGCTTTTGCATTCTTAAAATAACCTTGTTTGCATATGACTATTTGTTTGAACAGCAGGGAAATTCGCACGATGAACACCTTGTGAACAAAAGTACCTCCAATCAAGGGGCACAGTAGGAGCATTGCCCAGTATCTGGGGCATGACAAAATACTTCCAACAGGGGCAACTCCCTACATTCTGAGAGCGTGGACATAGTCGAAAAAATACTACGCAAAATCAAAGACCCGCTAGGTCGACACACCTAGGCAAAAATAAGGGCTTCCCGGTGAACCAAAAGGGTTCGGGCAAAAATAAGGGATGAAAATGAAAAATATGTACACCCGGCAAGTCGAAAACCTGAAAAGGCGGCTTGGGCAAAAATGGGTATCCCGGTGGACTGAAAACCCGAAAGGGCAGGCCGGGCAAAAGTTAGGGATCAAAACGTACGATTATGTTCCGGTATCTCATCACTTGTCTACCCGAAGATTTGGCAATCACCCACACAGGTATCCTCTTCCCCCATCTCCGAAGCAGGGGCAATAATGAGTTATCCAGGCAATCTAAGTGCTCTGTCAACCAAAGTACAAAGAAAAGATCAACATAAGGATGATTACCATCTACCTTTACAAATTCCAGATCGTGGGTTAACATCCGAAACCAAACAGGACAATCATCCACTTAATCAAAATCATGCAACCCTACACCGGTTCCTTCTCAATTTTCAGAAGAAGTTTTTACACGAACTCATCCAAGTAACCTAACCCCGGTTCCTCCAGAAGTCTCACATGGACCTATCTCAAGATGACCTAACCCCGGTTCATCAAGAAGTTTTTACACAAACTTATCATGCCGTAACCTAACCCCGGTTCCTCCAGAAGTCTTACATGGACCTATCTCAAGATGACCTAACCCCGGTTCATCAAGAAGTTTTTACACAAACTTATCCAAGTAACCTAACCCTGGTTCCTCCAAGAGTCTCACATGGACCTATCTCAAGATGACCTTACCTCGGTTCGTCAAGAAGTTTTACACGAACTTATCCTGCGGCAACCTAACCCCGGTTCCCCCCAGAAGTCTTACATGGATTTAGCTCAAGATAACCTCACCCCGGTTCATCAAGAAGTTTTACATGAACGTACCTCACCAAGCAACCCTACACCGGTTTCTCTCTCTTCAAGATGCAGTTTTACATGGACTCGTCACCCAGAAACCCTACACAGGTTCTCCCTTTCCTAAAAACGAAGTTTTTACACGAACTCATCAGCAGGCAACCCTACATAGGTTCCCTCTTTCAACTTACAAAATTACAGTTCAAAATCTCCCCAGGAGAGTCCAATCTAAGTTCCCCAGGAAGATGGAATTCATATCCCCAAGAAATAAGCTTATCCCCAGTAGATTCTGGAAGCTTATCCCTCGCAGAGCACGAACGCGTCGCCCGGCTTTATTTAAAGAGTTACTTCCTTAACAGGATATAACTGGGTTATCCTCAGCCAAAAGCCACGGAAAGAGCGTCGTCGACAAAGGCTTCCTATCCCCAGCGAAGTCCATCAATACTCTAACAACAAGGGTATCCCCAGCAAATTATTATCAACACTCAGCAAGACATCCCTCTTCCCACAGAGTATTGCTTCCCAGCATGGTCGCTAGAGTATCTTTTTCTCCCCGCAGAATCTTCCATTTGCCAAGTTTATTCCGCAACGGAGTCATCTTCTCCTACCAGTATTCTTGCAGTTATCATCCCCAGCGGAAGCGAAAGCTTATTCTTCAATATCAGCCCAGGATATGACTTCCTGGCACCCGTCAAGGATCTACTGTCCTAGACGAAAACATACATACAAAAACATCACATACATCATTATAGCATGCATAGACGCATCATATCATACACATCTCATTTCTGTGGAGAACATCATTGCTTAATCCATATCATGCATTGCATATGACTGACCTTTACCTTTCAGGAAAGATTCAGTTAAATTCTCAATCATATTTCAAGACCTAGACCGGTTCAGTTAATCGACTCCGAAGATTTCTTATCCAGTCCAAGGCCTTCTCTAGTCCAGCTAAATCGACTCCCAACAGATTTTTCTGATGAAGACTCAGTAGAAGTTATCCCAGATGGGTCCCTCTCCGACGGTGAGTGAGGTGGTAAGTCCTTTTCAGATGTTTCCCTCTCCGACGGTGAGTGAGGTGATAGTCTCCTACGGTTCCCTCTCCAACAGTGAGTGAGGTGGTAAGTCCTTTTCAGATGTTTCCCTCTCCGACAGTGAGTGAGGTGATAGTCTCCTACGGTTCCCTCTCCAACGGTGAGTGAGGTGGTAAGTCCTTTTCAGATGTTTCCCTCTCCGACAGTGAGTGAGGTGATAGTCTCCTATGGTCCCCTCTCCGACAGTGAGTGAGGTGGTAATTCCTTTTCAGATGTTTCCCTCTCCGACGGTGAGTGAGGTGATAGTCTCCTATGGTTCCCTCTCCGACGGTGAGTGAGGTGGTAAGTCCTTTTCAGATGTTTCCCTCTCCGACGGTGAGTGAGGTGATAGTCTCCTATGGTCCCCTCTCCGACGGTGAGTGAGGTGGTAATTCCTTTTCAGATGTTTCCCTCTCCGACGGTGACTGAGGTGATAGTCTCCTATGGTTCCCTCTCCGACGGTGAGTGAGGTGGTAAGTCCTTTTCATATGTTTCCCTCTCTGACGGTGAGTGAGGTGATAGTCTCCTATGGTCCCCTCTCCGACGGTGAGTGAGGTGGTAATTCCTTTTCAGATGTTTCCCTCTCCGACGGTGAGTGAGGTGATAGTCTCCTATGTTTCCCTCTCCGACGGTGAGTGAGGTGATAATTCCTTTCAGGTTATAATGACCTATGTTTCCCTCTCCTACGGTGAGTGAGGTGATAATTCCCTTTCAGATTATAATGGCCTATGGTTCTCGTCCCGATCCTGCGAAGATGGTATTTCCCACCAAGATTTTCTCAACGAGCGTTGTTGAAGTTAAAATCACCCAAGGTTTTCTTACCATTCAGGCTGAGGTAGTAACCATCCCTGGTTCATTCATCATCTTGTGAAGCTCCAGACTCAGCTCCCGTAACCAGTCAGGACATATCTATGCCAAGCATCTGAAATCAACTCCTGCAACGTGTCAGGTACTCATGTTTCTTTTTGCAGGTATGCAGGTTCTCGCTAAGGAATCTCTTACGCAATCAACATCCAGATGGCATCTATAAGTCCATCATCCTATTCATCAACCTCTAAATGGCATCTATAAGCCCATTCCACCACACTGCCACTACGTGAGCGCAAATTTCTGGGCACTCTAGTGTTCAATCATCTTCCACCCTCGGATTACGAAAGGCACGTCAGCCAATATGCATCCTCAGGTCTAAGAAGATTGAACAGGGGCAACTGTTGTACCCCAAAATTTGCCCTCCCATAATTCTTCAAAGATTTGCCAAGACAAGCTACAAAATCCCCCAAGGGTTGCACAGTCAAAGATCTCCTATACAGTCAAAACTAGGGTTGGTGTTCTGATCAAGAAAATGAAGTTTTCAAAGGTCCAATCAAGTCTCACATGCCTACAAATATGGTCAAGTATCCTCATATCAAGTTTCAAGTCATTCAGCACAAAATTGCACAGTCAAAAACCCTAATTGCACTACAGTCAACTGTAGGGGCAAAATGATCATTTGACAGTCAAAAGTTCAAATTTTTGGTCAACATATCATTTTGAAGCCACAAACATCATTTGATCAATGCTTGATCATGATTCTCAAAATTTGGCTCAGAAATCATCAAGATGCAAAAGTTTCCTTATTTGGACAGTTGAAAAAGTCAACTGAAATTGACCAGGGCATAACTTTCACATGGATTATCAGAAAAATTCCATCCAAAGCTCATTTTGAAGAGAAAGACATTTCCTACAACCCATCTTCATACTTCAAGTCCAAGAAATGCTCTCACAAAAAGTTATCAATTTCAAAATTATAGGTCATTTTCAAAAGTCAACAAAAAGGGACTTTAAGTCAAAGGCCATAACTTGAGCTTGGTAAATCAAAATGACATGGGACCAAAGGCATTGGTTATAGGACTCAAAGACCTTTCCAAAATGTCCAAGAACATGAGAAAAGATTAAAAATTGAGCAAGTTATGCCTTATGGAAGTTGGGAAATTTTTGGATATTTTGAAAAGTCAACATTGATTCAAATGACCTAAAATTGCTAATGGGCCCATTTTTCTTCCATAATTCATCATTCCAAGCATATGCACGACCACTTGGCCCAAAGGGAAGTATTTTCTCATTTTTTATTTATTTATTTGAATTTTTATTTATATTAATTCATTTAAATCATTTAAATAGGTGAAAAATATTTAACCTAACCTAACAAATCTTTTTATACATGTTTTAGCCTCTATAATTCGTGCATATTCAAATAAGGAAAGAATTGGAGCAATTGGATCCTAATTGACACAAAATTGCATGGAAAAAGATATGAAAAAGATCCTAGAAAATCAATTATCAAAATCAATGAATGCAATGGATTTGATTGAGTTTTTTTGACCTAATGCACTCAATACAAAAGCCTGATCATAACCCTAATGCAAAGAGACACAAAAGCTGCGCTCAAAGGCCATTGACAAACTTGAATTTTTCTCAAGAAACTCAAATTCTGAAAACACCTTTGCAAGGCGATTCAGGTCTCAAGACTTCTCCCATTAGCCTCCACAAGGTCCATTGAACGTGTCTCAATCAAAAACAGTCACCCAAACCTCAAGAATCGCTGTACAGAATCCAAAATTTTCTCATAAAATTGCATACTCGTATCTTGATTTTAAGGCATTTCCATGACATTTAGTTTATGTATTCTTATTCAATGATGCATTCTGATGCTTGCCATGTGATTTAATTGCATTTTTATGCGTTATATACAAATATGCCATGATTGATTCTTAGGGTTTGCAGAGCTTCAGATTAGGGGTTTTTGACCAAGGAAAAATTAAGGCTTGTGACCACCATCATTCGAATCACTGCGCTTGGACGAACAAGAACCAACCATCACGCCAAATTTCTGAATGACACAGGCCTAATCGCTATTTTCCCATAGCCGGCCTAATGAAACGCATAGAAAACCGTTGCTTTTGTTTTTGTATTTCAGGGATGATGAAGAAGATGAATTCGTGGCGTGCATTGGTTGGTCAGTTTGAAATTCGCGCGCAGAATCCACTAACGCCTTTATTTTCTTTTATATTATTTGTTGATTATTATATATTAACACGAACAAAGTGGTTCAGCTGGCAAGCGTTGGGTGCTTTAACGTCCAAGACCTGGGTTCGTGTCCCAGGTCTGCATTATCTCAATATCATTTTTCTATGTACGTTCATATGCGCTTCAAGGCTGCAGACGCACCATACTCCTCTTCATCAAGCCAGCCACGCGTCCCATGGAATCAGATCAAAGGCTCGGGATTGAGGAACACAGAACGCCCTAGTCAATGCGTATGTACGTGTCATGCAAAAAGTCAAAAAAGGCCAAGTTTAATGGGCCAGATTACTGAGCTTGAACCTCCATATTGGGGACTACCACCCCCCTTGGTTTGCAACTTCTTTTAATTTTCTCTATTTTTCTATTCTTATTATAATTTTTAATTTTTCTTTTAATTACTGTTGTTTAATTAATTATTTTTTACAAAATATAAAATACACATAAAAAATCAGAAAAAAAAATGATAAAATATTATTTATTTTAGTATTTTCATAAGCAAATTTGCATGTAAATAAAATTAGTTTCGAATTAGGTGTTAACTTTAATTCTTTTAACAAAAATCTAAAAAATGTAGAACTAGGGTTTAATTAATAATTTTTCATCTTTTTTTACTTTTTTTTTCTCATAATGATCAAACAATTAAATATTTATTTTATTTATTTTTATAATTAAACTTGTAAATTAATTAGGGTTTCATTTAGGTTAAAAAACTTTAATATTTTTCTTAATAACTTAAAAGCCATTAGAATTAGGGTTAGCGTTTAATTGCAATTAATTCCTTTTCTATTAAATCCTAAAATACATAAAAATACCAAAAAACAAAAACAATTTCTTTTCTTAAATTAATTAATTCATGTAATTTTAATATTTTGCAAAAGGGTCCAACGCCCTCGATTCGTTTAATTCTCATTAATTCGCGTATTTATTTTATTGTTTAAATAATTATGTACCTCTCCCAAAGCCTTGTAATTACTTCTCGCACTTTTAATTTCTTTATATTTTCTGTCAAATCGGGTCCTGGTTTAATTTTGGTGATGTGGACCCGCGCCATTTGTAATAGCTTAGAATTTACTTTCTCGCAAATATCTTAACTGTTAAACAAAAGCATGCAAGAATGAATGTCCAAATAAAAACAAGCGTAGAACACCAATAACATGACAAGATAAATGCAAATGAAAACGACACACAAATCACACACCACCCCTAGGGTACGCCTCACTGTTGCCTTGCCTCGAAAGGTGATCGTCGAGTAGAGGATGTCTTAGTAAGTCCTCATGATCCGGGAACCTGGCATGAGGGTAGCTTCTAAGGTGTCTTCCCATTGCTCCGGTGATCACCATGTCCCGAACCTCGAATTGACCCGAATACCTCCAACGGTGGTGCTACCTACCTCTCAATGGTGGGATGACACTACTTTAAAGGACATCTACACAGACGAATTCCTTAGGGTAGGTAGACGACTCTAGATACTTGCTCTAATTTCAAAAACAAATCAAAAAATACTTTTCACACCGACACCTTTTCAAAAAGCTTTCGAAAGCAATTTTTCAAACACTCTTGAGGACCGATACAAGAGTCGAACTGAAATTTTCAAAGAAACTTTTTTAAAAACTCACAGTTGAAAAGAAAACAAACCATTTTTGAAAACACAATGAGCAAGTATCTAAGAGCCCATGGATAACCATGGATAGAAAGGGTGCTAACACCTTCCCTTTCTATAATCTACCTCCCGAACCGAGAGCAATCTCTATAAGGAATTTTTCTGTGCTTTTGTCCTTTCCATTTGGAGAAAATAAAAGACGGTGGCGACTCTTGCTTCCGCGACATTTCGCGAACCAGCGTTAAACAGTCAGTTCCAGATCCACCGATCACAAATGTCATCAATATATACTTGCATAAAAGTGTTAATAAAATCATGGAAGATAGAATTCATTGCTCGCTGGTATGTTGCCCCAGCGTTCTTTAGGCCAAAAGGCATCACTACCCATTCGTAAGTGCCTAGAGCCCCAGGGCATCGAAAAGCTGTTTTCGACACATCCTCTTCAGCAATGAATATTTGATTATATCCTGAATAACCATCGAGCATACTCAGGTATTCATAGCCAGCGGCAGAATCGACTAGCATTTCCGCCACAGGCATAGGATATTCATCTTTGGGCGTAGCAGCATTTAAATCTCTGAAATCTATGCACACCCTTAATGTACCATTTTTCTTAATTACTGGCACAATGTTTGCAATCCATTCGACATACCTCGTAACGCGTATGAATTTGCACTTCAGCAGTCTTTCGACTTCCGTTTTGATCTTCGACAGTATTTCTGGAGCGAAGCGTCTTGGACTTTGCTTGATTGGTTTCTTCCCAGGTTTGATTGGCAACCGAAGTTCTACCAATCCTCTGTCGAGACCAGGCATTTCGTCGTAATCCCATGCAAAACAGTCCTTGAACTCTTTCAACAATTGGATTACTTCCAACCTAAGTTCTGGGTCAATTTTGGCGCTGATGTAAGTTGGCTTTTTCTCTGACCCTTCGCCTAAGTTGATTTCTTCTAAAGGATCTTGCGCTAACATTTTAATGTTGTTCGCCAAGGGGTCCTTTTCGAAGCCCAAAGGCTCATCGTCATAGATGGCGTCGAGCCTCTGTTCCTGCATTCCTTCTGGCATGATATCGGGAGGTTCTGGATTGAAATCCTTTCCCGGACCTGCTGCAGATAACTGTTGATCATTGTCCTGTGTGGCCATGTACTTTACTTCGGCTTTGAGAGCCGTTATCATCTTTGTTTCGGCTACATAAGCCGAAATTCGTTTCAATGATTGTGACTCAGTCATTATCACTGAATTCACTTCCCCAACCAGTTGGTTGGATATCAGTTAACCCACTGAAGTCTATGTGGGACAAGTCTTCTCTGTCCCATTGAAAACCATGCTCAGGGTGCAGGTATAGGGAACAAAAAGTATTTGGCGCTGGCACCAAGTCGAAGTCAGGTGTTGGACATGGCCCTATGTGAGCCAAGTTCTTGTCGAAATCTGCCAGCCCTAGGTGATTCACTTCGCCCAGGTAATAACTTTGATCTACCTCTATGTTTTCGACCATCCCATCTGGATGCCAAAGCAGCAACCTCTGGTGCATTGATGATGGCACAACTCCAACACCATGAATCCATTCACGACCCAACAAAAGATTATAGTTAGGTTTGGCCGATATGACCATAAACATTGTTGGTCGAAGGATAGATCCTACCTTGATATCCAGTTGGATCACTCCCATAGTGGTCCCTATGCCGCCCTCATAGTTCGACAGGACCATGTTGTGAGGCTTGATGTCCTCATCCCTTTTGCCAATTTTCCTTAGCATAAAGTGAGGAATAATGTTGATGGTTGCCCCACAATCCACCAAGATTTTATTCACTGTAGTTTCTTCGAGCTTAGCCCTTATAAATAAAGGCTTGAGGTGATTTTTCATCGCCTCTGTAGGTGGTTCGAAGAACCCATTTTGTTCCTCAGTAGTGCCATTGTCCATGACGAAATAGCATACTGGCCTATGTTTGGCCATTTCTTGCTCCACTTCCCAATCACTTGTTTCGACCTCCACCTGTCGGTTGAACTCTCTGGGAAGCACTGAGACTATATTCACCATGATGTCCAAAGTATCATCAGACTCAGAACCATCTTCGTCCTCGATTTCACCTTGGTTAGGCCAAACTAGCCTGTTGGTTACTGGCTCTCTTTCCAGAGGTTTCCTTTGCTTCCTTAGAGGAACATTTGAACTGGTTTCTGCCTTTGGTTCATTAGCAGCCTCCCTCTCAGCTTTTCGTCGCCTCTGGTATCTCCTCCATTGAGATCGAGACATGGGATTTTTCCCTTTGTAGTTGCTTGACACCTGTGTAACTTTAGGGGCAGCAACTTGAGGCTCTTTCTTTTGTGTTAAAGATGAACCCCTTGGCACATCGAAAGAGTGCCATCTCTCCTCGCTTGGCCTCTTTCGACCAGATGTTTGGTACCATGTATCTACTGGCACATTAGTCGGAGGCCTGAAAGTCAATGGCCTCTTTTCTTGGTTTGAACCTCTTTGGGAGGCTCTTCTGGGGTCATGTCGAAGATCAACATTTTCCCTTCTCTTATTTGCTGCTCTTACGCCTTGAATATGTTCAGCAGCTTTTTTGTCAAAGATCGAACTGCATCTTGGACACAGCATCACTTCTGACTTCTTCTTCTGGCATCTTTGCAGGAAATCTGCCATATTTTCATTCTCCCGAGGGAAAGCAGTCTTGTTAGCTTGTTCTTTCCTCATGGCCTCCTCTGATGCTTTTGGTTCAGAGACTTCGACCATGTTGACATTCATGGTATCTTTGTTGGCAAGAGTCAACTGCTTCATTTGAATCTCCAAGTCCTCTGTCTGGCCTTGAACTGGGGCCAAGTGAGAACTGGGTTTTGGTTCAGATTTTTGGGCTCCAACTGTCTCCAGCTTTGGGCTTTCGACCGCTTTCTGAACCGCTTCGATTGTCTTTCTGGATAAATTCCCAGAAAAACTGCCAAAGATTGGCATGTTGACATGGTCCTTTGAGACTTCGACCATTGTGATTCCTGGCCTCTTCGACTGGCTTCTGGATGCCTCGATCACGTTCACCTCTGAAGGTTCAGCATAGTGGGCTTCATCCTGCAACGGATTAGAGTCCACAGCCGTGGGGGTCTTGTCATCAAACTTCAACCTCCCTTCTTCGATAGCGTCTTGCACAAGATTCCTGAAAAGAAAACATTGAGACGTTTTATGGCCCAGAAAATTATGATATTTACAAAAGCCTCTCTTCTTTCTTTGATCAAGAGGAGGCACTTTTACCCCTGGGGGTATTATCATTTGGCCATCTTTTACAAGCAAATCAAAGATCTCATCACATTTTGTAATATCAAAACTATAAGTCTTTTTGGGGAACCTATCGTTGGTCCTTTCTGGACCAGTGGGATTTTTCCCACTTGAGGGGACTAATAGTTTGCAAGAGTATGGTGGCCCTTGTTTTAGTTCCACTAAATCGACTTCTCCTTCTTCGACAGTTATAGTATCGTTGAAGGATTCTGGATCTTCGTCATCCATCTCAACATACGCTATCCTCTCTCTCTTATGAGTTTTCGTTGCCTTTGCCTTTTCAGCTTTGAGGCGTTCTACCTGTCGAACTCTATCGGCCAGTTGGGCCATATCTCTCAGGTATTGAGTGTCTAACTTCTTCCTAATGGAATAATCTAAACCGCCTGCGGCTATTTCGACTAACTCATGTTCTGGCACTTGTGTAAAACATCTTGCTTTGAGCAACCTAAACCTATTTAGATATTCGTCTATAGGTTCAGTGAAACGTCTCTTTACACTGGCCAATTCTTTCAGGCTTATCTTGGTTTGCCCCATGTAGAATTGCTCGTGGAACAATCTTTCCAACTGGGTCCAATGATGGATCAAATTGGGGGGGAGAGTTGTAAACCAAGTAAAAGCGTTCTTTGTTAAAGAACTTGGGAAGTACTTAATCCTCAGGTTTTCGTTGTTCGAAATATCTCCTGCCTCGATCAAGTATCTCGCCACATGTTCGACAGTAGATTCTGTCGTGTCCCCAGAGAACTTAGTGAATTTAGGGACTTTACATCTAGGAGGTAAGTCTGTTTGTAACACATATTCTGACAGCGGGGATGTAAAGTTGGGCCTTCGGAAGCCCATGTTCATCCCATTTTGAGTCATGATCCTTTCGATCATGGTTGCCAGATTATTTTCCAAACCCATGTTTTGGTATTGGATATGCTGAACTACTTCGTCAGCATTTTGGTTTCTGTTAACTAACCTTACCTCTGGGGTTATTACCCTAGGTTCCTCGACAGGTTGCTCCCATCGTGCCCTAAGGTTTTCTTCGACAGGCTGTTGGTGGTTTCTTCCTCTAAGAATACACCCTGGTTTCCCCTTATTTGCGCCCTTTGGGGCTGTCGAATAGGTTGGGGTACTCCAAAGAAATCAGCCAAACGCGTCATTTGCGCTGTCATCTGCTGATTCGATTGAGTAGTGTTTTGTATTAGAGGGTTCAGCACTGTACTTAAAGTTTGTGCCAACATTTGAACCATATCATGGTTGCTTTCGTCCATTTATTGCCTCAAGACTGCTGTCGAGGCATTTGTAAGGCCATGTGCTACTTGGGACGTTCCTCCTAAGAGTTGGGTCCTATTTCTATTTGCCATACCTACTCCAGAACCTTGGAGTGGCGAAGAGGCACTCACTAAAGGGTCTGAAAAAGTGGACGCAGCATTCGTCAGGCTAGCCAAGTCAGAAGTTGGCATGCCATAGAGTGGTTCTCGATTATGACCGCCTGTCATAAATCCTGAGGGAACATAAGGCCTTGTGCCTAAATTTCCCCTTGGTGGGGGAGTTCCCAAAGGCACTCTGGGGCCTGTGAACGGAGGTAATGGCCCCGTTGTTATGACCGTTACTGCTGGTGTTGAACCAGCGGTTATCGCTTCACTTACGGTCGGGATAACCGTTGCTCCCACATTCGTTTGTGGGATTTCGTTATTGTTTGGCGGATTCGCCATCTCTTCCCTTCTTCTGGCAGTATTGGTATCGTTAGTGTATATTCTACCACTTCTCAATAACATGCAACACTCCTCGAAAAAGATGAGATTATGTTTAAAAAGGTTAAACTTCAAAAATCAACACACAGTCCCACTGGGCGTGCCAATTTGTTTACCGTGGTTATTGGTAAACAACCGTTGATCCTCCAAATGGTTACTTATTTGGTTACTCGCAGGATCGATCAGATTGATCCTAAGACATGGTTGATTTTGAGGTTTTGATTAAGTTGGATAATGGTTAAATGACAAGAAAATAAAGAGGCTTTAAGTAAAGTGCATGAAGAAATGGGCTTGATAAAATAAATGAAGGCTTGAAATAAAAGGCTTCGACAGGAAAAGTAAAGAAGAAAGCAAGTAAAGTTTCTGGAAAGTAAATGACTTTGATTAATAAAAGTGGTGTTTCACACATACATTCTCAACAATTCTTTCTCACACGCTGGGTACTCGAATCTATATGAGTGACTTTGTATATAATTGTGAACACACGCGAAAAACTGCGTGAACTACTACTATTTATACTAAAACATCCCAAGTAACCGTCGGGCAGTTACACTGCTTCGAGATGACTCCACTTGGCACGTTCTCAGCGTTCGACGCTCCAGATCTTTGCACGTTGCACTTGGTAACCGCTGGAAACCGTTTTCCATCCAAACGCTTGAATTTCAAACCGCTCCACTCTGAACAATCGAACACCTTCGTCGAGAAGAAACTTCGACGAGAAACACCTTCGACGTCGAAGGCGACCAACTTCTCCCTTGGAAGAAATCCTCCAAGTATACTGCCATCTTTCGATGGGCATTTCGACAGACCCAGCTGGTCGAAAACATCCATCAGCTTTAATAGCTGATATTAATAAAACAAGGGTGTCGAATTTAGGAGCCAACAACCCCCCCTCCCTATATCATGTTGTAATAGTGTAGCATTTAAATTCTCGCACATTTAAAAGCTTTCAATTATGCCATGCTTAGACCTAGGGTTTGTATGCAAATAAAATCAACAATTAGTTTGACCTAATCCAAGATAAATATGCATGAAAAAACAAACACAATGCACATTTGCACCCCTAGGGTTTCATCCACTTGTTGCCTTCAAAAATGGGTCATGTTTGCCTGTTGAGTACTTTGGCAAAACAAAAACAAACAAAAAGATCATAGTCCCTCGATGACGTTGTCTGAGTTGCCTAAACAAAATGATCAAGTCCCTCAATAAAATTGCCAAAGATACTTGACACTATTGCTATCATGATCTATACGATGACCCGCGCCTGTCCCGTTAATATCCTAACACAAGGTTGTTCACCAAATACAATGGTGAAACAACACTGTTAAAAGGGTTAAAAACATAAGAAAGATATTTGAGTAAAATAGGGTAGATAGCTCCTAGTTACTTGATCAAGCTTGCAAAAAAAACATCCTTGCTATTTTCAAAACATACTTCACCACACAATTTCAAAACCCTACTTTAAAACATTGGAAACTTTTCAAAAGGACAAAAACACATTTGTATACATTCAAACAAGAATCATTATAAAGGTTTCCACAACGATGGTCTCTTTTCAAAACATCTTTCAAAATCACACACAAAAGCACCATTTCAAACAATTGAAAAGCAAAGCAAGTGATCTAAGCAAGTAACTAAGAGCCCATGGATAACCATGGATAGAAAGGGTGCTAATACCTTCCCTTTCTATAATCTACTCCCCGAACCCAAGAAAACATCTCAAAGGTCTTTCTTGTGCTTTTTGACCTTTCCATAGGATAAAATAAAAAGTTGGTGGCGACTCTTGATAAACCAAAACATTTGCGAACACAAACGCAAAATCCCAAGTCAGTTCTCCCACTGTATCACAGAACTGGCGACTCTGCTGAGGAAAGCCTTAAAAGTGGAGTAACCTTAGGGCTTAGATCACCCTTTTGCATGATTATTGTTTTCTTTGATTGCTTTACATTTTGGTTCTCTTGTTTGGGCTTGAAATCCTCCACCTGGATTTGGGAAACATTCATAGATAACAATACGTTATGGAAACTGTGCGGGGTATACCGACACGGTTGAAGAAATAGCTATATTAGTGCGACATATTTGTGAGTACCGGTAGCCTTTGAGTCAATCAAAGAGAATACGGGGCCGCTGAGTGATGTCATGAAGCACTAATGAACTAGAACCTTACTTGACCATCTTGGCCTTTTATTAGGGGTAGTGAGATGACCGGCTTTGGTGCAGTCCGAAGTTGGTAGATACTCGATACTACACTCATTTAGGATTGTTTTCTTGGAATATTTTGGTCGCTAGTTAAGTGGCTAAACCAAAACAATGAACATAGAAAACAATCCAATGATATTGAGCTCCTTAGAACCCGGTTACTATTTATAGGACAGGTTTTGAGCCAACTAAACTCAAGAGGGTACTTACCTATGAAACCTCATGCAAGCCTGAAACTAGGGTTTTGTGTGACTTGCTTGTACATGTGTTTGTGCATACATCATGAACATCATAAAGCATCATATGCATCCACTAACCATTTCAAGGGTTTGGATCTTCATCTTTGTTCTTGTTTTGTAGGTCATGGAATCTCTTCGCAGGAAAACAATTCAAATCAACCTTGTGAGGATCCCTCCTCAACTCAAGGAGCTTGCTTCCAGGATTCTAGAGTATTCTCTCTTCAGTGAAAGACATGGTAGACTCCTTAACTTAGTCAACACCAGCATTGAAGAAGACATGGTGAAAGTACTTTTCCAGTTCTTTGACCCCCTACACCACTGTTTCACATTCCCTGATTATCAGTTGGTGCCTACTTTGGAGGAATTTTCTCAACTCCTGAGAATTCCCATTCTCCATCAACTACCCTACAACAGTACGGAAAGAGAACCAAAACCTGAAGATGTTGCTCAAGCATTACACTTGCAACCATCTGACATCAAGGGGCATTGGGAAACCAGAAGTGGTGTCAAGGGATTCTTGGCAAAGTTTTTGTTTGAGAAGGCACAAGAATGCTGGAATTCTCTTGATCTACAAGCCTTTGAAGAGATTGTGGCACTCCTTATCTATGGGTTGGTCTTGTTCCCAAATCCTGACCAGCTTATAGATGTGAATGCTATCAAGATTTTCATATCCAGAAATCCCATACCTACATTGCTTGGGGACATCCTACACTCATTTTACACACGAACAATGAGGAAAAGAGGTGTTCTCATGTGCTGTACTCCTCTCCTAGCAAGGTGGTTTATTTCTCACCTTCCACAAGCAGTTTTGAAGAATGAGCAGGGTTTGAGGTGGTCACAACGATTGATGACCCTCACACATTCTGATGTACATTGGTGTTCTCGGTCCAGAGAAAATGTCATCATCATTGATCGTTGTGGGGAATTCCCTAATGTCCCACTACTTGGCATTAGGGGAGGCATTACCTACAACCCCTGTCTAGCTTTGAGACAATTTGGATATGCTCGGAGGGATGGCCCTCATGACATGCTGATTCCTGACCTAGTTTTTGACTTCAACAATGATGCGCAAGGACTTCAACAAAGGTTCATCAGAGCTTGGAGGATGCCTAACAAGGTGGATAGTAAGACACTAGGGAACAAGAATTCCATCCCCCTTGAGCCTTACCTCAAGTGGCTACGAACCCGCTCCCAGAATCTTATGATGCCATATCCTCACATTCTCCCCTTGATCAAAGAGCCTGTTATGGAAGGAGAGGTTCCATACACCATCCTACATCCTGACATGCCAACATCATGGGAGGAAATGCAAAAGAGTTGGATCCAACTCAAAGAAGAACGAGATACTTTTGAAGCCAACTTCTATGCCAGTGAGAAGAAGGTTTTAGAGCTCACCCGCCGACTTCACGAGGAGGAAACTCTCAACACCTACATCGCACCAAAGAGGATGCGCAATGTCTTTTTACATTAAGAATTTCGTAATATTTCGCCCATGGGGCATTTATGTACTAACAAATCTCTTCTTAATATGACGTGCGTTCTTTTTGTTTGAAACAAATTTGAATTTTTGAACCCTTGAATGCATTACATGAATAACATACCATTCATCATATGCATAAATAGGTCTTCAGGCCAGGTTTCCTTATCTTTCTGCTGTTTATTTCAGCAAGATGGATTTGGAGCAAACAGTAAAGGACCTACAGGCACAAAATTCACAATTTCAGCAACTCCTCATGACCTTGGCAAAGGGTCAAGAGGATCTCAAAGTTCTGCTAGAGAAGAATAAAGAGAAGAAAAAGAAAAAGAGACCGGGGGTAGCCACTTTCGGAAGAAGGTTTGAGAGTGATGCTAGGAGGACTCTGGAGTTCCCTTCGACGTCTGACGAAGGAGCTGGCAAGGGGAAAGGAGTTACTGTACCTTCTAAGTCTGAGGTAGAAGAGGAGGAAGAGGAAGAAGACGAGGACTATTCCAAACAACAATATCCACCAGCGGATGACAAATATAAGAACCTTGAAGACAGATTGACAGCTATGGAGTTGCAGAGGGTGCCCGGATTGGATTTTGAGGAACTGGGGTTGGTAGCTGGGATTGTTATCCCTCCCAAGTTCAAGGTGCCAACATTTGCCAAGTACGACGGTTTGTCTTGCCCTAAGATGCACCTGAGGTCGTATGTTAGAAAGATCCAACCTCATTCGTCCGATAAAGACCTTTGGGTACACTTTTTCCAAGACAACTTGTCTAGCACTCAGTTAGATTGGTTTTATCAGCTCAAGAGATCAGAGGTTCACAATTGGGAAGACTTGGCAGCTGCTTTTTATCGTCAGTATCAGTACAATGCTGATTTGGCGCCCACTCGTACTCAGTTACAAAGTATGGGGATGGCTTCAAATGAAGGGTTTAAGGAGTACGTAGGGATGTCAATGGGGTGGGGCGGAGCCGGGGGGACACTTCCCCATCTTTTTCCCCGCCATCAAATTCATTCCCCGTCCCTGTCCCCGATCTCCGTCACGGGGGAATTTCTATCCCCATCCCCGTTCCCTGCGGATCCCCGTTCCCCGTGGGGATCCCCATAGATCCTACATTTATTCATTAATATTTTATTTTTTTAAAATGTTTATATTTTCTATAAAAATAAAAAGCACAAAGAATTCACATATTTATTATGTTATTAAAAAATACTAGTATTTGACATTTATTATTTTTTATTAAAAATACTAATGGAACACAAAATAATAATATTTTTTTTATAAATTTCTATAAAATGCTATAAAATTCAACAAAATGAACTATAATACTTTTTAAAGTAACAATATGCCTAAACAACTAAAAAAATCCAACAACATAATTATGCTTAAAAAACTATACTTCATCAAAACTAATAAGGGATAATTATAAAATTTAGCATCATGTCTAGGAATATTTATTTATTTATTTTTATAAATAAACATAAAGGAAATGACTAAAAAACCTAATCTAAAATATATATATTAAATTAACTATATTAAAATAATAGGCGGGGCGGGGGGTGTATTCCCCGTCCCCGTCCCCGAAATGCTCTCGGGGGAATTTTTCTCCCCATCCCCGCCCCCACGGGGGAAAATTCCCCATCTTTGGGGCCCCGAACGGGGCGTTCCCCGCGGGGATCCCCATTAACAGGTCCAAACTGACATCCCTAGGAGTACGCCCAGAAGTGGCATGATCTGGCTGGAAGGGTGCAGCCACCGCTATCAGATAGGGAATTAGTTGACATGTTTTTGGGGACCCTATCTGGCCCTTTCTTCAACCATCTAATCGGGAGCTCTTCTGCGAGATTTACTGAACTGATTCTGACCGGCGAAAGGGTGGATGCCGGTATTAAAAGTGGAAAGATTCAAAAGGATGCTTCCGCATCCACAACTGTTAAGAAACCTTTCCCAGCCAAGAAGGAAGCATTTGCTGTGTACTCTCAGAAGGGATTGGGAAGAATTGAGCGCCGGCCGACTGTAGGGGCCGTGATGATTCAAAATTCGTCAAATGATCAACCTCATAACAATCAGTCGAGACCTAATCAACAACGGGTAGAACGGCCACAACGGCAGTTCACCCGCATCAACATGACACCCGCTCAGGTCCTTCCCCATTTGTTGAAGCTGAATCTGACCAGTTTGAAGGAGGCGCCAAAAAACCCTAACACCTCCTCTCCGTACTACCACTCTAATGCTAAGTGTGCTTACCATTCTGACAGTGCTGGACACGATACCAATAATTGTTGGGCACTCAAGAACAAAATTTAGGACTTAATTGACGCTAAGGAGGTTGAATTTGATGCTCCTGAGAAGCCCAATGTTATATCTGCTCCGATGCCCAAGCACGGCCACAATGTGCATGCTGTTTTGGAAAATCTCCATGTTACTGATGTTGCCGATCTGTTAACTCCATTGATTGTGATTAAAGAAAATTTGTTGAGAGCCGGGATCTTTCCTGGTTGTGGCAAAGACTGTTATTTTTGTTTGAACATTCAAGGTGATTGTCCAATGTTGAAGTCGGGTGTCCAACGCCTGATGGATACTTAAGAGATACTTTTCCAGAAAACCCCTGTTAACACTTTCAATCCGATTACTCCTGATACTTGTGATACTTCAACCAACGATATTGCTATCATAACCATTTCCGACAATCCTCCCAAGGCTTGCAAAAGGCCTGTCAGGATTACACCCAACTCTGAATGTGTACCTTTAAAGATCACCATGCTGGGACCTGTCCCGTACCAATCAAGCAAAATGATACCGTGGAACTATGGGGGAGAAATCTTCTACCACGGCATCAAACAAATCGAAACAGTCCAAGAGATTTCTAAAGAAGACCCTGATATAGGGAACATCGCGGGTACAAGCAAGATAACCCGCAGTGGCCGGATCTTTTCTCCAGAGATTGCTCCCCCTCGAGCAGTTTTCGGACCCTTAAAAGCTTCTGCACCTGTTGGACCCTCTGTGCAAGGCCCAGTGATTGAAGAAGTGGATACTCCTGAAATAAGACCATCTGCTGATAATACCGACAAGGGTAAGGGGATACTGGAAATGCCTGTCAAGATGAAGGCTCATGTTGTGGTTATCCCCGAAACCACTCAGAAAGAAATGGATGGAATCCTGAAAATAATCAGAAAAAGTGACTACGACGTTGTGGAGCAGTTAGGGCAGACCCCTTCTAAAATTTCAATGTTGGCTCTTCTGCTCTGTTCTGAGGCACATGCCAAGGCCCTAATCAAATTCTTAAAGGCGGCACATGTACCCCAAGAGACTTCGGCTGACCAGTTTCAGGAATGTGTGGCCAGTCTTACTGCTGATAATGGCCTTGGCTTTTCCGATGCTGACTTAACTCCCAAAGGAAGGAAACACAACGATGCGTTGCATGTTTTAGTTGAATGCCGGGGAAGTACTCTCGTCCATGTCTTGGTTGATACTGGTTCTTCCCTAAATGTGCTGCCAAAGAAAGCCTTAGACCGTTTGGATTGCGAAGGTTTGACCCTCAAACCGAGTAACATCGTCGTTAGGGCTTTCGATGGTTCCAAAAGAATGGTTCACGGAGAGGTTGATATTCCTATCAAGGTAGGCACCGAAGTGTTCAACTCCGCCTTCTACGTAATGGACATCCGTATGTCATACTCATGTTTGCTAGGAAGACCATGGATCCATTGTGTCGGGGCAGTTACCTCCTCTTTGTATCAGATGCTGAAATATCCTGTTAAGGGTAAAATTATAATTGTGCACGGCGAGGAAGAGTACATGATTAATCATCTCAATTCCTTTCGATATGCGGAGTTGGATGGCGAGTTCATTGAAACGCCTTTCCAATATTTTGAGGAAGTTTCTCCCGAGGTAGTAGTTGCAAAGACAATGGTTGAGGTACCTATCATTCCCAAGCATGCATCTAGGATGGCATCTCTCAAAGACGCAGAGGCTGTGATTAAGGAGGGGAAGAGCACAGTGTGGGGACAGTTGCCTGACTTTCCCCATAAGACGGACAAGTTTGGTTTAGGGTTTACTGTTGCAGGACAGAGGGCTATGTGTCGCTCCAAGGCTGGAGGGCCACCCGTCAAAATCTCACACCATGGAATCAATGTTGTAGAAGATGAAGATGAAGAGAGCCATTTTGAGGACTGGATCTTCCCAACCGTCGAAGGGGATTTGAGAAATTGGGAAGCAAAGGATTTTTTTCCTATCACCTTTATCAACCAGTAATTTTATCTTTGAACAATTTCCCATTTTTATGGTCTGTAATAACTAAAACAATTCACACACTATTTTCACCTCATGCTTTGCCCGGGGCATGTAGGTCCATTTGTAAGGGCTTGATTTTCTTCATAATCATATGCCATGTTTTAATGTATCATTGGACATTTTTCATCTATAAACTTTGTGTTCATTTTCTTTCCTTTTGCATTTTTGTTTGTTTAAGGATGGTTATCCCTTACACACACCCACACTCACAAATGCAGTTACCCATCCATTCTGGATTCCATGGGCAACTATTCTGTTTCAGCCTTCGATAACTCTAAAGATTTGGTCAATCACGCTGAGTACGAAGTTGACGAAGATTGTGAAGTGCCGGGAGAGTTAGCCAGACTTTTGCAACAAGAAGAGCGGGCTATCCTGCCTCATGAAGAGTTACTAGAAACCATCAACTTTGGGACATAAGAAGATAGGAAGGAAGTAAAAGTGGGTGCCAACCTGGAACCAAATGTCAAGGAGCGCTTAGTGCAGTTATTGAACGAATATGTTGAAATCTTCGCCTGGTCTTGTGAAGACATGCCAGGGTTAGACACAGATATCGTGGTTCACCGTCTCCCTACAAGAGAAGAATGACCACCGATCAACCAAAAAGTCCGACAAATGAGGCCTGACATGTCTGAAAAGATTAAGGCTGAAGTAATGAAGCAATTCAACACTGGCTTTCTGGCTGTTACTACTTATCCACAATGGGTTGCCAACATTGTGCCCGTGCCTAAAAAGGACGGCAAAGTCATAATGTGTGTAGACTATCGGGATTTGAACATGGCTAGCCCTAAAGACGAATTTCCGCTGCCACATATCGACATCTTGGTTGACAACACAGCTCAGCACAAGGTATTTTCCTACATGGATAGATTCTCGGGATACAACTAGATTAAAATGGCCCCCGAGGACATGGAGAAAACTACCTTTGTCACACAATGGGGTACCTTCTGCTACAAGGTGATGCCGTTCGGACTGAAGAACGCAGGGGCAACCTATCAACGCGCCATGGTAGCTTTGTGTCATGATATGATACATCATGAGATCGAAGTTTATGTAGACGACATGATAGCTCAATCGCAGACAGAAGAAGAACACCTTAGTCATTTGCAAAAGTTGTTTGCCAGGTTGAAGGAGTATAAACTCAGACTAAATCCAAGCAAGTGCACTTTTGGAGTTAGGTCTGGTAAACTTCTGGGATTTATTGTCAGCAACAAAGGCATTGAGGTTGATCCAGCTAAAGTAAAGGCTATACAAGAAATGCATGCCCCCCGTACTGAAAAGGAGGTTAGAGGATTCTTGGGACGCTTGAACTATATTGCGGGGTTCATCTCTCACCTGACATCTACCTGCGAGCCAATTTTCAAACTGTTAAAGAAAGATCAGGTAGTTGAATGGAACGATGATTGTCAAGTTGCTTTTGATAAGATCAAGGAGTACTTACTAGAACCTCCTATTCTGATGCCACCCGTCGAAGGAAGGCCATTGATCATGTATCTGACTATTTTGGATAACTCAATAGGGTGCGTACTGGTCCAACATGACGAGTCTGGCCGAAAAGAGCATGCCATTTATTACCTTAGCAAAAAGTTTACCGACTGTGAGACTCGCTACTCACTGCTCGAGAAAACTTGCTGCGCTTTGGTATGGGCTGCTCGCTGGCTAAGGCAGTATATGTTGACTCATACCACTTTGCTGATTTCCAAGATGGATCTGATCAAGTATATCTTCGAGAAGCCGGCTTTATCTGGAAGAATTGCTAGATGGCAAATGATCTTGACTGAATATGATATCCAGTATACTACCCAAAAAGCTATAAAGAGGAGTGTACTAGCTGACCATCTAGCTCATCAAGCCGTCGAGGATTATCAATCTATGAGATTTGACTTCCTTGACGAGGACATCATGACATTGGACAACATTGAAGGAAACATACCGTATGACGGACCTGAACAAGGATCCCGATGGACCCTAACTTTTATGGTGCTTCAAATGCACTCGGCAAAGGTATCGGTGCTGTACTCATTTCTCCGGAAGGTTGTCATACACCCTTCACTGCCCGACTTTGTTTCAGCTGTACCAACAACATGGCCGAATATGAAGCTTGCATCTTTGGTCTCAAGGCTGCTATAGACTTAGGAATCAAATCTTTGGTCGTATTTGGGGACTCGGCTTTGGTTATCAGTCAAGTCAAAGGAGAGTGGGACACCAAACATCCTAATCTTATCCCATACAAAGAACATGTCTTGACATTGTTGCCTCATTTTGAGCAGATTACCTTCGAGCATTTTTCGTGAGAAGAAAATCAGCTATCAGATGCTCTAGCTACAATGTCTTCTATGTTTAAACTCAACTGGGATAACGAGGCTCCCCAAATTACCATCGAGCAAATGGACGAACCCGCATACTGTCATGAGATTAATACTGAAGAAGTAGTGGAACAACCCTGGTTTCATGAAATCAAAAGGTATCTCCAGACTAGAGAATATCCTGAAGGAGCTTCCGTCAATGACAAAATGTTCTTAAGGAGATTTGCTGCCAAGTTCTTCCTAAGCAATGGCATCCTTTATAAGCGCAGCCATGATTGTGTTCTCCTTCGTTGTGTGGACAAAGCTGAAGCAGAGTTGATCATGACTGAGATACACAGTGGCACATTTGGCACCCACTTAAGCGGACATACGATGGCTAAGAAGATTCTAAGGGCAGGCTACTACTGGTCTACCATGGAAGCTGATTGTCATCAACATTCTCATACCTGCCACAAATGCTAAGTTTACGCCGATAAGGTACATATTCCTCTTGTTCCTCTCAACATTCTGACAGCTCCTTGGCCATTCACAATATGGGGCATTGACATGATTGGAGAGATCAAGCCCACAACATCCAATGGACATCGCTTCATCCTAGTGGCTATTGATTACTTCACCAAATGGGTCGAGGCAGCTTCCTTTTCCTCCGTTACAAAGAATGTGGTTGCCCGCTTTATCAAGCAAAACCTCATATGCCGGTACGGTGTCCCCGACAGGATCATCACAGACAACAGTACAAATTTGAACAACACTATGATCACCGCTCTATGCGAACAGTTCAAGATTTATCATCACAATTCATCTCCCTACCGGCCGAAGATGAACGATGCTGTTGAAGCCGCGAACAAAAATATTAAGAAGATCATTCAAAAGATGACAGTCACCTACAAGGACGGGCATGAGATGTTACCGTTTGCTCTGCATGGATACCGTACCACTGCATGTACTTCAACAGGGGAAACTCCATTTTCTTTAGTATATGGCATGGAAGTTGTTCTGCCTATGGAAGTTCAGATTCCTTCCTTGAGGATTATGAAGGATTCTGGTTT
Organism: Vicia faba; assembly: GCA_948472305.1. Classification (NCBI taxonomy): domain Eukaryota; kingdom Viridiplantae; phylum Streptophyta; class Magnoliopsida; order Fabales; family Fabaceae; genus Vicia; species Vicia faba. The sequence continues at coordinate 1,025,882,739 of OX451741.1, forward strand.
GAGTGAAGACGATTGGATTCAGACCCGGCTTGATAAACTTAACTTGATCGGCGAGAAGCGACTTACTGTTGTTTGTCATGGTCAGACGTATCAAAAACGGATGATCAAGGCTTTCAACAAAAAGGTTAAGCGTCAGGTATATCAAGTCGGAGATATTGTAATCAAGCGGATCATCTTACCGCAAAGTGATCCCAAGGGCAAGTGGACTCCTACTTACGAAGGACCATTTGTAATCAAGAGCATCTTTTCTGGTGGGGCAATGATTCTGACCACCATGGACGGTGATGACTTGCCGCACCCTGCGAACGCAGACATAGTCAAAAGATACTACGCATAAAATGACCCGACAAGTTGAAAACCCGAAAGGGAGACTTGGGCCAAAATGGGCATCCCGGTGAACTAAAAACCCGAAAGGGCGGTTCAGGAAAAAATTAGGGATAAAACAAAAAAAATTTGTACACCCGGCAAGTTGAAAACCCGAAAGGGCGACTTGGGCAAAAAAGGGTTTCCCGGTGGACTGAAAACCCGAAAGGGCGGTCCAGGCAAAAGTTAGGGAATTAAAGCGTATGACTAGGTCTCGTCGGATCACTTTAAGAACAATCTCTTCACCAGCAAGCTCCAAGCTTCGAATCAATCCAATCATCTACGGACGAAGCAACGAATGGACAGATACTCAGAGTTGTGAAGGCTATAGCAGAATGGGAACCCCATGGAATTGTTGCACATAGCCATCTTTATTTTTGTATAAATCTTTCTCAATTTTTAAGATAACATTCTCTTAATAGGATGTCTGTCTCCTTTGTACAAAGATACTTACCAAAAATTAATACAAATATACTTCACAGCGCAAAAATTTGTTTGCCTTTCCTTTTTTTTTTACACTTATGTTTTATTTGAAAACGTCCAATGTTTTGTTAAAAAAGCATATGCATTTGAATATAATCATTACTTGCAAGAAAATCGAAATTGAAAAAGGATAATTACTGATAGGTTGAGGGGGTAGGAAGGTATCTTTGTGCCATTCCAGGAGAAGTCCCTTATGAGACATCATTCAGATCTACAAAAACCTCGGAGTACATGTCCCCAACGGAGTTAAACTTCAAAGATCCCCCGGCAAAGCCAGTACATTTCAAACTGAATTCCCTAGCCAAGTTAAGCTTCAAAGTTCCCATCGGAGTTCAAGCTCCCAATTCCCAGCGGAGCCAGAATAATCTAAACCTCCTTCCCCAGCAAAGTCAAAATTCCAACCGATCAAATTCCCTCAATTTCCCCTACAGCTAGGATGATTCCCCAGTAGAATGGCACACAACCCAGGCTCCTAATTTCCCCGGCTGAGTAAAATTTCTCCCCACAGGGTCACTTCCCAACAGATTGAAGATTCTCAGTCTCATTTCTCTAGCAGAAGTCACCCAGGTTCTAATTCCCCAAGCAAAGATCTTTAATCCCCAAGCAGTCAGCAAGGATTTCTCATCTTCAACAATCAAAGATTTTTTGGAATCCCCAGCTTTGGTCAAAGATTTACTCTCTACGGCAGTAGTCTAAGATTTCATTATCCAGGATTTATTTTCATCAGCAAAACAGCTACTCAACTTACATGCATAAACATTACATTCATATATCATAAACATGGATTACAATTCATTGCATCATACATATCATGCAATATAACTTCGTGTTTTAGCTAACATTTTACCCTTTTCAGGATAAGATTAAAAGGCTATCATTAACAATTATTCGGATACAGTATGGATACACCCCAGACACGGCGGTCATTCTATTACTCATTCAGAACTTCAAGTCAAAATACAGTATGGATACTGTTGTACCCCAAAATTTGCCCTCCCATAATCTTCAAAGTTTTGACAAGTATCACCTCAAATGGTTCAAAGTTTACTCAAGGGCTACCCAGTCAACTATCCTCCTAAGCCAGTCAAACTAGGGTTTTGGTTCTTGCAGGGAAGTTGAAGTTTTCAAGGGCTCAATCAAGTCTCCCATGCTCATGCACATTGTCAAGCACCTACATGTCAAGTTTCAAGGCTCACAAGGTCAAGTTGCACAGTCAAAAACCCTAATTGCTCAACAGTCAACTGTAGGGGCAAAATGGTCATTTGGCAGTCAAAAGTCAAAATTTTTGGTCAACATCTTATTTTGAAGCCACAAACATCATTTGATCAATGCTTGATCATGATTCTCAAAAGTTTGGCTCAAAAAGTCTCAAGATGCAAAAGTTTCTATTTTTGGACAGCTGAAAAGCCAACTGTAACTTGACCAAGGCATAACTTTTTCATGGTTCATCAGAAATATCCCATCCAATTCTCATTTTGAAGGGGAAGACATTTCCTACAACTCATCTTCACACTCCAAGTCCAAGAAATGCTCTCACAAAAAGTTATCAATTTCAACATTATAGGTCATTTTCAAAAGTCAACAAAAAGGGACTTTAAGTCAAAGACCATAACTTGAGATTGGTAAATCAAAATGACATGGGACCAAAGACATTGGTTAGAGGACTTCAAGACCTTTGCAAAATGTCCAAGAACATGATCAAAGCTTAAAAATTAAGCAAGATATGCATTGGAGAAGTTGGGAAATTTTTGTGAAATGGCCAAAATCATTTATCCTTGAAATCCCATTTTTGACAAAAGGGACCCACTTTTTCCACTTGAATTAACTTGGCCATGCTTCCCACGTGTCCCACCTTTTATTTCAATATTTAAAATCATTTTTTTCATTTTTATTAGATTTTATTGGATTTAATTCATTTTAAATCCTTTAAAATCAAATAAAAATCAAAAAGTTTAATTAAAAGGGATATTTGGTCTTAACTAGCTTTAACTCATCATTATGCAACTTCCCAATTTCGTTTCAAGGCCAAATGGAGCAATATTTCAAAAATTGGTTCAAAAAGGAAAGTTTGTTAAGGGAGTTTATGTTAAAATCTCAAGCTTGAATGCATGGTATGATGAGCCTTAATGTTGATCATAATCACCTACATAACCTAGAGAAAACTATCACAAGGCATAAGAAAAAACGAGAGAGAGAGGCAGTCAAGAGAAACTTCTTTTCAAAAATTCCAAAGAATTGCACCAAGATCGAATTCAAGAACTCAGCCATCCACAAGGCTTCTCACCCATCCTATCGTGATCTACAGGCAAGATAAGGTATAAACACACTCTTTTCATGTAACCATGCATACTGAAACTGTAGCTATATGAACATCCATTTTGCAGAATTTCCATGGATCGTATTTCTGATTATGGCTTGATTTAATCCCTACTAACCATACCTTTGAGTTCCAGTGGATGTTTAGAGCAGATCTGGGCTATCGCTGGGGATTTTTCATGGCCAAAGTGAACCTCCATGGCTAGGGTTCAGTTTATGTAAAGCTTCGTTTTGATGGGGACAGGCAATATTAAACTATGAAAACCTCACCATGAGAATCGCCATGCCCTAATTACTCGGTCTGGCTATTTTGTTTGCTTCATTTTTTCTGTTTTTGCAGGTTTGAGAATCACCCCCCTTTTGCTACAAAAGACAGGCCCATTTCTTTTTCCCTTTGAATTTATTTTCTTTTCTATTTTATTTTAATTTGCTTTTTATTAACAAAAATTAATTTTCATTTTATTTCAAAAAAAATCACAATATTCTTACCCAAATAAATTTTAGATTTTTCTTTTTCTCTAAATTCAATTAATTAATTAGGACTTTTTTTTATTCTAGGAAACTCTAAATTATTTTGCAATATTAAAATTGATTAGATTTAATTAGGTCCTAATTGTTAATTTAATTAGTTTTATTTCTTAAAATAATAAAAATCAGGAAATCATAAAAGAGGTATAAAAATATTTTATTTAATCAATTAATAGTTCCATTTTTGTAAATAAAATTCAATAATTAATTTAGTTTTGATTTTAGATTATTAACTTTAATGTTTCTTTTTAATAACTAAAATATAAAAAAAAATGGGTCTTTAGCACATTTTCATCTTTTTAAATAAATATTTTTATTTTCTTATTATAATTATTATTAACTATTAATTAATTTCGTAAATACTTGTAATTAATCAATTAGGTTTAAATTAGATTTAACTTAAATAATTTTTCTTTAATAAATTAAAAAACAATTAGAACTAGAATTATTTGACTTTTAATTAATTTAATTTTCTTTAAATCCATAAATCCCAAAAACATGAAAAAACAAGTTCTTTCTTTTTATTTAATTTAATCAATTTAATAATTTCATTTTAATTCCTTTAAAGGGTCCAATACCCTCGCATTCGATTATATTTTCTTTTCGCGCGTTTATATTATTTCTATTTGTAAATATGATGTATTTGCCCCGAAGCTCTGTAATAGTTAATTAGGCATTTACTTTCTACATTTTATTTTAAATCGGGTTTTGTATTAATTTGGCGATGTAGACCCGCGCCTTTGTAATAGCGTAGGACCTTTATCTTTTCCGCACTTTAAATTCCCGCATCTTTTAACTGTTAAACAATCACATGAAAGAATGAATGCCCAAAACTAAAATCAAAACGTAGATCACCAATGCCTGGAAAGACAAACAATAAACTGAAAATGACACACAAATCACACACCACTCTTAGGGTACGTCTCACTGTTGCCTTGCCCCTCGAAAGGTGGTCATCAAGTACAAGATGCCTTAGTGAGTCCTTATGTTCCATTGATTCAGTTGCCTCGAATAAGTTGCCTCGGAACGGTCGCCTCGGAATAAAAGGATCAATGGCATAGGGGTAGCTTCTAAGGTATCTTACCATTGCTCTGGTGATCACACTGTTGCCTTGCCCCTCGAAACGTGGTCGTCGAGTATAGGACGTCTTAGTGAGTCCTTATGTTCCATTGATCTAGTTGCCTCGAAACGGTTGCCTCGAAACAACTTGCCTCGAAATAAAAAGATCAATGGCATAAGGGTAGCTTTTAAGGTATCTTACTATTACCCGGTGACCACACTGTCCCTAACCCTCGAATTGACCCGAACACCTCCAACGGTGGTGCTACCTACCTCTCAATGGTGGGATGGCACTACCTAAAGGACAATTACACAGCTTAATTCCTTAGGGTAGGTATATGACTCGTAGATACTTGCTCTAATTCAAAACAAATCAAAAACTTCTTTTCACACCGACACTTTGCAAAAAGCTTTCAAAAACAACTTTTCAAACACTTTTGAGGACTGATACAAGAGTCGAACTGAAATTTTAAACGAAACCTTTTCAAACCCACTCACTTTGAAAAGCAAACAAACATTTTGAAAACATAATGAGCAAGTATCTAAGAGCCCATGGATAACCATGGATAGAAAGGGTGCTAACACCTTCCCTTTCTATAAATCTACCTCCCGAACCGAGAATTAATCTCAATAAGGAATTTTTCTGTGCTTTTGTCCTTTCCATATTGGAGAAAATAAAAGATGGTGGCGACTCTTGCTTACCGCGACATTTCACGAAACCAGCGTTAAACAGTCAGTTCCAGATCCACCGATCACAGAACTGGCGACTCTGCTGGGGAAAATTATAAAGTGAGGTGTACCTTAGGACTAAGATCACTGTGTTTTCAATTGTTTTGATTTGTTTGCTTTAAATTGTGGGACTGTCTTGGGAGTTCTATAGATCCTAACCCGGATCTGGGGATATCTTCTAAGAAAGTAGCAACAAGGCTGTGAGGGAACTGTGCGGGGTATACCGACATGGTTGAAGCAGTCTGCTACGTTGATGTGGCACTTTGGTGTGTACCGGTAATCCTTGAGTCAATCAAGGAGAGTACGGGGCCTCCGCGTGGTGTCGTGAAGCATCAACAGACCTTAGGAACCTTAATTGAACCATCTTGGCCTCTTTAGGGTAGTGAGATAACTACTTTGGTGTACTCCGAAGTCGGTTGATACTCGATACTACACTCAGTTGAGGGTTGTTTTCTTGGGATATTTTGATTGCCAGTCAGTGGCTAAATCGAAACGATGAACAATGAAAGCAATCCAATGATATTGAGATCCTTAGAACCCGGTTACTTTGATAGGACAGGTTGAGCCCACCAACTTCAAGAGGGTAGTACCCCAAACTTCATGCTGGCCTAAACTCTAAGGGATCTTTTGTGTGACTTGTGTGCCTTCAAAACTTGACTACTTGCATGCTTGTCATCTGACACTCAAGTTTCTTGCAGGTTTTGGTTATAGTCCTTAATTGAGACTCATAACAGGGTTTACTGAGTTTTCTTGCAGGTTTTGTTTATATTCCTTAATTGAGACTCATAACAGGGTTTACTGAGTTTTCTTGCAGGTTTTGTTTATAGTCCTTAATTGAGACTCATAACAGGGTTTACTGAGTCTTCTTGCAGGTTTTGTTTATAGTCCTTAATTGGGACTCATAACAAGGTTACTGAGTTTCTTGCAGGTTTTGTTCACAGTCCTTAATTAGGGACTCATAACAGGGTTTACCCACATTACCCCATGCATCATGACATCATACCATTGCATGCATCCTACATAAAGACTAACCCATTTCAAGGATCCCAAGGGCTTGTGATGCAGGTCATGATGAACCAACTGTCCAGCAAGGGGAAAAGGGGATTTATTTTCCTCTAGACAAGGTTGTCAGGGGCTATGACCCACTGGATATGGTGAGCCTTGACCCTTGAAGAAGGACTCTCGACAACATGAAGTTCCTTCAATCAAGTTACCAGTTTCCAACTCTAACAATTTTCTTGTTTACCCTGCGAGATCCTTGAAAACATTACATGCATATCAAACATTTCATTGCATTACAGGTACTCTTTTGACATGTCACTTACCATCTCCGCTGTTTATTACAGCAATGGCTTCCCAACAAGATAACCAGGGTCTTCGTGCTCGAGAGACTCAGTTCAGGGAGATCTTCGTAAGCCTATCCAAGGGGCAAGAAGAGTTAAGAACACTCCTCATGGGGAATCTGGCCAAGAACAGTGCTGAAGATGACAAGGACGAACGGCTAAAACGTCTACAAGCTGAAGTAGATACATTGAAAACCCAGGTGCTGGGGCAAAGGGCTCTCATCCAAGGTCTAGCTCGGGAGCAAGAAGAGTTGAGGACCATGATCAGTCAGCTCCACCAAGAGAGACACCATATGAAGCAACCTGCCCAAATCAGGGACCAGGTCTTTGATCAGCTTCCAAGAGGACAAGAACCTGGCATGGTGAAGAATATAACTCTCCAAATTGCTACTACCTCACAGGTCCAACTACAACCTCGCCCAGAGCAACAGGTTGATCTGAGTAGGCCAAGCAGGTCTAAGAGGCAGTTCACCCAGCTCAACATGCCTCTGTTTCAAGCACTGCAACACCTGCTGAGGTTGAATCTGATTACATTAAGGGCTCCTCCCTGGAACCCCAACATCTCTGCTCCTAACTATCATCCCAACAAAAGGTGTGCATATCACTCTGATAGTCCTGGACACGACACTGCTGACTGCTGGGCTCTAAAGAACAAGGTCCAGGATCTGATTAATGAAGGAGTAGTGGATTTCACCCAAGTGGGTCAAGCTGAGGTCTTCTGCCATCCCTACAAGATGCACCAGTTGAAGTAACGAGTCCTAAGACTAGAAGACTTTTGTTCATTAGAATTTTTCAAGTTGTAATTTTCTTTTGATTGTTCAAACATTTGTTCATGTTAAACGTTGTTATTTCATTAATGCATCGCATATGTCTGTTTTGAAGCAATATATTCGTATTCACTATATGCAAATTATTTTCATATTTTTTCTGATGATCAACGCTCGATTAATAATGCTAAGCCTCTTGAGGGAGGATGACGAAAACGATACCACAATCTACAGTATGCTTTTGAACAGACCCCGCTGATGAGGTACAGGCATTGTTTCAATTCCTAAACACTGGAGTTATAAGGAAGATAATCCCTCGACAACCCCTCTGAGCCAAAGAAGTAGGAGTTTTTTTTTCTTTTCGAAATTTAAAACCCTTAATCATAACCTGGGGCAGGGTAGTTCTCTCAGTTGATCCAAGTGCATAACGAATGGCACCAAAGAGGTCCTTACAAAACAAAGAAAGAAAGTGATGGTTCCGAATAATCAATAGAGAAAGGCAGTCATTACCAAAACAAAAAAAAAACTAAAACCCAATAAGTCAAAACCTATGAAGGAGACTTACAAAACTGGGGCATCCCGCTGACTGTAATCACAAAAGAACAGTTCAGGCAAAAAAAGGGATAACAAAAATCAAAAAAGAAAGAGGTCTTACAAACCCTCAATAACAAAAAGGAATGACTGCCTATTCAGAATAAATCATCAATATCTGAACCATCATTGGAACGTCAGGACAAAGATTCAATCAAGGTCTAATGCACGATCAACTGAGCTTAGGTTTGAAGAACATCACGAAGAACGGGTGGGTACAAATAAAATTTGAGCCTTTATCCTTTGTTTCTTAAACCGTGAGCCAGACCACGTTATAACCCTTAAAAAGTCCTAGCTGAAGCACGGGTTAGTTCGAAAGCATACTGTTACGAAAGGTATCCTGACTCCTTAAGGCCTACGGTAAATACGGAGTTGACATAACGTTTTACAAACATTCACTTGTTTTATGAAAAAAATGCATTTTCAAAATCTTCAAGACAGACATAAGCTTCGTATTTTTGATATAACATTGTGTGCATATGACCATTTGTTTGAACAGCAGGGAAATTCGCACGATGAATACCTAGTGAACAAAAGCACTTCCAATCAAGGGGCATGGCATGACTATTGTCCATCATCTGGGGCAGTTAAGTCAAGATTCGGAGAATCTCTCAAAAGGCCAAATAGCTCGGGGCAAATCTCCGCCTGAGTCACTTGAGGCATTCCAACAAAGAATCTTGCCTGATCAAACACCTTCTGGTGGCATGACAAAACACTTCTAACAGGGGCAACTCCCTACATTCTGAGAGCATGGATATAGTCGAAAAGAATACTATGCATAATCAAAGACCCGCTAGGTTGACATACCTAGGCAAAAATTAGGGCTTCCCGGCGAACCAAAAGGGTTCGGGCAAAATAAGGGATGAAATGAAAAATCTGTGCACCCGGCAAGTCGAAAACCTGAAAAGGCGACTTGAGTAAAAATGGGTATCCCGGTGGACTGAAAACCCGAAAGGGCGGTCCAGGAAAAAGTTAGGGATCAAGGCGTACGACTATGTCCTGTCATCTTTTCACTTGCCTACCAGAAGAAGGTTTGTCCATCAACAACTATCAGCATCTCACAGGTCTTCCTCTCTCACCACAGAAACAGGGGCAATGATGAGTTGTCCAAACGATCTAGTTGCTCAGTCCATCAAGGTACCAAGGTAAGTTCAGCTGAAGAACATAACCAATGTACTTTAATTCCCCAGAGAGTAAACCAGCAAGTCAATGCACTCTCCCCAAGCTATACCATCAGCCTTAAGGAAGTTGGATTATCCCCAGCAGATCTCAACATTCCCCAACAATGTACGAGCATTCCTAACAAGCATCCCCGGAAGTCTTGACCTAAAGATTGTTCCCCGGCGGTATACCAGACATTCAGTGGAGTTACTTCCAGTACATCTCAAAATTTCCCCAGAAGAATCCAATCCAGTTTCCCCAGGGAAGTTGGAATCCATCTCCCCAAGCAGTAAGCTTATCCCCAGTAGATTCTGGAAGCTTATCCCCGTAGGGCACGAACGCGTCTCCCGGCTTTATTCAAAGGTTATGCTCCACCAGAGCTTATAACTGGGTTATCCTCAGCCAAAAGCCACGGAAAGATCGTCCTCGGCGAAGTCTTCTGATCCCCAGCGGAGTCTATTAAAACTTCCAACATAACGACGGTATCCCCAGCGAAGTTACTACCAACATCTCAACAAGAGTACCTCTCTCCCCACAGAATATTATTCCCCAGCAAGATCGCTAGAATAATTTTCTCCCCACGGAGTAATCCATTCGCCAAGTTTATCCCCCAACGGAGTCATCTTCTCCTACCGGTTTATTCTTGCAACCATCACTCCCCAGTGGAAACAAATAATGCTATTCACGTCAGCCCAGGATTTGACTTCCCGACATCCGTCTAGGATTTATTTTCCTAAGACGAAAACATACATTCATAAACAACACATCTTCATACATTATAGCATGCATATACGCATCATGAACATACAATCTCATTCATTCTAAGAGCATCTCGCATGTCATACATCATGGCATCGCATACAACTAAAGTTTTGTCTTTTCAGGACAAAAGTTAATACAAAGATAATTGCTATCAACTGTCGTGATTCCAGATTCGATTCCTGTATCTTGCCAGGGTGTATCTGTTGACGACTACAGTACCAGACTCGATTCCTGTATCTTGACAGGGCACGTCTGAAGAGTTCGAAGATCTGATTCCTGTATCTTGCCAGGGAGTATCTGTTGACGACTACAGTACCAGACTCGATTCCTGTATCTTGACAGGGCACGTCTGAAGAGTTCGAAGATCTGATTCCTGTATCTTACCAGGGAGTATCTGTTGACGACTACAGTACCAGACTCGATTCCTGTATCTTGACAGGGCACGTCTGAAGAGTTCGAAGATCCGATTCCTGTATCTTTCTAGGGTGTATCTGTTGACGACTACAGTACCAGACTCGATTCCTGTATCTTGACAGGGCACGTCTGAAGAGTTCGAAGATCCGATTCCTGTATCTTGCCAGGGAGTATCTGTTGACGACTACAGTACCAGACTCGATTCCTGTATCTTGACAGGGCACGTCTGAAGAGTTCGAAGATCCGATTCCTGTATCTTGCCAGGGAGTATCTGTTGACGACTACAGTACCAGACTCGATTCCTGTATCTTGACAGGGCACGTCTGAAGAGTTCGAAGATCCGATTCCTGTATCTTGCCAGGGAGTATCTGTTGACGACTACAGTACCAGACTCGATTCCTGTATCTTGACAGGGCACGTCTGAAGAGTTCTAAGATCCGATTCCTGTATCTTGCCAGGGTGTATCTGTTGACGACTACAGTACCAGACTCGATTCCTGTATCTTGACAGGGCACGTATGAAGAGTTCGAAGATCCGATTCCTGTATCTTGCCAGGGAGTATCTGTTGACGACTACAGTACCAGACTCGATTCTTGTATCTTGACAGGGCACGTCTGAAGAGTTCGAAGATCCGATTCCTGTATCTTGCCAAGGAGTATCTGTTGACGACTACAGTACCAGACTCGATTCCTGAATCTTGACAGGGCACGTCTGAAGAGTTCGAAGATCCGATTCCTGTATCTTGCCAGGGTGTATCTGTTGACGACTACAATACCAGACTCGATTCCTGTATCTTGACAGGGCACGTCTGAAGAGTTCGAAGATCCGATTCCTGTATCTTGCCAGGGTGTATCTGTTGACGACTACAGTACCAGACTCTATTCCTGTATCTTGACAGGGCACGTCTGAAGAGTTCGAAGATCTGATTCCTGTATCTTGCCAGGGTGTATCTGTTGACGACTACAGTACCAGACTCGATTCCTGTATCTTGACAGGGCACGTCTGAAGAGTTCGAAGATCTGATTCCTGTATCTTGCCAGGGTGTATCTGTTGACGACTACAGTACCAGACTCGATTCCTGTATCTTGACAGGGCACGTTTGAAGAGTTCGAAGATCCGATTCCTGTATCTTTCCAGGGTGTATCTGTTGACGACTACAGTACCAGACTCGATTCCTGTATCTTGACAGGGCACGTCTGAAGAGTTCGAAGATCTGATTCCTGTATCTTTCCAGGGTGTATCTGTTGACGACTACAGTACCAGACTCGATTCCTATATCTTGACAGGGCACGTCTGAAGAGTTCGAAGATCTGATTCCTGTATCTTGCCAGGGTGTATCTGTTGACGACTACAGTACCAGACTCGATTCCTGTATCTTGACAGGGCACGTCTGAAGAGTTCGAAGATCCGATTCCTGTATCTTGCCAGGGAGTATCTGTTGACGACTACAGTACCAGACTCGATTCCTGTATCTTGACAGGGCACGTCTGAAGAGTTCGAAGATCCGATTCCTGTATCTTGCCAGGGAGTATCTGTTGACGACTACAGTACCGGACTCGATTCCTGTATCTTGACAGGGCACGTCTGAAGAGTTTAAAGCTTCGACTCCTGCACCCAGCCAGGGCACATCTACATAAAGAATTTAGAAGATCAACTCCTGCAACAGACCAGGTAATTTTCTTTCTTTCTCAGGTACGCAAGTTCTCGCTAAGGAATCTCTTACGCGATCGACACCTCCAGATGGCACCTATAAGCCCATCCTCCTATCCACCACCTCTCCGAATTGCATCTATAAGCCCATTCCCGCTATCACACTACTGATACTCTACTATGTGAGTGCAAATTTTTGGGCACTCTAGTGTTCAATCATCTTCCACCCTCGGATCACGAAAGGCACACACGCCAGTCTACATCCTCAGGTCTAAGAAGATTGAACAGGGGCAACTGTTGTACCCCAAAATTTGCCCTCCCATAATCTTCAAAGTTTTGACAAGTATCACCTCAAATGGTTCAAAGTCTACTCAAGGGCTACCCAGTCAACTATCCTCCTAAGCCAGTCAAACTAGGGTTTTGGTTCTTGCAAGGAAGTTGAAGTTTTCAAGGGCTCAATCAAGTATCCCATGCTCATGTACATTGTCAAGCACCTACATGTCAAGTTTCAAGGCTCACAAGGTCAAGTTGCACAGTCAAAAACCCTAATTGCTCAACAGTCAACTATAGGGGCAAAATGGTCATTTGGCAGTCAAAAGTCAAAATTTTTGGTCAACATCTTATTTTGAAGCCACAAACATCATTTGATCAATGCTTGATCATGATTCTCAAAAGTTTGGCTCAAAAAGTCTCAAGATGCAAAAGTATCTATTTTTGGACAGCTGAAAAGTCAACTATAACTTGACCAAGGCATAACTTTTTCATGGTTCATCAGAAAAATCCCATCCAATGCTCATTTTTAAGGGGAAGACATATCCTACAACTCATCTTCACACTCCAAGTCCAAGAAATGCTCTCACAAAAAGTTATCAATTTCAACATTATAGGTCATTTTCAAAAGTCAACAAAAAGGGACTTTAAGTCAAAGACCATAACTTGAGATTGGTAAATCAAAATGACATGGTACCAAAGACATTGGTTAGAGGACTTCAAGACCTTTGCAAAATGTCCAAGAACATGATCAAAGCTTAAAAATTGAGCAAGATATGCATTGGAGAAGTTGGGAAATTTTTGTGAAATGGCCAAAATCATTTATCCTTGAAATCTCATTTTTGACAAAAGGGACCCACTTTTTCCACTTGAATTAACTTGGCCATGCTTCCCACGTGTCCCACCTTTTATTTCAATATTTAAAATCATTTTTTTCATTTTTATTAGATTTTATTGGATTTAATTCATTTTAAATCCTTTAAAATCAAATAAAAATCAAAAAGTTTAATTAAAAGGGATATTTGGTCTTAACTAGCTTTGACTCATCATTATGCAACTTCCCAATTTCGTTTCAAGGCCAAATGGAGCAATATTTCAAAAATTGGTTCAAAAAGGAAAGTTTGTTAAGGGAGTTTATGTTAAAATCTCAAGCTTGAATGCATGGTATGATGAGCCTTAATGTTGATCATAATAACCTACATAACCTAGAGAAAACTATCACAAGGCATAAGAAAAAACGAGAGAGAGAGGCAGCCAAGAGAAACTTCTTTTCAAAAATTCCAAAGAATTGCACCAAGATCGAATTCAAGAACTCAGCCATCCACAAGGCTTCTCACCCATCCTATCGTGATCTACAGGCAAGATAAGGTATAAACACACTCTTTTCATGTAACCATGCATACTGAAACTGTAGCTATATGAACATCCATTTTGCAGAATTTCCATGGATCGTATTTCTGATTATGGCTTGATTTAATCCCTACTAACCATACCTTTGAGTTCCAGTGGATGTTTAGAGCAGGTCCGGGCTATCGTTGGGGATTTTTCATGGCCAAAGTGAACCTCCATGGCTAGGGTTCAGTTTATGTAAAGCTTTGTTTTGATGGGGACATGCAATATTAAACTATGAAAACCTCACCATGAGAATCGCCATGCCCTAATTACTCGGTCTGGCTATTTTGTTTGCTTCATTTTTTCTGTTTTCGCAGGTTTGAGAATCACCCTCCTTTTGCTACAAAAGACAGGCCCATTTCTTCTTCCCTTTGAATTTATTTTCTTTTCTATTTTATTTTAATTTGCTTTTTATTAACAAAAATTAATTTTCATTTTATTTCAAAAAAAATCACAAAATATTCTTACCCAAATAAATTTTAGATTTTTCTTTTTCTCTAAATTCAATTAATTAATTAGGACTTTTTTTTATTCTAGGAAACTCTAAATTATTTTGCAATATTAAAATTGATTAGATTTAATTAGGTCCTAATTGTTAATTTAATTAGTTTTATTTCTTAAAATAATAAAAATCAGGAAATCATAAAAGAGGTATAAAAATATTTTATTTAATCAATTAATAGTTCCATTTTTGTAAATAAAATTCAATAATTAATTTAGTTTTGATTTTAGATTATTAACTTTAATGTTTCTTTTTAATAACTAAAATATAAAATAAAAAATGGGTCTTTAGCACATTTTCATCTTTTTAAATAAATATTTTTATTTTCTTATTATAATTATTATTAACTATTAATTAATTTCGTAAATACTTGTAATTAATCAATTAGGTTTAAATTAGATTTAACTTAAATAATTTTTCTTTAATAAATTAAAAAACAATTAGAACTAGAATTATTTGACTTTTAATTAATTTAATTTTCTTTAAATCCATAAATCCCAAAAACATGAAAAAACAAGTTCTTTCTTTTTATTTAATTTAATCAATTTAATAATTTCATTTTAATTCCTTTAAAGGGTCCAATACCCTCGCATTCGATTATATTTTCTTTTCGCGCGTTTATATTATTTCTATTTGTAAATATGATGTATTTGCCCCGAAGCCCTGTAATAGTTAATTAGGCATTTACTTTCTGCATTTTATTTTAAATCGGGTTTTGTATTAATTTGGCGATGTAGACCCACGCCTTTGTAATAGCGTAGGACCTTTATCTTTTCCGCACTTTAAATTCCCGCATCTTTTAACTGTTAAACAATCACATGAAAGAATGAATGCCCAAAAATAAAATCAAAACGTAGATCACCAATGCATAGCAAGACAAACAATAAACTGAAAATGACACACAAATCACACACCACTCTTAGGGTACGTCTCACTGTTGCCTTGCCCCTCGAAAGGTGGTCATCAAGTACAGGATGCCTTAGTGAGTCCTTATGTTCCATTGATCCAGTTGCCTCGAATAAGTTGCCTCAGAACGGTCGCCTCGGAATAAAAGGATCAATGGCATAGGGGTAGATTCTAAGGTATCTTACCATTGCTCTGGTGATCACACTGTTGCCTTGCCCCTCGAAACGTGGTCGTCGAGTATAGGACGTCTTAGTGAGTCCTTATGTTCCATTGATCTAGTTGCCTCGAAACGGTTGCCTCGAAACAAGTTGCCTCAGAATAAAAAGATCAATGGCATAAGGGTAGCTTTTAAGGTATCTTACTATTACCCGGTGACCACACTGTCCCTAACCCTCAAATTGACCCGAACACCTCCAACGGTGGTGCTACCTACCTCTCAATGGTGGGATGGCACTACCTAAATGATAATTACACAGCTTAATTCCTTAGGGTAGGTAGATGACTCGTAGATACTTGCTCTAATTCAAAACAAATCAAAAACTTCTTTTCACACCGACACTTTGCAAAAAGCTTTCAAAAACAACTTTTCAAACACTTTTGAGGACTGATACAAGAGTCGAACTGAAATTTTAAACGAAACTTTTTCAAACCCACTCACTTTGAAAAGAAAACAAACATTTTGAAAACACAATGAGCAAGTATCTAAGAGCCCATGGATAACCATGGATAGAAAGGGTGCTAACACCTTCCCTTTCTACAAATCTACCTCCCGAACCGAGAATTAATCTCAATAAGGAATTTTTCTGTGCTTTTGTCCTTTCCATATTGGAGAAAATAAAAGACGGTGGCGACTCTTGCTTACCGCGACATTTCGCGAAACCAGCGTTAAACAGTCAGTTCCAGATTCACCGATCACAGATACACCCCAGACGCGACGATCATTCTACTACTCATTCAGACTTCAGCAATCAGATACAGACTAGATACGCTCCCGACACGGCTGCCATTCTATCTCTCATTCAGATTCAACTATCAACTACAAGTTCAGATACGCTCCAAACAAGGATGCCGTTCTGGCCTTTACACCAGCAGTTTGAACCCCCCAGTGCAGTCGCCACAGAGGTCTTTTTGTCACTTATTCAGATCCCAGTTACAGTACAGATACACCACAGACACGACGGTCATTCTACTACTCATACATATCTCAAACTTCAGATACGTTCCGGTTACGCTCCAGACACGGTTGCCATTCTGTCACACATTCATAGTTTATCCCCCGCACGCAGTTGCTCCATACGCAGATGTTGCTCTGTTACCTAGATACAATACAGATACACTCCAGACACGGCAGTCATTATGATATTCATTCAAAATTCAAATACAGTTACAACTCAGATACGCGCCAGACATGGACTCCATTCTTTTGCTCATACAAACTCAGTCTCCAGATACAATTCAATGCATTCCAAACACGGATACCATTTTGACGTTCATTCTTCTGACCTTCAGTATTACAATTCAACAAACATTCTTGGATGGCATCTATAAGCCCATCTCCAGCAAGATTCTACCATCTCCAAATGGCATCTTTAAGCCCATTTCCTCGGCCATGTTTTGACAAGTGCAAATTTACTGGCACTATAGTGTCCAATCCTCTTTTACCTTCGAGTCGCGAAAGGCAAACTTGCCAATCTAACTCCTCAGGTTCAAGAAGATTGAACAGAGGTAACTGTTGTACCCCAAAATTTTCCCTCCCATTTCATCAACATTTTCTCATCACAAGACTCTTGGAATTGAAGATCAAGCTAGGGTTTGCTCTGCTCAAGACACTTCCTTGAACTGTTGACCTAAATTAGGGTTTGAGTTTGCACAGGGATATTTTGACCCACAATGCCCAAGGTGACTTTCATACTTCATGTTGGACTCACAAGTTTATCTATACCAAGTTTCAAGCCTTGATTCAAATTTTTGCCCAGTCAATTGGACAGTTGACCTAGAAATCAACTGTATTGGGGAAAAAGTCAATTGTGGCCAATTGACAGTAAAACTTCATGATTTTTGACCCACATCAACATAATGAACTCACACATGTCATTTTATCAAGTTTGGATCACAATTCCACAAGAAACTTGATCAGATCACCAAAAGGGCAAAATGGTCGTTTTTAGGGTTTTGACTGTACAAAGGCAATTTTTGACTGTTTGACCTAACCAATGGCAAATCAAGCTCAACCATGGACACAAGGACTCAATGAAATTGTATTGACCCATTCAACAAGTTCAGAAGATCTCAATTGCATAGGATTGACAAATGAATTTTTCAGTCAACTGATCAAAATTTGACTGTATACTGAAAAGTCAAACTTTGACTTTTTGGTCAAAATCAAGTGCCAAGATTTATTTTTCATCAAGACATGTCAAATTATGAAACTTGTTCATCAAGAAACCCAAAAATGCAAATTAGGGTTTAAAATGAAAATTTTCATAACTTAGAAATTTTCTAAGTTATGAAATTTTCTTATTTTTTCCTAACTTTGTCCCATTTTTTCACCAAGATGAATATGGATTCAAACAAAACTTGCAACATGAATGTTGTATTCCATCACAAAGTCTACAACTTTTATTCACAAAGTTTTCTCAAAAGAAGCTTGTATCTCAAGTTATGATTTTTGGAACAAGGGTACCTAAAACTTTTAACTTAGGGAAATTTTGCCCTAGTTTAGGCAGGATTTTGACACATCTTCTTGGCCACTTTTCACATAGTTACACTTGGAGTTTCAAATTGAATTTCAAAGATGGATTATAGTACATGTTCCAAGCTTTCCAAATTGTCCAAGAACTCCTCAAACACTCTTGTGGTTAGAGAGAATCGAATGCTTGAAGTTGGCAAAAACTCACTTTTGTCCATGACCAATACATGTTCATACAAACTTGCATTTTCAAATCAGCATGCCTTACACTAGTTTTCAGGCCTCTAAACCACTTCACACTCCATAATTTAATGCCAATCTATCAGTCTATGCCTTTGTTTTGTTCATTTGGACATTATACACAAGATTAAGCCTTAAGTAGAAAAAGGCAAGTTTCCATTTTTGCTTAAGTATGCTTTATGTCAAACCAACAATCCTTGAGCATTGGTCCAATATCTCTTGCAGCAAAACAAATCCACAAATCAGAGGGGCCAAGAGCAATGTATGCAAGCATATTTGACAGCCTATAGAAGGCTATAACTTCACTTCCACATTTGAACTTCAAGTAGAGAAAACTTGCAAAACATAAGCAATCTCTCATATCTGTTAACACAAGCTTAGACAAACATTGTAGACAAGATCCATACCTCCCAACAAGCCTAAAACACGACCCTTTCATCACTCAAACCTCCCCATACTCAGAATCACTGTTTTTCTGCAAAACAGGGCAGGTTCTGCATTTTGCAAGCCACAATAAAATTCCATCGTGCGTTTTGTCCAAAGATAGTTCAAACACCTTCCAATCAACTCACCTGAACTATCCCAGGCCCCCATTGCAAGCTATAACACCTCTAACACACTTTTCAATTTTCATTTCAAAGCTCTGCAGGTTGAGTTCTACAGCACGATTCAATTTGTTTCAAAGCAAGCCAAGCATTGGAGAAGTTTCCTTGGACTTCAGGCAAGCTCAACAGAAGCTCAAACACCATTGAAGGTTGCTACATTGCCCAACTCGAAGTCAACTAAAACAGGTATTTCATGGACTTCTATATCTCTGTTGTACCCCAAAATTTGCCCTCCCATATTCTTCAAGATTTGCCAAGTCAAAGCTTCAAAGTCTCCCCAAGGGTTGCACAGTTCAAGGGCCTCCTAACAGTCAAAATTAGGGTTTTGGTTCTGACAAAGAAAATGAAGTTTCCAAGGGTCCAATCTAGTCCCATATGCTTATAAACATGGTCAAGCATCCTCATACCAAGTTTCAAGACTCACAGCACAAAATTGCACAGTCAAAAACCCTAATTGCACTACAGTCAACTGTAGGGGCAAAATGGTCATTTGACAGTAAAAAGTTCAAATTTTTGGTCAACATCTCATTTTGAAGCCACAAACATCATTTGATCAATGCTTGATCATGATTCTCAAAGCTTGGCTCAAAAATCATCAAGATGCAAAAGTTTCCATATTTGGACAGTTGAAAAAGTCAACTGTAACTTGACCAGGGCATAACTTTCACATGGATTATCAGAAAAATTCCATCCAAAGCTCATTTTGAAGATAAAGACATTTCCTACAACTCCTCTTCACACTTCAAGTCCAAGAAATGCTCTCACAAAAAGTTATCAATTTCAACATTATAGGTCATTTTCAAAAGTCAACAAAAAGGGACTTTAAGTCAAAGGCCATAACTTGAGATTGGTAAATCAAAATGACATGGGACCAAAGACATTGGTTAGAGGACTCAAAGACCTTTCCAAAATGTCAAAGAACATGAGCAAAGCTTAAACATTGAGCAAGTTATGCCTTGTGGAAGTTGGGAAATTTTTGGATATTTTGAAAAGTCAACATTGCTTCAAATGACCTAAAAATGCTAATGGGCCTCTTTTTCTTCCACAATTCATCATCCAAGGCATGTGCACGACCATTTGGCCCAAAGGGAAGTTTTTATCATTTTTATTTTATTTATTTGGATTTTTAATTATCAATAATTCATTTAATTAAAATAAATAGGTGAAAAATACTAAACCTAATTTTCTAAATCTTTTTGTGCATAAAATAGGCTTAAGATTTCGTGTACAATCAAATATGGAAGGAATTATGGTGATTGGATATGATTGAGACCAAATATGTTTGAAAAAGATTAGAAAAATTATGGCTTGAAAATCAAATATCCTTTTCATCAATTCATGGATTTTCTGATCAAATTCTTTGACCTAATCGTTCACCTATACATACTAATGCAAACCCTACTCCTAAAAAGGTTCCAGCTGCGCCATAGACCAAGAAACACACTTGAGTTTTTTGCCTAAAAGTTGAAAACTGAAAACTAGGTTTTAGGGTTTTTTCAAGATCAAACAACTATTCCATTGGCTTGCTGAGGCTTCAAGGAAGGAATTTGGATCAAAACCATAAGCTCTAACACCAAGAAACGTGAGAATCATCGTGATCTGTACAGAAAATATTTTACATTCTTGCATCTCGATTCATGCATCTTTAGCAATTTTTGATTATTGATTTATGTTCCTTGGCTAATTCTGAGACTAACCATGTGATTGAATTGAGTTTTCATACACTATCTGCAAATCTGGCATTGTTGTCTTTTAGGGTTTGTGAAGCTTTGAATTGGGGTTTCCCAGTTAAGGTAAAATTGGAACATCATAGTACCATGACTAAATTCAGCGCATTTGGACGGTTCAAAATCAACCCTCGCGCCTAATTTATGGGACATCAGGAGCTAATCGCTATTTTTCAGAATGGGGTATAAGGGGACAGTCCAAAACCGTTGCCAATTTCTTTTTTGTTTCAGGAAAAAATAGAACGAGGAAGAAGACGCTTAGGTGGCGAGGCGTAAGTGGTTGGTTTGAATTTCGCGCGGAAAACTACTATTAACCATTGTTTTGAGTTATATTAATTGTTTACTATTATATATTCAAAACGCGCTAAGTGGCTCAGTGGCAAGCAATTGTATTGGTGACCTTCAGGACCTGGGTTCGATCCCAGGTCCCCACCCCCTTTCCATGTTATTTTCCTTTTAACGCTTATGTGCAGTTTCCATGCTAGCGTCCATCGTACATCCATAAAATCAAGCCATACACGTGCCTACTATGATGGATCAAAGGGTCACAATTGAAGGAACATGGTGGACCTGAGTCAACACACCTACACGCGTCCTGAAAAGGTCAAAAGGGCTTGATATAAGTGGGCCAGAATTGCTACAATACACCTCTCAATTGGGGACAGACCCCCCTAGGTTTGCAACATCTTTCCCTATTTTATTTCATTTTTTTATTTTGATCCAATTATTTCTTTTTTTAATTTAATTCTTTAATTCAAATAATTTTCATAAAAAATATAAAAAAAAACAATATAAAATCAGAAAAAGACAAAAAATAAGTATTTTATTTAATTAATATATTTTTTGTAAATAAATATTATTCATTAATTTTAGCTATTAAATTAGGTTTAATTCAAGCATTTTTTTTATTAAATTTAAAATTGGTAGAATTAGGGTTTGTATTAATTTTTTATCCCTTTTCTTTTCTTTTCTCTAAATAATTAAATATTTCCTATTATTTTTATAAATTAAAATTGCATGTAAATAATTAGGTTAATTTAGGTTTAACTTTAATACTTTCTTAATAAACTAAAAAAACAATTAGAATTAGGGTTAGTATTTTGATTTCAATTAATCTTTCTCATTAAAATCATAAATATCAAAATCTCAACAAAAAAAAACAATTTCCTTTTCTTTTTAATTTAATTAATTTAACAATTTAATTTAATTTCATTAAAGGGTCCAACGCCCTCGTTTCCTATTTTAATTCATATTCGCGCATTTTATTTATTTCTTGTAAATATTAATGTAATTCTCCCAAAGCCGTGTAAACTTAATTTCTTGCACTTTTCTTTATTTCTTTATTTATTTTCTGTCAAATCGGGTCCGGGAAATTTTGGCGATGTGGACCCGCGCCTTTTATAATAGTGTAGAATTTTACCTTTCCGCACTTTCTTAAACTGTTAAATAAATGCATGCAAGAATGAATGGCCTTAAATAAAAACAAACGCGTAGCTCACCCATAACATGAAAGGACAAAAATATCTGAAAAGACACACGAATCACACACCACCCCTAGGGTACGCCTCACTGTTGCCTTGCCTTGAAAGGTGATTGTCGAGTAGAGGATGTCTTAGTAAGTCCTCATGATCCGGGAACCTGGCATGAGGGTAGCTTCTAAGGTGTCTTCCCATTGCTCTGGTGATCACCATGTCCCGAACCTCGAATTGACCCGAACACCTCCAACGGTGGTGCTACCTACCTCTCAATGGTGGGATGGCACTACTTTAAAGGACATCTACACAGACGAATTCCTTAGGGTAGGTAGACGACTCTAGATACTTGCTCTAAATTTAAAACAAAAATCAAAATATACTTTTCACACCGACACATTTTCAAAAAGCTTTCGAAAGCATTTTTCAAACACTCTTGAGGACCGATACAAGAGTCGAACTGAAATTTTCAAAGAAACTTTTTAAAACCCACAGTTGAAAAGCAAACAAACCATTTTGAAAACACAAGTGAGCAAGTATCTAAGAGCCCATGGATAACCATGGATAGAAAGGGTGCTAACACCTTCCCTTTCTATAATCTACCTCCCGAACCGAGAGCAATCTCTTTAAGGAATTTTTCTGTGCTTTTGTCCTTTCCATTTGGAGAAAATAAAACACGGTGGCGACTCTTGCTTACCGCGACATTTCGCGAACCAGCGTTAAACAGTCAGTTCCAGATCCACCGATCACAGAACTGGCGACTCTGCTGGGGACTTTAACTTAAAGTGAGGTGTACCTTAGGGTTAGTTCATAACTGTGTTTTCAATTGTATTGCTTTGCCTGCTTTAAAATTGTGGGTTGCTTGGGAGTTCTATAGATCCTAGCCCGGATCTGGGGGATACCTTCTTAGAAAGTAGCAACAAGGTTGTGAGGGAACTGTGCGGGGTATACCGACATGGTTGAAACAGTCTGCTACGTTGATGTGGCACTTTGGTGTGTACCGGTAACCCTTGAGTTCAGTCAAGGAGAGTACGGGGCCTCCGCGTGGTGTCGTGAAGCATCAACAGACCTTAGGAACCTTAATTGAACTATCTTGGCCTCTTTAGGGTAGTGAGATAACTGACTTTGGTGCAGTCCGAGGTTGGTTGATACTCGATACTACACTCAATTGAGGGTTGCTTTCCTGGAATATTTCGGTCGCCAGTTCAGTGGCTAAATCGAAACGATGAACAATGAAAACAATCCCGTGATATTGGGACCCTTAGAACCCGGTTACTTCTAATAGGACAGGTTGAGCCCACCAACTTCAAGAGGGTAGTACCCCAAACTTCATGCTGGCCTAAACTCTAAGGGCTCTTTTGTGTGACTTGTGTGCCTTCGTACTTGACTACTTGCATGCTTGTTATCTGACATAGGAACTACTTGCAGGTTTTGTTTATAGTCTTTATTTGGGACTCATAACAGGGTTTACTAAGTTTCTTGCAGGTTTGGTTTGCATTCCTTAATTAGGACTCATAACAGAGCTCACCAAGTTTCTTGCAGGTTTTGGTTTGCAGTCCTTAATTGGGACTCATAACAGGGTTACTTACATTACCCCATGCATAGCATAACATCATACCATTGCATACATCTTAACCCATTTCAAGGATCTCAAGGGTCTGTGATGCAGGTCATGATGAATCAACTATCCC
This sequence comes from Vicia faba, assembly GCA_948472305.1. Taxonomy (NCBI): domain Eukaryota; kingdom Viridiplantae; phylum Streptophyta; class Magnoliopsida; order Fabales; family Fabaceae; genus Vicia; species Vicia faba. The sequence continues at coordinate 1,025,906,399 of OX451741.1, forward strand.
AGCAAGGGGCAAAAAGGATTTATTTTCCTCTAGCCAAGGTTGTCAGGGGCTATGACCCACTGGATATGGTGAGCCTTTGACCCTTGAAGAAGGACTCTCAACAATATGCAGTGCCTTCAATCAAGTTACAAAATTCAAACTCTAACGGTTTCTCGTTTACCCTGCGAGATCCTTGAAAACATTGCATGCATACATCCACATCATTGCATTACAGGTATCCCTTTTGCAGGTCACTTACCTTTGTCGCTGTTTATTTCAGCAATGACTTCCCAACAAGATAACCAGGGACCTCCTACTCAAGAGACTCAGTTCAAAGAGATCTTCTTAAGCCTATCCAAGGGGCAGGAAGAGCTGAGAACACTCCTCACGGGGACTTTGGTCAGGAACAATGCTGAGGACGACCGGGACAAACGGCAGAAAAGTCTACAAGCTGAGGTAGACACATTGAAAACCCAGATGCTGGGGCAAAGGGATCTCATCCAAAGTTTAGCTCAGGAGCAAGGAGAGCTGAGGGCCATGATCAGTCAGCTTCATCAAGACATGAAGCAACCAGCCCAAGTCAGGGACCCAGTCATTAATCAACTTCCAAGAAGTCAAAGGTTTGGGCCTCTCCAAGCTGCTAGTACTTCACAGGTCCAACAACGACCTCGCCAAGAACAACGGACTGGTCAGAGAAAACCAGACAGGCCTAAAAGATAGTTCACCAAGCTCAACGTGTCACCGTCTCAAGCTTTACAACAATTGTTGAGGTTGAATCTGGTGACGTTAAGGGACCCTCCTAAGAATCTCAACACAGCCTCCCCAAAATACAAGTCTAAGGAAATATGTGCATACCACTCTGGCAGTCCAGGCCATGACACCGACGACTGTTGGGCTCTGAAGAATAGGATCCAAGACCTGATCGAGGAAAGAGTTGTGGATTTCACCCAGATGGGCCAAGCTGAATGCTCCTGCCATCCCTATCGGATGCACCATTTGAAGTGACAAGCCCTGAGACTAGAAAACTTTTGTTCATTCGAATGTTCAAGTTGTGTTGTTCTTTGATTGTTTAAACATTTACTCATGTTAAACGTTGTTATTCCATTAATGCATCGCATATGTCTGTTTTGAAGCAATATATTCGTATTCACTATATGCAAATTATTTTCATATTTTTTCTGATGTCAACTCTCAATTAATAATTCTAAACCTCTTGAGGGAGGATGACGAAAACGATACCACGATCTTTACAGTATGCTTTTGAAAAGACCCCGCTGATGAGGTACAGGCATTGTTTCAATTCCTAAACACTGGAGTTATAAGGATGATAATCCCTCGTCAACCCCTCTGAGCCAAAGATGTAGGAGTTTTTCTTTTCGAAAATTAAAACCCTTTATCATAACCTGGGGTAGGGTAGTTCTCTCAGTTGATCCAGGTGCATGACAAATGGCACCAAGGAGGTCCTTACAAAACAAAGAAAGACAGTGATGGTTCCGAATAATCAATAAAGAAAGGCAGTCATTATATCTCAAAAATGAAAACCCAATAAGTCAAAACCTATGAAGGAGACTTACAAAACTGGGGCATCCCGCTGACTGTAATCACGAAAGAAACAGTTCAGGCAAAATTTAGGGATAATAAAATAAAAAAAAAGAGGTCCTACAAACCCTCAACAACAAAAAAGGGGGAAATGACTGCCTATTCAAATAAATTGCCAAAATCCGAACCATCATTGGAATATCAGGACAAAGACTCAAACGAGGTCTAACGTATGATCAACTGAGTTTAGGTTTGGAGAACATCACGAAGAGCGGGTGGGTACAAATAATTTGAGCCTTTATCCTTTGTTTCTTAAACCGTGAACCAAGCCACGTTATAACCCTTAAAAGTCCTAGCTGAAGCATGGGTTAGTTCGAAAACATACTGTTACGAAAGGTATCCTGACTCCTGAAGGCCTACGGTAAATACAGAGTTGACATCTAGTTTTACAAACATTCATTTGTTTTATGAAAAAGAATGCATTTTCAAAATCTTCAAGACAGACATAAGCTTTGCATTATTGATATAACATTGTTTGCATATGACTATTTGTTTGAACAGCAGGGAAATTCGCACGATGAAAGCCTAGTGAACAAAGCACCTCCAATCAAGGGGCATGGCCTAATCATTGTCCATCATCTGGGGCAGTCCAATCAAGATTCGGAGAATCTTTCAAAGGCCAGATAGCCTGGGGCAAATCTCCGTCTAAGTCACTTAGGGCATGGGACATGGATTCCAACGACGAATCCTGCCTAATCAAACATCTTCTGGCGGCATGACAAAACACTTCTAACAAGGGGCAACTCCCTACATTCTAAAAGCACGGACATAGTCGAAAAATACTGCGCATAATCAAAGACCCGCTAGGTTGACACACCTAGGCAAAAATAAGGGCTTCCCGGCGAACCAAAAGTGTTCGAGCAAAATGAGGGATGAAATAAAAAAAAATCTGTACACCCGGCAAGTCGAAAACCTGAAAAGGCGGCTTGGGCAAAAATGGGTATCCCGGTGGACTGAAAACCCGAAAGGGCGGTCCAGGCAAAAATTAGGGATCAAAGCGTACGATTATGTCCCGTCATCTTGTCACCTGCCTACCGGAAGAAGGTCTATCCATCAACAACTATCAGCACCTCACAGGTCTTCCTCTCCCACCACTGAAACAGGGGCAATAAAGAGTTGTCTAAGCAATCTAATTGTTCTGTCCTCCAAGGTACCAAGGTAGGTTCAGCTAAAGAACATAACCAGCACATCTTAATTCCCCAGAGAGTGAGCCAGCAAGTCAGTGCACTCTCCCCAAGCTATATTATCAAACCTTAAGGAAATTGGGTATCCCCCGCAGATCTCAACATTCCCCAGCACAGTATACGGATATTCTTAACGAGCATCCCCAACAGTCTTGGTCTAAAGATTGTTCCCCGGCGGCATATCAAATATTCAGTGGAGTCCCTTCCAATACAATTCAAAAATTCCCCAAGAGAGTCCAATCTAGTTTCCCCAGGAAAGTTGAATCATCTCCCCAGCAATAAGCTTATCCCCAGTAGATTCTGGAAGCTTATCCTCGCAGAGCACGAACGCGTCTCCCGGTTTTATTCAAAGAGTTATTTCCTTACCAGGATATAACTGGGTTATCCTCAGCCGAAAGCCACGGAAAGAGCGTCCTCGACGAAGTCTTCTTATCCCCAGCGAAGTCTATCAACACTTCCAGCACAACAAGGGTATCCCCAACAAGTTATTATCAACAACTCAGCAAGATACCTCTCTCCCCACAGAGTATTGCTTCCCAGCAAGATCATTAGAGCACTTTCCTCCCCGCAGAATATTCCATTCGCCAAGTATATTCCCCAACGGAGTTATCTTCTCCTACCGGTATTCTTGCAACTACCATCCCCAGCGGAAGAAAAATCTATTCTCCAACATCAGCCCAGGAGTGACTTCCCGGTACCCGTCAAGGATTTACTTTCCTAGACGAAAAACATACATTTGTAAACATCGCATACATCATTATAGCATGCATGTACGCATCATATCTTACAAATCTCATTTATGTTGAGAACATCATTGCTTGATCCATGTCATGCATTGCATATGACTGACCTTTACCTTTCAGGAAAAGATTCAGTTAAGTTCTCAGCTATTTCAAGACCTAGACCGGTTCAGTTAAATCGACTCCAAAGATTTCTCTGTTTCTTATCCAGTCAAAGGCCTTCTCTGGTTCAGTTAGATCGACCCCAAGATCTCCCTGTTTCTTATCCAGTTGAAGACATTTCAAGACCTAGACCGGTTCAGTTAATCGACCCTAAGATTTTCTGTTTCTTATCCAGTCCAAGGCCTTCTCTAGTCCAGTTAAATCGACCCCAAACAGATTTTCCTGATGAAGACTCAGTAGAAGTTATCCAAGATTCTCTCAATGATTGCTATTGAGGTTGTAGTCGCCTATGGTTCTCTCCCGGATACTGCAGAGGTGGTAATCCCAAGATTCGCTCAACGATTGCTGTTGAACTTGAAGTTATCCAAGATTCTCTCAATGATTTCTATTGAGGTTGTAGTCGCCTGTGGTTCTCTCCCCGATACTGCGGAGGTGGTAATCCCAAGATTCGCTCAACGATTGCTGTTGAAGTTGAAGTTATCCAAGATTCTCTCAATGATTGCTATTGAGGTTGTAGTCGCCTATGGTTCTCTCCCCGATACTGCGGAGGTGGTAATCCCAAGATTCGCTCAACGATTGCTGTTGAAGTTGAAGTTATCCAAGATTCTCTCAATGATTGCTGTTGAGGTTGTAGTCTCCTGTGGTTCTCTCCCCGATACTGCGGAGGTGGTAATCCCAAGATTCGCTCAACGATTGCTGTTGAAGTTGAAGTTATCCAAGATTCTCTCAATGATTGCTATTGAGGTTGTAGTCGCCTATGGTTCTCTCCCCGATACTGCGGAGGTAGTAATCATCCCAAGATTTTCTCAACGATTGTTGTTGAGGTTAAAGTCATCCAAGGTTCTCTCACCATTCCTGTTGAGGTAGTAACCATCCCTGGTTCATTCATCACCGTTTGAAGCTCCAGATCCAGCTCCTGTAACCAGTCAGGACACATCTACATAAAGAATTTGAAGACCAGCTCCCGTAACAGGTCAGGTAATCATTTTTCTTTTTTGCAGGTATGCAAGTTCTCGCTAAGGAAGCTCTTACGCGATCAACATCCAGATGGCATCTATAAGCCCATCCACCTTCCATCATCTCTTAGCATGGCATCTATAAGCCCATCATCCTATCCATCAATCTCCAAATGGCATCTATAAGCCCATTCAACCATCACACTGCCACTATGTGAGCGCAAATTTCTGGGCACTCTAGTGTTCAATCATCTTCCACCTTCGGATTACGAAAGGCACGTCAGCCAATCTGCATCCTATGGTCTAAGAAGATTGAACAGGGGCAACTGGTGTACCCCAAAATTTGCCCTCCCATATTCTTCAAGATTTTCCAAGTCAAAGCTTCAAAGTCTCCCCAAGGGTTGCACAGTTCAAGGGCCTCCTAACAGTCAAAATTAGGGTTTTGGTTCTGACAAAGAAAATGAAGTTTCCAAGGGTCCAATCAAGTCCCATATGCTTATAAACATGGTCAAGCATCCTCATACCAAGTTTCAAGACTCACATCACAAAATTGCACAGTCAAAAACCCTAATTGCACTACAGTCAATTGTAGGGGCAAAATGGTCATTTGACAGTCAAAAGTTCAAATTTTTGGTCAACATCTCATTTTGAAGCCACAAGCATCATTTTATCAATGCTTGATCATGATTCTCAAAGCTTGGCTCAAAAATCATCAAGATGCAAAAGTTTCCATATTTGGATAGTTGAAAAAGTCAACTGTAACTTGACCAGGGCATAACTTTCACATGGATTATCAGAAAAATTCCATCCAAAGCTCATTTTGAAGATAAAGACATTTCCTACAAATCCTCTTCACACTTCAAGTCCAAGAAATGCTCTCACAAAAAGTTATCAATTTCAACATTATAGGTCATTTTCAAAAGTCAACAAAAAGGGACTTTAAGTCAAAGGCCATAACTTGAGATTGGTAAATCAAAATGACATGGGACAAAAGAAATTGGTTAGAGAACTCAAAGACCTTTCCAAAATGTCCAAGAACATGAGCAAATCCTAAAACTTGAGCAAGTTATGCCTTGTGGAAGTTGGGAAATTTTTGGATATTTTGAAAAGTCAACATTGCTTCAAATGACCTAAAAATGCTAATGGGCCTCTTTTTCTTACACAATTCATCATCCAAGGCATGTGCACTACCATTTGGCCCAAAGGGAAGTTTTTATCATTTTTATTTTATTTATTTGGATTTTTAATTATCAATAATTCATTTAATTAAAATAAATAGGTGAAAAATACTAAACCTAATTTTCTAAATCTTTTTGTGCATAAAATAGGCTTAAGATTTCGTGTACAATCAAATATGGAAGGAATTATGGTGATTGGATATGATTGAGACCAAATATGTTTGAAAAAGATTGGAAAAATTATGGCTTGAAAATCAAATATCCTTTTCATCAATTCATGGATTTTCTGATCAAATTCTTTGACCTAATCGTTCACCTATACATACTAATGCAAACCCTACTCCTAAAAAGGTTCCAGCTGCGCCATAGACCAAGAAACACACTTGAGTTTTTTGCCTAAAAGTTGAAAACTGAAAACTAGGTTTTAGGGTTTTTCAAGATCAAACAACTATTCCATTGGCTTGCTGAGGCTTCAAGGAAGGAATTTGGATCAAAACCATAAGCTCTAACACCAAGAAACGTGAGAATCATCGTGATCTGTACAGAAAATATTTTACATTCTTGCATCTCGATTCATGCATCTTTAGCAATTTTTGATTATTGATTTATGTTCCTTGGCTAATTCTGAGACTAACCATGTGATTGAATTGAGTTTTCATACACTATATGCAAATCTGCCATTGTTGTCTTTTAGGGTTTGTGAAGCTTTGAATTGGGGTTTCCCAGTTAAGGTAAAATTGGAACATCATAGTACCATGACTAAATTCAGCGCATTTGGACGGTTCAAAATCAACCCTCGCGCCTAATTTATGGGACATCAGGAGCTAATCGCTATTTTTCAGAATGGGGTATAAGGGGACAGTCCAAAACCGTTGCCAATTTCTTTTTTGTTTCAGGAAAAAATAGAACGAGGAAGAAGACGCTTAGGTGGCGAGGCGTAAGTGGTTGGTTTGAATTTCGCACGGAAAACTACTATTAACCATTGTTTTGAGTTATATTAATTGTTTACTATTATATATTCAAAACGCGCTAAGTGGCTCAGTGGCAAGCAATTGTATTGGTGACCTTCAGGACCTGGGTTCGATCCCAGGTCCCCACCCCCTTTCCATGTTATTTTCCTTTTAACACTTATGTGCAGTTTCCATGCTAGCGTCCATCGTACATCCACAAAATCAAGCCATACACGTGCCTACTAGGATGGATCAAAGGGTCACAATTGAAGGAACATGGTGGACCTGAGTCAACACACCTACACGCGTCCTGAAAAGGTCAAAAGGGCTTGATATAAGTGGGCCAGAATTGCTACAATACACCTCTCAATTGGGGACAGACCCCCCTAGGTTTGCAACATCTTTCCCTATTTTATTTCATTTTTTTATTTTGATCCAATTATTTCTTTTTTTAATTTAATTCTTTAATTCAAATAATTTTCATAAAAAATATAAAAAAACAATATAAAATCAGAAAAAGACAAAAAATAAGTATTTTATTTAATTAATATATTTTTTGTAAATAAATATTATTCATTAATTTTAGCTATTAAATTAGGTTTAATTCAAGCATTTTTTTAAATAAATTTAAAATTGGTAGAATTAGGGTTTGTATTAATTTTTTATCCCTTTTATTTTCTTTTCTCTAAATAATTAAATATTTCCTATTATTTTTATAAATTAAAATTGCATGTAAATAATTAGGTTAATTTAGGTTTAACTTTAATACTTTCTTAATAAACTAAAAAAACAATTAGAATTAGGGTTAGTATTTTGATTTCAATTAATCTTTCTCATTAAAATCATAAATATCAAAATCTCAAAAAAAAAAACAATTTCCTTTTCTTTTTAATTTAATTAATTTAACAATTTAATTTAATTTCATTAAAGGGTCCAACGCCCTCGTTTCCTATTTTAATTCATATTCGCGCATTTTATTTATTTCTTGTAAATATTAATGTAATTCTCCCAAAGCCGTGTAAACTTAATTTCTCGCACTTTTCTTTATTTCTTTATTTATTTTCTGTCAAATCGGGTCCGGGAAATTTTGGCGATGTGGACCCACGCCTTTTGTAATAGTGTAGAATTTTACCTTTCCACACTTTCTTAAACTGTTAAATAAATGCATGCAAGAATGAATGGCCTTAAATAAAAACAAACGCGTAGCTCACCCATAACATGAAAGGACAAAAATATCTGAAAAGACACACGAATCACACACCACCCCTAGGGTACGCCTCACTGTTGCCTTGCCTCGAAAGGTGATTGTCGAGTAGAGGATGTCTTAGTAAGTCCTCATGATCCGGGAACCTGGCATGAGGGTAGCTTCTAAGGTGTCTTCCCATTGCTCTGGTGATCACCATGTCCCGAACCTCGAATTGACCCGAACACCTCCAACGGTGGTGCTACCTACCTCTCAATGGTGGGATGGCACTACTTTAAAGGACATCTACACAGACGAATTCCTTAGGGTAGGTAGACGACTCTAGATACTTGCTCTAAATTCAAAACAAAATCAAAAAATACTTTTCACACCGACACATTTTCAAAAAGCTTTCGAAAGCATTTTTCAAACACTCTTGAGGATCGATACAAGAGTCGAACTGAAATTTTCAAAGAAACTTTTTAAAACCCACGGTTGAAAAGCAAACAAACCATTTTGAAAACACAAGTGAGCAAGTATCTAAGAGCCCATGGATAACCATGGATAGAAAGGGTGCTAACACCTTCCCTTTCTATAATCTACCTCCCGAACCGAGAGCAATCTCTTTAAGGAATTTTTCTGTGCTTTTGTCCTTTCCATTTGGAGAAAATAAAAGATGGTGGCGACTCTTGCTTACCGCGACATTTCGCGAACCAGCGTTAAACAGTCAGTTCCAGATCCACCGATCACAATCTCTATTTAGGAATGGTTAGGCTTAGGTTTGTGAATGAAATATGTTGTACTCATAGCCCTGAAGCCATACATATGCTTAGTTTTCATTTACATTAATCGTGCTGAGAGAATTTCACTCATGAACTTTCTGAAAAAACTAGGTTAGAAATTAAGGCCAGAGAAACTCTCTCTGATCTTTGAGAGTTAATCCAAGTTTTTTATATGGTTGAATTCGTTGTTTAATTCTCTACAATGTTCATGTTATGAGTTTTGGCAAAAGATCAAAGAATCAGGAGTTACGTTTTTGGACATAGCACGCGCGCATGTTTTGTTCCAAGGAAGAAGAAGAAGTGATTCTGGGCTGGGCCTGGGTCCTTTTGCTTTTGACACCCCTTTTGTTCAGTTTACACCCCCTGGTCCATTTATTTAAATATTTATCATTTTGACATTTTTATTTTTTATTCTGACTTTATTATTTTTTGTCTAAATATAAAAAATGCCAAAAATAATTTTCTATATTTTTTCATATTTATTTGATATTTATTTTATTTTACTAAGTACATATATGTAAATAAACTATTTTTTTTTAATAAAACTCAAAAATAATACAAAAAATATACTTATTTCCATTTATTATTTTTATTTATGTTTAAAAACATTTTCTTAAAAATACCCATTTTTTTGTAAATAATTAAATTTTATCTTTGTATATTTAATATGTTTAATATATATATATATATATATATATATATATATATATATATATATATATATATATATATATATATATATATATATATATATATATATATATATATATATATATATATATATATATATATATATATATATATATATATATATATATATATATATATATATATATATATATATATATATATATATATATATATATATATATATATATATATATATATATATATATATATATATATATATATATATATAATTGTATTTATCAAATAATTAGGTCAAGAAATACAAAAATACCATATTGTCATTGTTATTGATGTCTTACACTAAAAACATCATTTTTTAAAATATACTTTTATTTTGTTAATATATAATTTTATAAAATTAATAAATAATACTATTTATTAAGAATTAGGGTTTTCTTGCCCTAAATAGAAAAATAATTAAAATTGATCTTTTTTTTATTTTACATTTCACATTGAAAAATTACTTTTTACATACTAAAAACATTTTGGCATAATACATTTTATTTATATTTATTTATTGTGTTTATTTCAATTATTGTACATTTAAATATTGTATCTTATACATTCAATTTGGTTGTAATAGTAATCTAGGGTTTAATTTCTTGTCAAATATCACCAATTCAAATTTGTACCCCCTCCCTATATCATGTTGTAATAGTGTAGCATTTAAATTCTCACACATTTAAAAGCTTTCAATTATGTCATGCTTAGACCTAGGGTTTGTATGCAAATAAAATCAACAATTAGTTTGACCTAATCCAAGATAAATATGCATGAAAAAACAAACATAATACACATTTGCACCCCTAGGGTTTCATCTACTTGTTGCCTTCAAAAATGGGTCATGTTTGCATGTTGAGTACTTTGGCAAAACAAAAACAAACAAAAAGATCATAGTCCCTCGATGACGCTGTCTGAGTTGCCTAAACAAAATGATCAAGTCCCTCAAGAAAATTGCCAAAGATACTTGACACTATTGCTATCATGGTTTATACAATGACCCGCGCATGTCCCGTTAATATCCTAACACAAGGTTGTTCACCAAATACAATGGTGAAACAACACTGTTAAAAGGGTTAAAAACATAAGAAAGATCTTTGAGTAAAATAGGGTAGATAACTCCTAGTTACTTGATCAAGCTTGCAAAAAAAACATCCTTGCTATTTTCAAAACACACTTCACCACACAATTTCAAAACCCTACTTTCAAACATTGGAAACTTTTCAAAAGGACAAAAACACCTTTGTATACATTCAAACAAGAATCATTACAAAGGTTGCCACAACGATGGCCTCTTTTCAAAACATCTTTCAAAATCACACACAAAAGCACCATTTCAAACAATTGAAAAGCAAAGCAAGTGATCTAAGCAAGTAACTAAGAGCCCATGGATAACCATGGATAGAAAGGGTGCTAATACCTTCCCTTTCTATAATCTACTCCCTGAACCCAAGAAAACATCTCAAAGGTCTTTCCTGTGCTTTTTGACCTTTCCTTAGGATAAAATAAAAAGTCGGTGGCGACTCTTGCTAAACTGAAACATTTGCGAACACAAACGCAAAATCCCAAGTCAGTTCTCCCACCGTATCACACACCCCAGTCAAGCATGTGCATAGGATCAGGAAAAGTCAAACAGGTCCAGGCGCTATTGGGCCCAGAATTGCAATTCATACCCCCCCCCCCCTTCTTGCTACAAAACCAGTCCCATTTTCTTCCTTTTTATTTTTTTTTTGGTTTTAATTTATTTAATTTGTTTAGTTTATTTTCTAACAAAATTAATTTCTTTTTTTCACAAAAATCATAAAATCAAATTTCACAAATTTAGATTTAGTTTTTTTTATTTATCAAATTTAATTTAATATTAGTTTAATTTAAATTAGGATGATTCTAACCTTTTGTAAATAATTAAAATCAATTAGAAAAATTAGGGTTTGCTTTTGATTTAATTTTTATTTCTTTTCATAAAATAAAAAATACAAAAATAGGTCGATTTAATTATTTTTCTTAATTTAAATTAATTAGTAATTAGGTTTTTTTATTCAATTAAAACTTTATTTTTCTCAAAATAATCAAAAACCACAAAAAATGATTTTTCTTTTAATTAGGCTTAGTCGGGGTCAAAACCCTAATTCCCTCGTTTCGATTCATTGCGCGCGCTTATTATTTTTGCAATATTAATGTAACTGCTCACGGTATGTAATAGTTTAATTAGGATTTCCTTTTTATTTATCGTTTTACGGGTTTTTTGGCTATGTAAATTAATCCCTACCCCGAAGCCTTGTAATAGCGTAGGTTTTATTTTCTCGCATTTTAATTCTCGCAAATGTTAAGTGTTAGATGTATGTTAATAGGATTGTATGACAAGATTGCAGGACAATTTAAAATGGCTAGAAAACCCTAATGTGCAAAGATAAAAACTTGAAATCCAATCACTCGCACATGCGCACTCCTAGGGTATACTCTCACTTCGGTTGCATTCGGTAAACGGTCATTAAGTATAGGGTGTCTTAGTGGTTGCCCTCTTGTCTAACAAAGATCAAATGTCCCGTTCAGAAAGGTTTCCTCAGAAATGTTGCCTCGAATATGATCTTAAGACACTAGGGTTATCTAAGACGTCCTAACGTTGCTTTAGTGATCGTACGTCCCTTTCGAATTGGCCCTTACAACTCCAACAACGGTGCTACCTATTTCTCAATAGTAGGATAGCATTGTCTAAAGGAAACGAGAAAAGAAACAATCCTTTTTCGAGTAGGTAGATGCTAGTAGGTACTTGCTCAAAACAAACTTTTCACACTTACACTTTTCAAACAAAGTTTGTTTCAAAAACAACTTCGTAACACTCTTGAAGACAGAAGCAAGGGTTAAAACAAAGTAAAACAAAACTTTTCAAAAAAAACACACACAAGCTTTTTTTTTAAAGATGAGATAGTACCTAAGAACCCATGGAAAACCATGGATAAAAAGGGTGCTAACACCTTCCCTTTCTATAATCTACCTCCGTACTCAAAATCTCGAAAAAGGAATTTTTCTATGCTTTTTTCCTTTCCAGTTGGATAAAATAAAAGTCGGTGGTGACTCTTGCTTACCGCGACATTTTTCAAACACACACGCAAAACGCAAACCAGCATTTTCAAAACAGTCGGTTCTTCCACCGTATCACAGAACTGGAGACTCTGCTGGGGACTTAATAAGTGGGGTATACCTTAGGATCTAGTTCATTATAAATTGCTTCTCTTGTTTGTTTTTGTTGCTTTCCTTTTAAGGGTTTTGTTTGGGAGTTACTATAGATCCTAACCCGGATATGGGGGCACCTTTTAGGTAAGTAGCAATAAACTGTGAGGGAACTGTATGATGTAGACCGATACGATTGAAGCAGTAGCTACTTTGATGTGGCACATTGGTTGGTACCGTTATCCTTGTGGAGAAACGAGGAGAATACGGGGCCGCTATGTGTGTCGTTAAGCATCAACTGACCTTAGAACCTTTAATCGACCAACTTGGCCATTAGAAAGTAGTGAGATAGCCGGCCTCGGTATAAAGCTGAGAACTGGTTGATACTCGATGCTACACTCATTGAGACCATACTCTCGAGATAGTTCCGGCTGCAAGAAAAGATTGCGTGAGCTGAAACCATGACCGATGAAGGATGGTCAATGATATTGAGAACCTCTAGAACTCGGTTACTTTTGCTAGGACAGGTTGAAACCAACTGAACTTCAAGAGGGTAATACCTTTGACTCCATGCAAGCCTTAAACTTAAGGGCTTTTGTGTGACTTGTTTGCCTTTGCCATGCCTGTTATCTTCTATACCTGTGTTTCTTTTATCATGACATCATGCATCATATAATAGCATGCATACTTCATTACACTAACCATTTCAAAGACCAATGGGATTTATCTTTGTTCTGTTTTACAGATTATGGCTTCCGTGCGCAGAAATACCATTCGAGTTAACTTTGTGCAAATACCTACTCAACTTAAAGAGTTAGCCTCAAGAGTTTCTGAGACTTCTAGGTTCATTAAGAGACATAGTCAGCTTCTTAGCCTGGTCACCTCAAAGTTTGATGAGCAGATGATGAGTATGCTTTTCCAGTTCTTCGATCCTGTGTATCATTGCTTCACCTTTCCAGATTATCATTTGGTTCCCACTTTGGAAGAGTTTTCTCACTTATTGGGCATATCCATCCTTGAGCAGGTACCCTTCACAGATATGGAAGAGACTCCTAGAGCAGAAGACATTGCCTCAGCTCTGCATCTAAAACGGGTTGAAGTAGTATCCAATTGGGAAACACGAAGCGGGGTCAAAGGATTCTTAGCCAAATTTCTGATAGACCGGGCTCAACTATTCTGGGATAATTTGGATTTTCAGGGTTTTGAAGATATCTTGGCTCTTCTTATCTATGATTTGGTTCTCTTCCCGAATCCGGATTCTTTTGTGGATGTGCATGTTGTCAAGATTTTCCTTTCTCGCAATCCTGTGCCTACTCTACTGGGTGATATCTTGCATGCCCTCTACACTCGTACTGTGTGAAGAAGAGGGACTCTTATGTATTGCATGCCATTGCTGTCGAGGTGGTTTATTTTGCACCTCCCTAAGTCTGTACTGAAGAACGAAGAAGGTTTAGGTTGGTCCTACAGAATAATGTCACTTGCCCATACAGATATTCTTTGGATGAAGGTTACTACTGCCATTGATCATTGTGGGGGATACCCTAATGTCCCTTTGCTTGGAATCAGAGGGGGTATAACCTACAATCCTTGTTTAGCTTTGCGACAATTTGGTCGTGCTCGGAGAGATGGTCCCCATGATCTACTTCTTGAGGATATTGCCTTTGACTACAAGGAAGACATTAAGGAGCATCGCCGGAGGTTTATACGATCTTGAGGCATGGTGAATAGATCTGACCCCCAAGAGCTGGGACCAAGGACTTCCCTTCCAATGCGGCCTTACCTCCAATGGGTCCGAGCTCGTGCCCAGAAGCTTGGGATGCCTTATGAAGCCGTATTTCCTGTGATTGTGGAGCCCACTAATGAAGAAGGCATTCCTTATACAGTTCTTTATCCTTACATGCCCACTGATCTTGGGGCATTGCAGAGGTCTTAGATTCAACTGAAAGAAGAAAGGGATACTTACCGGGAGAAGTACCATGAGCAAGAAAGGAAGATTTTGAAGCTCACCAGGCAGCTTGAGGAAGAAAGAACGATCAATGACTACGTCAGCACAAAGGGGAAGCGTCCATGGGATTTTTTTTTCTTTTCTAGTTTTAGATTTGTTTTTCATTTACTTCTTTGTAAATGCCTCAAAGGCATTGTTGAACCTTTTACAAGTTAATCTAATAAAGTTTGTTTATTTTTGGTTTGCAAATTTAAATCTCCCAAAGTCTTTGAAATCATTACATACGCATCCCATTATCACGCACATCATTACATGTACCATTACAGGTTTCTCATCTCCTTCGCTGTTTATTTCAGCAGAAATGTCTTCTGATCAAGCCATCAAAGATCTTCAAGCACAGAACGCCCAGTTCCAAGAGATGTTCTTGAGCTTGGCTAAAGGGAAAGAGGATTTGAAGACTCCCATTCTGAAGGAGAAGAAGAAGAAGAAGAAGAAGGTCGTTCTTCTGAGTATGGGCAAAATATTTGGGAATAGGTTGTAACAACAAGTTGATCTGATCTCCTCGTCCAAGGGCGGGGAAAACCAAGAAGAAGAAAAGGGCCTCAGTCCTGCAGTGTTTGATAGTGATACAGATTATGATGATGAGCAATATCCTCTTGCCGAGGATAGGTACAAGCAGCTAAAAGACCGGTTGAGTGCTATGGAGATTCAAAAGATCACTGGTTTGGATTTCGGAGAACTGGGACTGGTGTCGGGAGTGGTGATCCCTCATAAGTTCAAAGCTCCAGTTTTTGCTAAGTATGATGGAGTGTCCTGTCCAAAACTCCATCTTCGCTCGTATGTCAGGAAAATCCAACCCCACACTGCTGATAGGAATTTGTGGGTGCATTTCTTTCAAGATAGTCTGTCAGGGACTCAACTTGAATGGTTCTATCAATTGGAAGGAGCTAATATCTGAAACTGGGAAGACCTCACTGCTGCTTTTTATAGACAGTATCAGTATAACACCGACCTTGCTCCCACTCGTACTCAGCTTCAGGGTATGTCTATGGGTGCAAGTGAAGGTTTTAAGGACTATGCTCAAAAGTGGAGAGATTTGGCTGGAAGAGTCCAACCCCCTTTGCCTGATAGGGAGTTGGTTGACATGTTCCTAGTGACGCTTTCTGGTCCATTTTTCAATCATTTGATCGACAGTTCGTCATCTGGGTTTACTGAGTTGATTTTGACCGGAGAGAGAGTAGAAGCTGGTATTCGAAGTGGTAAAATACAGAAGGATACTTCACCAAGTGCAGCGAAGAAGCCTTTCACTGGTAAGAAAGAAGCTAGTGCAGTCTACGGCCCGAGGGGCCAAAGCAGACCTGGACAACATCAAGCAGTAAACACGGTAGTGATATCAAGACCCACAGCTGCTCCACAACACAAAAATCAAC
The DNA here is from genome assembly GCA_948472305.1 of Vicia faba. Classification (NCBI taxonomy): domain Eukaryota; kingdom Viridiplantae; phylum Streptophyta; class Magnoliopsida; order Fabales; family Fabaceae; genus Vicia; species Vicia faba. The sequence continues at coordinate 1,025,922,348 of OX451741.1, forward strand.
AAAGGATGGAAAGACCACAAAGGCAGTACACTCAATTCATATGACCCTGTCCCAAATTCTACCACAGTTATTGAAGACCAATCTGGTAACTCTGAGGGAAGCCCTGAAGAACCCCAACACGACTTCTCCTCACTATAACCTGAATGCCCGTTGCGTCTATCACTCTGAAGTTCCAGGTCATGATACAAACAATTGTTGGGCCTTGAAAAATAAGGTGCAAGACTTGATTGAAGCTAAAGAGATTGAGTTTGACGCTCCGGAGAAGCCCAACATCATAACTGCTCCCATGCCCAAACATGGTCATGGAGTAAATGATGTAGACGATGATTTATTTGTGACCTCCATGGAAGAAATTTCTACTCCTTTGATGACAGTTAAGAAGAATTTGTTGTTGGCCGATTTATTTCCGGGTTGTGGTGAAGGTTGCCACATGTGTTCAATTCTACCTACTGGTTGCCACTTATTGAAATTAGGTGTTCAGCGCCTGATGGATAACAAAGAGATCCTGTTTGAAAAGACTTTGATTTCATTGGTTCCTGTTGTACCCCAAAATTTTCCCTCCCATATTCTTCAAGATTTGCAAAGAGCATGCTTCAAAATCTCCCAAAGGGTTGCACAGTTCAAGGGCCTCCTAACAGTGAAAAATTAGGGTTTTGGTTCTGGCAAAGAAATTGAAGTTTTCAAAGGTCCAATCAAGTCCCACATGCCTACAAACATGGTCAAGCATCATCATACCAAGTTTCAAGACTTACAGCATAAAATTGCACAGTAAAAAACCCTAATTGCTCAACAGTCAACTGCAGGGGCAAAATGGTCATTTGACAGTCAAAAGTTCAAATTTTTGGTCAACGTCTCATTTTGAAGCCACAAACATCATTTGATCAATTCTTGATCATGATTTTCAAGGCATGGCTCAAAAAGTCTCAAGATGCAAAAGTTTCCATATTTGGACAGTTGAAAAAGTCAACTGTAACTTGACCAAGGCATAACTTCCACATGGTTTATCAGAAAAATTCCATCCAAAGCTAATTTTTAAGATAAAGACATTTCCAACAACTCCTCTTCACACTTCAAGTCCAAGAAATGCTCTCACAAAAAGTTATCAATTTCTACATTATAGGTCATTTTCAAAAGTCAACAAAAAGGGACTTTAAGTCAAAGGCCATAACTTGAGATTGGTAAATCAAAATTATATGGGACCAAAGTCATTGGTTAGAGGACTTCAAGACCTTTCCAAAATGTCAAAGAACATGATCAAAGCTTAAAAATTGAGCAAGATATGCCTTGTGGAAGTTGGGAAATGTTTGGGAATTTTGAAAAGTCAACTTTGTTTCAAATGCCTCAAAATTGCTAATGGGCCACATTTTCTTCCAAGATTCATCATCCAAAGGCTATGCACGACCATTTGGCCCAAAGGGGATTTATTTCATCATTTTTTATTATTTATTTGAATTTTTAATTACTATTAATTCATTTAAATAAATAAAATATGGAAAAAATACTAAACCAATGTGATTGAATCTTTTTATGCAGTATAATCACTCATTGGCTACTCAAGATTTGGTTCATACCAAAATTGGAAGGTTTGGCCATGATTGACATCAAAATCACATGGAAAAAGATTTGAAAGATATTCATGGAAAATCAAATATTCCATACATCAATGCATTGATCTTTTGACTCAAGATTTAACCCTAATCCATCACATACATAAGCCAGAAGCTAGACCTAATGAAAAGGACCTAAATGATGCGCCTCACATCAAGAACAAAGTTTGTACTTTTGTCAAAAAAATCAAAAACTGAAAACTGTCTTAGAGGACGATTCAAAGGAAAATATTGATCCCAAAAGCTTCCTAAGACATCATTGAACCTGACTGAATACTTTTCCACGCCTATAGCATCAAGAATTGGTACATAGAAGTCAAACTGTTTCATATTTTTTGCATAATCGTGTTTCTTCATTCATGCCATATTTTTGATTTCTAACGCTTGTTTTGTACTAGTCTTATCACTCTGAAGCTAACCATACTGTTTAATTGAGTTTTTATTGCCTATACGTGAAGTTACCATTGAAGCTTGCTAGGGTTACAAAACTGTAAAATTGGGGCTTTACGTTTAAAGAAAAATCAGGCAACTAGACTTGTACCGTTCGAACCAGAAGCTTCATATGAATCCAATGCACTAGTCGCGCTCAATTTATCATGCGCCAAATCCTATTCGCTATTTTCATGTTTTAAGTTTGTGGGGGTTTAAAACCCCCGTTATTTAAATGTTTTTTTGTTTCAGAACAATGAAGAAGACGATGCGTGGAAGACGGTGATTGGGCAGTTCAAAGTTAGCGCGCATTTTTTTGTTTCTATGTCACTAACCAATTTTCTCTTATATTATTTATTTGTTATTCTATGTACAACGCGCGTTAACAGCTCCGTTGGTGGACAAGGCATTTGGTAAGCTCTGGGACCTGGGTTCGATTCCCAGGTCCCCTCCCTTTCTCATATTATTTTCTTTTCTACATTCCTATGCAGCGCATATTCCAGGGGCTCATCATAGGTCCACCATCCACGCTTGCCACGCGCTCAATAATCTCAATCCAAAGGTCAAGATTTGAAGAATACCATGGGCACCAGTCAACGCATACGCACGTGGCCCTGAAAAGTCAACTGAAGGCCTTAATTCTTTGGGCCCAAATGCTGGATAACACCTCCAAAACTGGGGTCAACACCCCCAAGGGTTTGCGTTTCTTTTCTTTTTTTTCTATTTTCTATTATTTGTTTTAATTTAATTATTTCCTTTTAATTCTCTAAATTAATATATTTTCATAAAACATAAAAATAATAAAAAAATCAGAAAGTCACACAATAAAATATATTTTATTTAAATGTTATTTTTGTAAATAAATGTTATCAATTAATTTAGTTTTTTTATTCTAGGATTAATTTTAACGTTTTCTTAATAAACTTTAAAAATTGTAGAATTAGGGTTTTAAACACTTTTATCTTTTTTCCTTTTCTTTTATCATCACTAATAATTAATTATTTATTTTTGTAAATAAAATTGAATTAATTAATTAGGTTAATTCTAGGTTTAACTTTAACATGTTTTTTTAGTAAATTAAAAATAGCTAGAATTAGGTTTTAAATTCCATTAATTCTTATTAAAAATCCATAAATACAAAAGACTCCAAAAAAATCTTTTCTTTTTTTATTTTAACTTAATTTAATTTGTTAATTATAATTTAATTTCCTAAAAAAGGGTCCAACGCCCTCGCATTCCCGATTTTACTTATTCTCGCATTTTTATTTTATTTCCTTTTATTCATGTAATTCTCCCAAGGCCATGTAATAGACTAATTAGATATTTATCTTCGCATTTTTATTTTCAAATCGGGTCCTGGATTAATTTGGCGATGTGGACCCGCGCCTTTGTAATAGCGTAGGATTTTTAAATTCCGCATCTTTTAAACTGTTAATTAAATTGCATGAAAGAATGAATGTTAAAATAAAAGCAACGCGTAGATCACCAATGCCTGACAAGACAAAAATATCTGAAAACGACACACAAATCACACACCACCCCTAGGGTACGCCTCACTGTTGCCTTGCCCCTCGAAAGGTGATCGTCGAGTAGAGGATGTTTTAGTAAGTCCTCATGATCCAGGAACCTGGCATGAGGGTAGCTTCTAAGGTGTCTTCCCATTGCTCTGGTGATCACCATGTCTCGAACCTTCGAATTGACCCGAACACCTCCAACGGTGGTGCTACCTACCTCTCAATGGTGGGATGGCACTACTTTAAGGACATTTACACAGACGAATTCCTTAGGGTAGGTAGACGACTCTAGATACTTGCTCTAATTTCAAAACAAAAATCAAAAACTCTTTTCACACCGACACCTTTTCAAAAAGCTTTCGAAAGCAACTTTTCAAACACTCTTGAGGACCGATACAAGAGTCGAACTGAAATTTTCAAAGAAACTTTTTTTAAAACCCACTATTGAAAAGAAAACAAACCTTTTGAAAACACAATGAGCAAGTATCTAAGAGCCCATGGATAACCATGGATAGAAAGGGTGCTAACACCTTCCCTTTCTATAATCTACCTCCCGAACCGAGAGCAATCTCTATAAGGAATTTTTCTGTGCTTTTGTCCTTTCCATTTGGAGAACATAAAAGACGGTAGCGACTCTTGATTACCGCGACATTTTGCGAACCAGCATTAAACAGTCAATTCTAAATCCACCGATCACAGAACTGGAGACTCTGCTGAGGAATTAAACTTAAAGTGAGGTGTACCTTAGGATAGTTCATAACTGTGTTTTCAATTGTATTGACTTGCTCGCTTTATTATTGTGGGACTGTCTTGGGAGTTCTATAGATCCTAACTCGGATATGGGGATACCTTCTTAGAAAGTAGCAACAAGGCTGTGAGGGAACTGTGCGGGGTATACCGACATGGTTGAAACAGTCTGCTACGTTGATGTGGCACTTTGGTGTGTACCGGTAACCCTTGAGTTCAGTCAAGGAGAGTACGGGGCCTCCATGTGGTGTCATGAAGCATCAACAGACCTTAGGAACCTTAATTGAACTATCTTGGCCTCTTTAGGGTAGTGAGATAACTGACTTTGGTGCAGTCCGAGGTTGGTTGATACTCGATACTACACTCAATTGAGGGTTGCTTTCCTGGAATATTTCGGTCACCAGTTTAGTGGCTAAATTGAAACGATGAACAATGAAAGCAATCCAGGGATGTTGGGACCCTTAGAACCCGGTTACTTCTAATAGGACAGGTTGAGCCCACCAATTTCAAGAGGGTAATACCCAGACCCCATGCTGGCCTAAACTCTAAGGGTTTCTCTTGTGTGACTTGTGTGCCTTCCAACTTGACTATTTGCATGCTTGTTATCTGACACATGAAATACTTGCAGGTTTTGTTTATAGTCCTTAATTGGGACTCATAACAGGGTTTACTAAGTCTCTTGCAGGTTTTGTTCATAGTCCTTAATTAGGACTCATAACAGGGTTTACTAAGTTTCTTGCAGGTTTTGTTTATAGTCCTTAATTGGGACTCATAACAGGGTTTACCTACATTACCCCATGCATAGCATAACATCATACCATTGCATACGTCCGGCATAAGGACTAACCCATTTCAAGGATCTCAAGGGCTTGTGATGCAGGTCATGATGAATCAAACATCTAGCAAGGGGCAAAGAGGATTCATTTCCCTCTAGCAAAGGTTGTCAGAGGCTATGACCCACTTGATATGGTGAGCGTTGACACTTGAAGAAGGTTCCCTTAGCCAAGGTTGTCAGGGGCTATGACCCACTGGATATGGTGAGCCTTTGACCCTTGAAGAAGGACTCTCAGTAACATGAAGCTCCTTCAATCAAGCCACCAGATTCAAATTCTAACAAATTTTCTTGTTTATCCCGCGAGGTCCTTGAAAACATTGCATATATATACATATCATTGCATTACAGGTATCCCTTTTACAGGTTTCTTATCTTCTCTGCTGTTTATTTCAGCAATGGCTTACCAACAAGATAACCAGGACCTTCTTGCTCAAGAGACTCGGTTCGGGGAAATCCTCCTGAATCTATCCAAGGGGCAAGAGGAGCTAAGGACACTTCTCATGGAGACTTTGGTCAGGAACAACGCTGAGGACGAACGGTTGAAACATCTGCAAGCTGAAGTGGATGCAATGAGGGCCCAGATGCTGGGGCAGGTGACTATCATCCAAGACTTAGCTCAAAGACAAGATGAGCTCGGGGTTCTCGTCAACCAACTGCTTCGGGGTAACCAACTGGGGCAAACATCTAAGGCTGAAGGGCCAGCCATCGCTCAACCACCTTTGAGGCAAGGAGATAAGGGGAGAGCTCCTCAAATGGCTTCAGGGTCACAAACTCAGCAGCAACCTCACCAGCTTCATCCAGACAAGCCTAGAAGGCAATTCACCCAGCTCAATATGTCGTTGTTTCAAGCTTTACAACGCCTGTTGAGGTTGAATCTGATCACATTAAGGGCTCATCCCCGGAACCCCAACACAGCATCTCCTACCTATCATCCCAATAAAAGGTGTGCCTACCACTCTGCCAGTCCAGGACATGATACAAATGAGTGTTGGGCTCTGAAGAACAAGATCCAGGACCTGATTGATGAAGGGGCATTGGAGTTCACCCAAGATGGTCAGGCTGAGTTTTTCTACCATCCCTCCAAGGCTCACCATTTGAAGTAACAAGCCCTGAAGATGAAAAGACTTTTGTTCATTAGGATTTCCAAGTTGCAATTTTCTTTTGTTCAAACATTTACTCATGTTAAACATTGTTATTTCATTAATGCATCGCATTTGTCTGTCTTGAAGCAATATATTCGTATTCACTATATGCAAATTATTTTCATATTTTTTCTGATGATCAACGTTCGATTAATAATTCTAAGCCTCTTGAGGGAGGATGACGAAAACGATACCACGACAATTACAGTATGCTTTTGAACAGACCCCGCTGATGAGGTACAGGCATTGTTTCAATTCCTAAACACTGGAGTTATAAGGAAGATAATCCCTCGTCAACCCCTCTGAGCCAAAGAAGTAGGAGTTTTTTCTTTTCGAAATTTAAAACCCATAATCATAACCTGGGGCAGGGTAGTCTCTCAGTTGATCCAAGTGCATAATGAATGGCACCAAAGAGGTCCTTACAAAACAAAAGACAGTGATGGTTCCGAATAATCATAAAGACAGACAGTCGTTATCTCTGAAAATAAAAAACCATTAAGTCAAAACCTATGAAGGATACTTACAAAACTGGGGCATCCCGCTGACTGTAATTCCAAAAAGAAACAGTTCAGGCAAAAAAAACAGGGATAATGAAAGAAAAAGAAAGAGGTCTTACAAACCTTCGACAAAAAATGACTGCCTATTCAAAATAAGTTATCAACATCCGAATCATCACCGGAAAATCAGAGCAAAGACTCAAACAAGGCCTAACGTATGATCAACTGAGTTTAACATCACGAAGAGCGGGTGGGTACAAATAATTTAAGCCTTTATCCTTTGTTTCTTAAACCGTGAACCAGGCCACATTATAACCCTTAAAAGTCCTAGCTGAAGCATGGGTTAGTTCGAAAGCATACTGTTACAAAGGTATCCTGACTCCTTAAGGCCTACGATAAATACGGAGTTGACATCACGTTTTAGAAACATTCACTTGTTTTATGAAAAAGAATGCATTTTCAAAATCTTCAAGACAGACATAAGCTTTGCATTTTTGATATAACATTGTTTGCATATGACTATTTGTTTGAACATCATAGAAGTTCGCACGACGAATGTCTAACGAACAAAAGCACTTCCAATCAAGGGGCATACATGATCAATGGTCTATTACCTGGGGGCAGTCCAATCAAGATTCGGAGAATCTCTCAAAGGCCAAATAGCCTGGGGAAAATCTCCGCCTGAGTCACTTGGGGCATCCCAGCAACGAATCTTGCCTGATCAAACATCTGCTGATGGCATGGCCAAACACTTCTAACAGGGGCAACTCCCTACATTCTGAGAGCATGGATATAGTCGAAAAAATACTACGCAAAATCAAAGACCCGCTAGGTTGACACACCTAGGCAAAAACAAGGGCTTCCCGGCGAACCAAAAGGGTTCGGGCAAAAATAAGGGATGAAATGAAAAAAAAACTGTACACCCGGCAAGTCGAAAACCTGAAAAGGCGGCTTGGGCAAAAATGGGTATCCCGGTGGACTGAAAACCCGAAAGGGCGGTCCAGGCAAAAGTTAGGGATCAAAGCGTACGACTATGTCCTGGCATCTCGTCACTTGCCTACCAGAAGAAGGTTTGTCCATCAATAACTATCAGTACCTCACAGGCCTTCCTCTCCCACATCAGAAACAGGGGCAAGGATGAGTTGTCCAAGCAATCTAGTTGTTCCGTCCTCCAAGGTATCAAGGTGGGTTCGGCTGAAGAACATAACCAGCATATATTACTTCCCCAGAGAGTGAGCCAGCAAGTCAGTGCACTCTCCCCAAGCAAAGCTACAGTCAGCCTTCAGGAAGTTGGGTATCCTCCAACAGATCTCAACATTCCCCAGCACATCATACAGATATTCTTAAATAAGCATCCCCGGTAGTCTTAACCTAAAGATTGTTCCCCGGCGGTATACTAGACATTCAATAGAGTCACTTCCAATACACCTCAAAACTTCCCCAGGAGAGTCCAATCCAGGTTTCCCTATGAAAGTTGGAATCCATCTCCCCAAGCAGTAAGCTTATCCCCAGTAGACTCTGGAAGCTTATTCCCCGCATAGTACGAACGCTCCCCCGGCTTTATTCAAAGAGTTATTTCCTTACCAGGATATAACTGGGTTATCCTCAGCCAAAAGCCACGGAAAGATCGTTCTCGGCGAAGCCTTCTTATCCCCAGCGAAGTCTATTAACACTTCCAACATAATAACGGTATCCCCAGCAAAGTTACCATCAACATTTCAGCAAAGTATCTCTCTCCCCACAGAGTATTGCTTCCCAGCAAGATCGTTAGAGTACTTTTCTCCCTGCAGAGTAATCCATTCGCCAAGTTTATTCCCTAACGGAGTTATCTTCTCCTACTGGTATTCTTGCAACTATCATCCCCAGCGGAAGCAAAATCTATTCTTCAACATCAGCCCAGATGTGACTTCCCGGCACCCGTCAAGGATTTATTTTCCTAAGACGAAAAGATACATTCATAAACATCGCACTTCCATACATTATAGCATGCATATACGCATCATATCTTACAAATCTCATTTATGTTGAGAACATCATTGCTTGATCCATATCACGCATTGCATATGACTGACCTTTACCTTTCAGGAAAGATCCAGTTAAGTTCTCAGCTACATTCCAAGACCTAGACTGGTTCAGTTAAATCGACCCTAAGATTTTTCTGTTTCTTATCCAGTCAAAGGCCTTCTCTGGTTCAGTCAGATCGACCCTAAGATCTCCCTGTTTCTTATCCAGTTGAAGATTTCAAGACCTAGACCGGTTCAGTTAAATCGACCCTAAGATTTTTCTGTTTCTTATCCAGTCAAAGGCCTTCTCTGGTTCAGTCAGATCGACCCTAAGACTCCCTGTTTCTTATCCAGTTGAAGATTTCAAGACCTAGACCGGTTCAGTTAAATCGACCCTAAGATTTTTCTGTTTCTTATCCAGTCAAAGGCCTTCTCTGGTTCAGTCAGATCGCCCCTAAGATCTCCCTGTTTCTTATCCAGTTGAAGATTTCAAGACCTAGACCGGTTCAGTTAAATCGACCCTAGGATTTTTCTGTTTCTTATCCAGTCAAAGGCCTTCTCTGGTTCAGTCAGATCGCCCCTAAGATCTCCCTGTTTCTTATCCAGTTGAAGATTTCAAGACCTTGTCCGGTTCAGTTAAATCGACCCTAAGATTTTCCTGTTTCTTATCCAGTCAAAGGCCTTCTCGAGTCCAGTTAAATCGACCCCTAAAAGATTTTCCTGATAAAGACTCAGTAGAAGACATCCAAGATTCTCTCAGCGTTACTGTTGAGGTTGAAGTCGCCCAAGATTCTCTCAGCGTTACTGTTGAGGTTGAAGTCGTCCAAGATTCTCTCAGCGTTACTGTTGAGGTTGAAGTCGCCCAAGATTCTCTCAGCGTTACGGTTGAGGTAGTAATCGTCCAAGGTTCTCTCAGCGTTCCTGTTGAGGTAGTAATCATCCAAGGTTCTCTCACCGTTCCTGTTGAGGTAGTAACCATCCCTGGTTCATTCATCACCGTTTGAAGCTCCAGATTCAATTCCTGTAACCAGTCAGGGCGCGTCTATACGAAGAGTTTGAAGACCAACTCCTGTAACAGGTCAGGTAATCCTCTTTCTTTTTCAGGTGCGCAAGTTCTCGCTAAGGAATCTCTTATGCAATCGATATCCAGATGGCATCTACAAGCCCATCATCCTATCCATCATCTCTTAGCATGGCATTTATAAGCCCATCATCCTATCCATCAATCTCCAAATGGCATCTATAAGCCCATTCCCACCATCACACTACTACTATGTGAGCGCAAATTTCTGGGCACTCTAGTGTTCAATCATCTTCCACCTTCGGATTACGAAAGGCACGTCAGCCAATCTGCATCCTCAGGTCTAAGAAGATTGAACAGGGGCAACTGTTGTACCCCAAAATTTGCCCTCCCATATTCTTCAAGATTTGCAAAGAGCATGCTTCAAAATCTCCCCAAGGGTTGCACAGTTCAAGGGCTTCCTAACAGTCAAAAATTAGGGTTTTGGTTCTGGCAAAGAAATTGAAGTTTTCAAAGGTTCAATCAAGTCCCACATGCCTACAGACATGGTCAAGCATCATCATACCAAGTTTCAAGACTTACAGCACAAAATTGCACAGTAAAAAACCCTAATTGCTCAACAGTCAACTGCAGGGGCAAAATGGTCATTTGACAGTCAAAAGTTCAAATTTTTTGTCAACATCTCATTTTGAAGCCACAAACATCATTTGATCAATTCTTGATCATGATTTTCAAGGCATGGCTCAAAAAGTCTCAAGATGCAAAAGTTTCCATATTTGGACAATTGAAAAAGTCAACTGTAACTTGACCAAGGCATAACTTCCACATGGTTTATCAGAAAAATTCCATCCAAAGCTCATTTTGAAGAGAAAGACATTTCCAACAACTACTCTTCACACTTCAAGTCCAAGAAATGCTCTCACAAAAAGTTATCAATTTCTACATTATAGGTTATTTTCAAAAGTCAACAAAAAGGGACTTTAAGTCAAAGGCCATAACTTGAGATTGGTAAATCAAAATGATATGGGACCAAAGGAATTGGTTAGAGGACTTCAATACCTTTCCAAAATGTCCAAGAACATGATCAAAGCTTAAAAATTGAGCAAGATATGCCTTGTGGAAGTTGGGAAATTTTTGGGAATTTTGAAAAGTCAACTTTGTTTCAAATGCCTCAAAATTGCTAATGGGCCACATTTTCTTCCAAGATTCATCATCTAAAGGCTATGCACGACCATTTGGCCCAAAGGGGATTTATTTCATCATTTTTTATTATTTATTTGAATTTTTAATTACTATTAATTCATTTAAATAAATAAAATATGGAAAAAATACTAAACCAATGTGATTGAATCTTTTTATGCAGTATAATCACTCATTGGCTACTCAAGATTTGATGCATACCAAAATTGGAAGGTTTGGCCATGATTGACATCATAATCACATGGAAAAAGATTTGAAAGATATTCATGGAAAATCAAATATTCCATACATCAATGCATTGATCTTTTGACTCAAGATTTAACCCTAATCCATCACATACATAAGCCAGAAGCTAGACCTAATGAAAAGGACCTAAATGCTGCGCCTTACATCAAGAACAAAGTTTGTACTTTTGTCAAAAAAATCAAAAACTGAAAACTGTCTTAGAGGACGATTCAAAGGAAAATATTGATCCCAAAAGCTTCCTAAGACATCATTGAACCTCACTGAATACTTTTCCACGCCTATAGCATCAAGAATTGGTACATAGAAGTCAAACTGTTTCATATTTTTTGCATAATCGTGTTTCTTCATTCATGCCATATTTTTGATTTCTAACGCTTGTTTTGTACTAGTCTTATCACTCTGAAGCTAACCATACTGTTTAATTGAGTTTTTATTGCCTATACGCGAAGTTACCATTGAAGCTTGCTAGGGTTACAAAACTGTAAAATTGGGGCTTTACGTTTAAAGAAAAATCAGGCAACTAGACTTGTACCGTTCGAACCAGAAGCTTCATACTAATCTAATGCACTAGTCGCGCTCAATTTATCATGCGCCAAATCCTATTCGCTATTTTCATGTTTTAAGTTTGTGGGGGTTTAAAACCCCCGTTATTTAAATGTTTTTTTGTTTCAGAACAATGAAGAAGACGATGCGTGGAAGACGGTGATTGGGCAGTTCAAAGTTAGCGCGCATTTTTTTGTTTCTATGTCACTAACCAATTTTCTCTTATATTATTTATTTGTTATTCTATGTACAACGCGCGTTAACAGCTCCGTTGGTGGACAAGGCATTTGGTAAGCTCTGGGACCTGGGTTCGATTCCCAGGTCCCCTCCCTTTCTCATATTATTTTCTTTTCTATATTCCTATGCAGCGCATATTCCAGGGGCTCATCATAGGTCCACCATCCACGCTTGCCACGCGCTCAATAATCTCAATCCTAAGGTCAAGATTTGAAGAATACCATGGGCACCAGTCAACGCATACGCACGTGGCCCTGAAAAGTCAACTGAAGGCCTTAATTCTTTGGGCCCAAATGCTGGATAACACCTCCAAAACTGGGGTCAACACCCCCAAGGGTTTGCTTTTCTTTTCTTTTTTTTCTATTTTCTATTATTTGTTTTAATTTAATTATTTCCTTTTAATTCTCTAAATTAATATATTTTCATAAAACATAAAAATAATAAAAAAATCAGAAAGTCACACAATAAAATATATTTTATTTAAATGTTATTTTTGTAAATAAATGTTATCAATTAATTTAGTTTTTTTATTCTAGGATTAATTTTAACGTTTTCTTAATAAACTTTAAAAATTGTAGAATTAGGGTTTTAAACACTTTTATCTTTTTTCCTTTTCTTTTATCATCACTAATAATTAATTATTTATTTTTGTAAATAAAATTGAATTAATTAATTAGGTTAATTCTAGGTTTAACTTTAACATGTTTTTTTAATAAATTAAAAATAGCTAGAATTAGGTTTTAAATTCCATTAATTCTTATTAAAAATCCATAAATACAAAAGACTCCAAAAAAATCTTTTCTTTTTTTATTTTAACTTAATTTAATTTGTTAATTATAATTTAATTTCTTAAAAAAGGGTCCAACGCCCTCGCATTCCCGATTTTACTTATTCTCGCATTTTTATTTTATTTCCTTTTATTCATGTAATTCTCCCAAGGCCATGTAATAGACTAATTAGATATTTATCTTCGCATTTTTATTTTCAAATCGGGTCCTGGATTAATTTGGCGATGTGGACCCGCGCCTTTGTAATAGCGTAGGATTTTTAAATTCCGCATCTTTTAAACTGTTAATTAAATTGCATGAAAGAATGAATGTTAAAATAAAAGCAACGCGTAGATCACCAATGCCTGACAAGACAAAAATATCTGAAAACGACACACAAATCACACACCACCCCTAGGGTACGCCTCACTGTTGCCTTGCCCTTCGAAAGGTGATCGTCGAGTAGAGGATGTTTTAGTAAGTCCTCATGATCCAGGAACCTGGCATGAGGGTAGCTTCTAAGGTGTCTTCCCATTGCTCCGGTGATCACCATGTCCCGAACCTTCGAATTGACCCGAACACCTCCAACGGTGGTGCTACCTACCTCTCAATGGTGGGATGGCACTACTTTAAGGACATTTACACAGACGGATTCCTTAGGGTAGGTAGACGACTCTAGATACTTGCTCTAATTTCAAAACAAAAATCAAAAACTCTTTTCACACCGACACCTTTTCAAAAAGCTTTCGAAAGCAACTTTTCAGACACTCTTGAGGACCGATACAAGAGTCGAACTGAAATTTTCAAAGAAACTTTTTTTAAAACCCACTATTGAAAAGCAAACAAACCTTTTGAAAACACAATGAGCAAGTATCTAAGAGCCCATGGATAACCATGGATAGAAAGGGTGCTAACACCTTCCCTTTCTATAATCTACCTCCCGAACCGAGAGCAATCTCTATAAGGAATTTTTCTGTGCTTTTGTCCTTTCCATTTGGAGAACATAAAAGACGGTGGCGACTCTTGCTTACCGCGACATTTTGCGAACCAGCGTTAAAAAGTCAGTTCTAAATCCACCGATCACAGTTCCGATTCAAGATGTTGCCATCATAACCATTTCCGCCAATCCTTCCAAGGTTTCCTCGAGAAAGCCTGTTAGGATTACATTCATCCCAAGAATTACTCCTTTAATAATTATTGTCCCTGGTCCAACCCCATACACTTTGGACAAGGCTGTCCCTTGGCACTATGGTGCTGATGTATATTACCATGGAGTCAAACAAGACTTTAAAAATGAGGAAGCTGATGTTGAGGTCAGCAATATTGCCGGGGCCAGCAAGGTCACCAGAAGTGGAAGACTCTTTTCTCCCGAGATTTCCCCTCTGACTGTTCACAAACTTGTTCTCATTCCATCTGCTAGTACATCAGCTACTATCCCAGTTCCTATTCCAGTTATCACCCCGGTCGCCGAGCCATTTGGGACTCGGGGCAAAGAAATCACAGGTGAGACTGCCCCGACGGAGGCGCCTAGAAAAATTGTGTTGGAAGCCTCTAAACAAGAGATAGAAGAAATTTTGAAGATTATCAAGAAGAGCGACTACAACGTAGTCGAGCAGTTAGGGCAGAACCCGTCAAAAATCTCCATGTTATCCTTGTTGTTATGTTCTGAAGCCCATGCAAGAGCTTTATATGCATTTCTTAAGACTGCGCATGTGCCACGGGAAACTTCTACAGATCAGTTCAAAGACTGTGTGGCTAGCCTAACTGCTGACAATGGGCTAGGTTTCTCAGATGCAGATCTGACTGCTAAAGGAAGAAATCACAATGATGCTCTGCACGTCTCGATCGAGTGCAGGGGCACTACTATGGCTCATGTGCTGGTTGACACCGGGTCTTCGCTGAATGTTCTGCCAAAGAAGGATTAGACCGTCTAGATTATGAAGATTTGATTCTGAAACCAAGAAATATTGTGGTCAGGGCTTTCGACGTGTCAAAAAGGATGGTGCACAGGGAGGTGTACATCCCTGTCAAAGTGGGTTCTCAGACCTTTGGATCCACCTTCTATGTAATGGACATCAGACCATCGTATTTCTGCTTGCTGGGTCATCCTTGGATTCATAAGGCTGGGGCAGTGACTTCAATGCTCCATCAGATGCTGAAATATCCGGTGAAAGGGAAGATTGTCATGGTACAAGGTGAAGAGGAGTATATGGTGAGTCATCTCAATTCCTTTCGCTACGTGGAGATGGATGGAGAGTTCATCGAAACTCCTTGTCAGAACTTTGAAGAGATCCCCCAGACTTTAGCGTCAACTGAAGTTGCTACTGACAAGCCTCCGATGAAGATGGATTCTCTCAAAGATGCCAGGGCTGTAATCGAAGAATGTGGGTGTACCAATTGGGGTCGGCTCCATGATTTCACGCACAAAACTGACAAATTTGGTTTGGGCTTTACTACAGGGGCTCAAAGGGCTGTTAGGCGCGCACGGATTGGAAGACCTCCTCTGCATATCAGTAATCAGGGAGTTAATGCGGTTAAAGATGATGAAGAAGATTCAGATATCGACAGTTGGATCTACCCTACAACCAATGGAGGATTGAACAACTGGACGGCGAAGGACTTCATACATGTTTCTTTTATTCCACAGTAATTGACTTTTGTTTTAAGAGTTGTAATAGACAGTTTGAAACTTTACGGCTCGGTGCCTTTCTCGAGGAACTTTGGCCTTGCTTGTGAGGGCTTATTATCTGTCATTTTCATATATCATTAATAAAGCATTGGACGTTTCTTGCATTACAAATTTTGCGCTCCTTGTTTTTCTTTTCTATCTCTCACTCTATTAAAACAGCTATTCTCTTACACACACTCACGTATCATAATGCAGATCCATATCCACTCTTGATCCCATTGATAACAACTTTGCTACTGCCAGTTATGACTTCAAAAATCTGATCAACCAAGTTGAGGATGATTGTGAGGTTCCTGGAGAGCTTGCTAGATTGTTACTGCAGGAAGAGAGGGCAATACATCCCCATGAAGAGCCGGTCGAATCAGTGAATTTGGGTACAGAGGAAGACAAGAAAGAGGTTAAGATAGGTGTGAATCTGGAGCCTAGTGTCAAGCAACGGTTGATACAAATTCTACGCGACTATGTTGAGATCTTCGCTTGGTCTTATGAAGATATGCCTGGTTTGGACACCGATATCGTGGTACATCGCCTGCCAACTAAAGAAGATTGTCATCTGGTAAAACAGAAGGTTCGCTGTATGTGCCCTGAGATGTCTGAGAAAATCAAAGCTGAAGCCATGAAGCAGTTTAACGCAGGATTCCTAGTTGTCACTTCTTACCCGCAGTGGGTTGCCAACGTTGTTCCGGTGCCTAAGAAAGATGGTAAGGTACAAATGTGTGTGGACTATAGAGATCTGAACAGGGCAAGCCCCAAGGATGACTTCCCACTTCCTCACATCGATGTTCTGGTCGACAACACCGCGCAACATAAGATCTTCTCCTTCATGGATGGTTTTTCTGGGTACAATCAGATCAAGATGGTTCCCGAGGACATGGATAAGACAACCTTCGTTACATAGTGGGGAACCTTTTGTTACAAGATAATTCCTTTCGGGTTGAAGAATGTTGGGGCTACTTATCAGCGTGCCATGGTCGCTTTATTCCATGACATGATTCACCATGAGATTAAGGTTTATGTTGATGACATGATAGCAAGGTCCCAGACTGAGGCAGAGCACCTTGACCATCTCCATAAACTGTTCGACGGGTTGAAGACGTACAAGCTGAGGTTGACGCCGAACAAATGCACCTTCGGGGTAAGGTCTGGTAAGTTGTTGGGTTTCGTCATCAGTGATAAGGGTATTCAGGTGGACCCTGCCAAGGTAAAGGCCATACAGGAGATGTCGGCTCCCCGCACAGAAAAGGAAGTTAGAGGTTTTTTGGGACGTCTGAATTACATTGCCAGGTTCATTTCACACCTAACCCCTACTTGTGAGCCAATCTTCAAGCTGCTGAATAAAGATCAAGTGGTAATGTGGAATGATGAGTGCCAGACCTCTTTTGAAAGAATCAAAGAATATCTTCAAGAACCGCCAATTTTGATGCCTCCAGTTGAAGGAAGACCTTTGATCTTATACTTGACAATACTGGATAATTCAATGGGGTGCGTGCTGGGGAAGCATGACGAGTCTGGTCGAAAAAGGCATGCTATTTACTACCTTAGCAAAAAGTTTACTGACTGTGAGACCCGATACTCATTGCTCGAGAAAACTTGTTGCGCTTTGGCATGGGCTGCTCGCCAGCTGAGACTGTATATGCTGACTCACACCACCTTATTGATCTCAAAGATGGATCCAATCAAGTATATCTTTGAAAAGCCTGCCTTATCCGGAAGAATAGCAAGATGGAAGATGATCTTAACCGAGTATGACATCCAATACACGACCCAAAAAGCAATCAAGGGGAGTGTATTGGCGGATCATTTGGTGCATCAGGCCGTGGATGACTACCAGTCCATGAATTTCGAGTTCCCGGATGAGAACATCATGTTGGTGACCGACTGTGAAGAACCTGGACCGGATGAAGGACCTGAGGAAGGATCCCGATGGTCTATTTACTTTGATGGGGCATCAAACGCGTTGGGTAATGGCATTGGCGCTGTGATCATATCTCCTGAGGGCTGTCATACTCCATTCATCGCCTAATTATGTTTTAACTACAACAACAATATGGTTGAGTATGAAGCATGTATCCTGGGTCTCCGGGCTGCTATTGACTTGAGGATTAAGTTCTTGAGTGTATTCGGAGATGCTGCTCTAGTGATCAGTCAGATCAAAGGCGAGTGGGATATGAAGCACCCAAATCTTATTCCTTACAAAGAGTATGTACTGACATTGCTCCCGCACTTCGTAGAGATAACCTTTGAACACTTCCCAAGAGAAGAGAACCAGTTAGCGGACGCGCTAACTACCATGTCTTCTATGTTCAAAGTCAGGTGGGACAATGAAGCTCCCCAAGAATACCCCGAGGGCGCATCTGTTAATGATAAGAAGTTCTTGAGAAGGTTCACTGCGAAGTTCTTCATCAACAACGGTATCCTTTACAAGCGTAACCATGATTCAACCTTACTGCGGTGCATGGACAAGAGCGAGGCAGAAAGGATCATGGCAGAGTTACATGAAGGTACCTTCGGAACTCATTCCAATGGACATACCATGGCAAAAAAGATCCTACGGGCAGGATATTATTGGTCCACTATGGAAGCCGATTGTTATCAGCATTCTCGAACCTGTCATAAGTTCCAAGTCTATGCTGATAAGGTGCATGTACCTCCAGTTCCTCTGAATGTTTTGACAGCTCCTTGGCCTTTTGCAATGTGGGGCATCAACATGATTGGAGAGATCATACCTACTGCATCTAACGCGCATCACTTCATTCTGGTAGCAATTGATTATTTCACAAAGTGGGTTGAGGCAGCTTCCTTTGCTACAGTTACCAAGAACATCGTGGCGCGGTTTATCTGACACAATCTGATCTGTCGATACGGTGTACCAGAGAGGATTATCACGGACAATGGTACAAATCTCAACAATACGAGGATCACCGAGCTCTGCAAACAGTTCAAGATACAACATCATAACTCTTCTGCCTACCGGCCGAAGATGAATGTGGATGTTGAGGCAGCTAATAAGAACATCAAGAAGATTGTGCAGAAGATGATGGTGACATACAAAGACTGGCACGAGATGTTACCATTCGCTCTTTATGGGTACCGTACCTCAGCTTGGACGTCGACAGGGGCAACACCCTACACTCTGGTATATGGCATGGAGGCAGTCCTACCCATTAAAGTCCAAATACCTTCTCTCCGGATTATGAAGGATGCGGGTTTGAGCGAAGACGACTGGATCCAGACCCAACTTGATCAACTGAATCTAATCGACGAAAAGAGACTTACTGCTATTTGTCATGGTCAGACGTATCAAAAGCGAAAGATCAAGGCTTTTAACAAGAAAGTCAGACGTCAAGAATATCAAGTTGGGGATCTGATGATCAAACGCATCATACTACCGCAAGGTGATTGTGATAAGATGAGAGAACTGACTTGAGGTTTTGCGTTTGTGTTTGCAAATGTTTCGGTTTAGCAAGAGTCGCCACTGACTTTTTATTTTATCTAAAGGAAAGGTCAAAAAGCACAGGAAAGACCTTTGAGATGTTTTCTTGGGTTCGAGGGGTAGATTATGAAAAGGGAAGGTGCTAGCACCCTTTTCATCCATGGTTATCCATGGGCTCTTAGTTACTTGTTTAGATCATTTGCTTTGCTTTTTCAATTGTTTAAAATGGTGCTTTGTGTGGTTTTGAAAGTATTTTGAAAGAGGCCATCGTTTTGACAATCTTTGTAATGATTCTTGTTTGAAGAATGTATACAAAGATGTTTGTCTTTTGAAAAATGTTTCAATGTTTGAAAGTTTGTTTGGAAATTGTTTTGAAATTGCGTATGTGTTTTTGAAAATAGCAAGGATGTTTGCAAATTTGATCAAGTAACTAGGAGTTTTCTGTCCTACTCAAAGATCTTTCCTACACATTTTTAACCCTTTGACATTGTTGTTTTACCATTGTATTTGGTAAACAACCCTGTATTTGGATGTTAAACGGGACGGGCGTGGGTCATCATATAACCATGATAGCAATGGTGCTAAGTATCTTTAGCAAGTTTTTTTTGAGGGACTAGATCATTTTTGTTTAGGCAACCAAGATAGCGTCATCGAGGGACTATGATCTTTTGTTTTGTTTTTGTTTTGCCAAGATACCTAGCATGCATACCATGACCATTTTAAGGCAACAAAGTGGATGAAACCCTAGGGGTGCTTGTGTGTATTGTGTTGTCATTTTTCATGCATTTTTGTCTTGTATTTAGTCATGCTATTTGCTTTGGTTTTTGGTCTTTTACATACAAACCCTAGTTTTACTATCATGCATAATGAAAGCTGTTGTACCCCAAAATTTGCCCTCCCATATTTCTCAAAACATTTCAAGAAAAATTCACAAGTCCAACCCGGCGCGTCATATTCAGGTATTCTTTCGCCAAGATATCTCTGATAACGTATTCTCAAATTCAGGTTCGGCTCAAGAGTCAATTCTTTAAAGAAGGTATCCGAATGTGTGAGTTTTCTCGAAGAAATATGGTGAAAAAGTGTGCTGAAAGTGCAGTTTTTACGCGCTAAAAAATTCATAACTTGAAGATCGTGACTCGTTTTGAACCCGTTCCGGTGGACAAAATTCTGTCTTGACATTATCTACGTTTTCATCTCTCACGGATGGAAGCCAATTTCGATCAGAAGGTCTTCAAAAATGTGGATTTATCAAGTATTTTCGTGCAGAAAATTTGTGACAGAAGTTTATTTGCGTCATGTTCAAAAAATCATAACTTGGTCGATTTTCATCGTATCGAGCTGGTTCCGGCGCCAAAATTTCACAAATTGAGTTGGATACATTTTCACAGAAGGTATTGAGTTCAAACGGTATTCAAAAGGCCTTCGTTTTTTGCTCAGAGTGCGTGACACGCTGAAAATCTTGAATGCTGAATATTATTTCATCTGGGCCGAAACTTCGAAAATTCATAACTCGGTCAATTTTTATCGGATTGGGCTCATATTTTTACACAAGGTCCCTGACTCATAGATCTACAACTTTTCTTCAAAAGTCGAGACCAAATTATGCACCGATCAATACCAGTTTTTTATTGAAGAACGTGTCAGAGTCGACACTAGAGCCCAAAATAAGTTTGTCTGAGCTGAAACTTCAAAAATTCATAACTAATTCACCGTTTATCCGATTGAGTCGATTTTCGGAAAGGAGTTAGTTCTCGATGTCGGCTACATTTTGTTTTCACATTTCAACTTCAAAAAATGCACTTAAGTCCCTGCGATTTAGCCTGGAAAGTGACGAATTCAAGTGAATATTGGAGGCCCAATTGCACATTCAAAGCCCATTTGCTTTACCCTAATTTTCATTATATAATCACCTTCTTTTCACACAAACCAGGGAAGAGGAAAAGAGAGAAAAAACCTTGCCACAACACTGTTGGAATATCAAACTCTTTCAAGAACCCTAAAACCTTGAAATCCTTATTACAAATCCCTCTCTCACTACAAACAAGCCATCACAGTTACAAACCAACACCTCACTACTTCTTCAGTAAGGGTAAGGCTGACATGATCTCCATGATCCTAATTTTCCAGTAAGGCATAAAAGCATTCAGGCCACTGATTTTCCAGTAAGGGTAAGATTGATTTGATCTCCATGATCAAAAGGGTATAATCATTCATACATGCCATATTGTGCCTAAACATTAAATTTCTTCATATATTGGTTTTATTTGCATTTTATGATTTTATTTAATGTGTTCGTGAGATTCAACACTGCAGATTTAGACAGGATCCCCGGTTCATTAAGGAACATTGAAGCCAAAAGCCAAATGGCCAAAAGGCCAAAAGCCAAATGGCCAAAACAGAACATTTTACACATGACACCAATACATGGCGAGACGGACATCCTGAGAAGATTAAGGAACGTTGAGGCCAAAACGCAAATGGCGAAAAGCCAAAAGCCAAATGGCCAAAGTAGAACAACTTATGCATGATGAGGCCAGAACACAAATGGCCAAACCACTCCAATTCACCTCCAAAAAGGGGACAGAAACCCCCCAAGGTATTGTATTTTCTTTCTTTTCCTTATTTTATTTATTTCAATTATTTCTTTTTTTAATTAATTCCTTTAATTTAACTTATTTTCATAAAATATAAAAAATAGTAAAAAACAGAAAAGTCATAAAAATCAAAATATATTTATTTAATTAATATTTTTTGTAAATAAATTTCACTAATAATTAATTATTTATTTTTATAAATCAAAATTGCATGTAAATAATTAGATTAATTTTAGGTTTAATTTTAACATGTTTTTCTTAATAAATAAAAAAAAATAGAATTAGGGTTAATATTTTAATTTCATTTAATCTTTCTCATAAAAATACATAAAAAACATAAATACCAAAAACTCAAAAAAAAAAAAAAATTCTTTTTTCTCTTTAATTTCATTAGTTTAATCATTTAATTTAATTTCATTAAAAAGGGTCCAACGCCCTCGCTTCCAATTTTAATTCCAATTCGCGCATTTTATTTTATTTCTTATAATATTAATGTAATTCTCCCAAAGCCTTGTAAACTCGGACATTTTATTTCTCGCACTTTACTTCTTTATTTTCTGTCAAATCGGGTCCTGGATTAAATTTGGCGATGTGGACCCGCGCCTTTGTAATAGTTTAGAACTTTTAATTTCCGCATCTTTTTAACTGTTAATAAATGCATGCAAGAATGAATGATAAAATAAAAACAAACGCATAGATCACCTTGACATGAATAAGACAAAATAACTGAACATGACACACAAATCACACACCACCCCTAGGGTACGCCTCACTGTTGCCTTGCCTCGAAAGGTGATCGTCGAGTAGAGGATGTCTTAGTAAGTCCTCATGATCAGGGAACCTGGCATGAGGGTAGCTTCTAAGGTATCTTCCTATTGCTCCGGTGATCACCATGTCCCGAACCTCGAATTGACCCGAACACCTCCAACGGTGGTGCTACCTACCTCTCAATGGTGGGATGGCACTACTTTAAAGGACATCTACACAGACGAATTCCTTAGGGTAGGTAGACAACTCTAGATACTTGCTCTAATTTCAAAAACAAATCAAAAAATACTTTTCACACCAACACATTTTCAAAAAGCTTTCGAAAGCATTTTTTCAAACACTCTTGAGGACCGATACAAGAGTCAAACTGGAATTTTCAAAGAAACTTTTTAAAACCCACAGTTGAAAAGAAAACAAACCATTTTTGGAAACACAAATGAGCAAGTATCTAAGAGCCCATGGATAACCATGGATAGAAAGGGTGCTAACACCTTCCCTTTCTATAACTTACCTCCCGAACCGAGAGCAATCTCTATAAGGAATTTTTCTGTGCTTTTGTCCTTTCCATTTGGAGAAAATAAAAGACGGTGGCGACTCTTGCTTACCGCGACATTTCGCGAACCAGCGTTAAACAGTCAGCTCCAGATCCACCGATCACAGAACTGGCGACTCTGCTGGGGACTTCTTTATAAAGTGAGGTGTACCTTAGGATTAGCTCATAACTGTGTTTTCAATTGTATTGACTTGCTTGCTTTATTATTGTGGGACTGTCTTGGGAGTTCTATAGATCCTAACCCGGATCTGGGGATACCCTGTTTAGGTAGCATAAGCTGTGAGGGACCTGTCCGGCGTATACCGACATGGGTGAAGCAGTGGCTACGTTGGTGTGGCGCCTTGGTCTGTACCGATATCCCTCGTGTTGAAACGAGGAGAATACGGGTCTTCCAAGGAGTCATTAAGCACCAACAGACCTTAGAACCTTAAATGACCCAACTTGGCCATTAGAACAGTAGCAAAATGCTACGCCCATTGAGGCTAAACTCTCGTGATGGTTCTGGCCGCAAGAAAAGATTGCGATGCTGGAGTTATGACCGATTGAGGGTAGTCAATGATATTAGGATCCTCTAAGAACCCGGTTACTTTGATAGGACAGGTATGATCCAACCAACTTCAAGAGGGTAATACCCAGACCCCATGCTGGCCTTAAACTCTAAGGGCTTGTCCGGTGTGACTTGTGTGCCTTCGTACTTGACTACTTGCATGCTTGTTACCTGACACATGAACTACTTGCAGGTTTTGTTTATAGTCCTTAATCGGGACTCATAACAGGGTATACTAAGTTTCTTACAGGTTTTGGTTTGCAGTCCTTAATTAGGACTCATAACAGGGTTTACCGAGTTTCTTGCAGGTTTTGTTTTTTAGTCCTTAACTGGGACTCATGACAGGTTTTACTTGAGTTTCTTGCAGGTTTCTGTTTATAGTCCTTAATAAGGGCTCATAACAGGGTTTATTCATACTACCCCATGCATCATGACATCATACCATTGCATACATCCTAACCCATTTCAAGGATCTCAAGGGCTTGTGATGCAGGTCATGATGAATCAAACATCTAGCAAGGGGCAAAGAGGATTTATTTTCCTCTAGCCAAAGTTGTCAGAGGCTATGACCCACTGGATATGGTGAGCCTTTGACCCTTGAAAAAGGACTCTCAACAAATATGAAGTTCCTTCAATCAAGCTACAAAATTCTAACCAATTTCTTGTTTACCCCGCGAGATCCTTGAAAACATTGCATGCATATCATACATATCATTGCATAACAGGTACCCTTGTTGCAGGTCACTTACTCTCCCTGCTGTTTATTTCAGCCATGGCTTCCCAACAAGATAACCAGGACCTTCACACTCAAGAGACTCAGTTCAAAGAGATCTTCCTAAGCCTATCCAAGGGGCAGGAAGAGTTGAGGACACTCCTCATGGGGAATCTGATCAGAAAGAGTCCTGAAGATGACAAGGACGAACAGCTGAAACGTCTACAAGCTGAGGTAGACACACTGAAAACCCAGATGCTGGGGCAAAGGGCACTCATTCAAGGTTTAGCTCAGGAGCAAGGAGAGCTAAGGGCCATGATCAGTCAGCTTCATCAAGACATGAAGCAACCAGCCCAAGTCAGGGACCCAGTCATTAATCAACTTCCAAGAAGTCAAAGGTTTGGGCCTCTCCAAGCTGCTATTACTTCACAGGTCCAACAACGACCTCGCCCAGAACAACGGGCTGATCAGAGCAAACCAGACAAGCCTAAAAGGCAGTTCACCAAGATCAATATGTCGCTGGATCAAGCACTACAACAAATGTTGGAGGCAGGGCTGATCACCTTAAGGGCTCCTCTCCGGAATCCAAACACTTCTGCTCCTAACTATCATCCCAACGATAGGTGCGCATACCATTCTGATAGCCCGGGGCATACTACGGACAACTGCTGGCCTCTCAAAAACAAGATTCAAGACATGATCGAAGCTGGAGAGATTCAGTTTGAAGTACCTGAGACTCCGAACATAATCATTGCTCCCTTGCCAAATCATGGCTAGGATTGAGAAATTTTTGTTCATTCGAATGTTCAAGTTGCAATTTTCTTTTGTTCAAACATTTACTCATGTTAAACATTGTTATTTCATTAATGCGTCGCATATGTCTGTTCTGAAACAATATATTCGTATTCACTATATGCAAATTATCTTCATATTTTTTCTGATGTCAACTCTTAATTAATAATTCTAAGCCTCTTGAGGGAGGATGACGAAAACGATACCATAATCTACAGTATGCTTTTGAACAGACCCCGCTGATGAGGTACAGGAATTGTTTCAATCCCTAAACACTGGAGTTATAAGGATGATAATCCCTCGTCAACCCCTCTGAGCCAAAGAAGTAGGAGTTTTTCTTTTCGAAATTCAAAACCCTTCATCATAACCTGGGGCAGGGTAGTTCTCTCAGTTGATCCAAGTGCATAACGAATGGCACCAAAAAGATCCTTACAAAACAAAGAAAGACAGTAATGGTTCCGAATGATCAATAAAGAAAGGCAGTCATTATCTTTCAAAATAAAAAAAAAACCCATTAAGTCAAAACCCATGAAGGAGACTTACAAAACTGGGGCATCCCGCTGACTGTAATTCCAAAAAAGGAAACAGTTCAGGCAAAAAAATAAAGGGATAACAAAAAAAAATCAGACAAGAAAGAGGTCTTACCAACCCTCAACAAGAAAGGAATGACTGCCTATTCAAAATAAGTTATCAACATTCGAATCATCACCGGAAAATCAGAGCAAAGACTCAAACAAGGTCTAACGTATGATCAACTGAGTTTAGGTTTGGAGAACATCACGAAGAGCGGGTGGGTACAAATAAAATTTGAGCCTTTATCCTTTGTTTCTTAAACCGTGAACCAGGCCACGTTATAACCCTTAAAAGTCCTAGCTGAAGCATGGGTTAGTTCGAAAGCATATTGTGCCGAAAGGTATCCTGACTCCTTAAGGCTTACGGTAAATACGGAGTTGACATCACATTTTACAAACATTCACTTGTTTTATGAAAAAGAATGCATTTTCAAAATCTTCAAGACAGACATAAGCTTTGCATTTTAACATAACTTTGTTTGCATATGACTTTTTATTTGAACAGCATAGAAATTTGCACGACGAATGCCTAATGAACAAGAGTACTTCCAATCAAGGGGCAGACATGACCGTGGTCCATTATCTGGGGCAATCCAGTCAAGATTCAAAGGCCAAATAGCCTGGGGCAAATCTCCGCATTAGTCACCTGGGGCATTTCAACAATAAATCTTGCCTGATCAAACACCTTCCGGTGGCATGACAAAACACTTCTAACAGGGGCAACTCCTTACATTCTGAAAGCACGGACATAGTCGACGAAAAAATACTACGCGTAATCAAATACCCGCTAGGTTGACACACCTAGGCAAAAACAAGGGCTTCCCGACGAACCAAAAGGGTTCGGGCAAAAATAAGGGATGAAAATGAAAAATCTGTACACCCGGCAAGTCAAAAACCTGAAAAGGCGGCTTGGGCAAAAATGGGTATCCCGGTGGACTGAAAACCCGAAAGGGCGGTCCAGGCAAAAATTAGGGATCGAAGCGTACGACTATGTCCCGATATCTCGTCACTTGCCTACCGGAAGAAGATTTGTCAAACGGCGGTCGTCAAACACCTTCACAGGTACCTTCTTCTCCAACAGAAACAGGGGCAATGATGAGTGGTCTAAGCGATCTAATGGCTCCATCCGCCAAAGTACCAAGGTGAGTTCAGCTGAAGAACATAACCAGATATCCTAATTCCCCAGAGTGAGCCAGCAGGTCAATACACTCTCCCCGAGCAAAGTTACAGCCAAACTTAAGGAGTTGGATATCCTCCAGCAGATCTCAACATTCCCCAGCAGCATATATATTCTTAACAAGCATCCCCGGCAGTCTTGACCTAAAGATTGTTCCCCGGCGGTATACCAGACATTCATTGGTGTCATTTCCCCGGTACAATTCAAAACTTCCCCAAGAGAGTCCAATCCAGCTCCCCCAGGAAAGTTGGAATCCATCTCCCTAAGCAGTAAGCTTATCCCAAGTAGATTCTGGAAGCTTATCCTCGCAGAGCACGAACGCGTCGCCCGGCTTTATTCAAAGAGTTATTTCCCTACCAGGATATAACTAGGTTATCCTCAGCCAAAAGCCACGGAAAGGTCGTCGTCAACACAGTTCTTTCTTATCCCCAGCGAAGTCTATCAGCACTTCTAACACAACAAGGGTATCCCCAGCAAGTTATTATCAACATTCCAGCAAAGTACCTCTCTCCCCACAGAGTATTGCTTCCCAGCAAGATCGTTAGAGTACTTTTCTCCCCGCAGAGTAATCCATTCGCCAAGGTTATTCCTCAACAGAGTTATCTTCTCCTACCGGTATTCTTGCAACTATCATCCCCAACGGAAGCAAAGATCTATTCTTCAACATCAGCCCAGGAGTGACTTCCCGGCACCCGTCAAGGGTTTACTTTCAAAAACATACATTCATAAACATCACATACATCATTATAGCATGCATATACGCATCATATCTTACAAATCACATTTATATTGAGAACACCATTGCTTGATCCATATCATGCATTGCATATGACTGACCTTTACCTTTCAGGAAAGATTCAGTTAAGTTCTCAATCATATTTTAAGACCTAGATCGGTTCAGTTAATCGACCCTAAGATTTTATGTTTCTTATTCAGTCAAAGGCCTTCTCTGGTTCAGTCAGATCGACCCTAAGATCTCCCTGTCTCTTATCCAGTTGAAGACATTTCAAGACCTAGACCAGTTCAGTTAATCGACCCTAAGATTTTCTGTTTCTTATCCAGTCCAAGGCCTTCTCTGGTTCAGTCAGATCGACCCTAAGATCTCCCTGTTTCTTATCCAGTTGAAGACATTTCAAGACCTAGACCGGTTCAGTTAATCGACCCTAAGATTTTCTGTTTCTTATCCAGTCCAAGGCCTTCTCTAGTCCAGCTAAATCGACCCCAAACAGATTTTCCTGATAAAGACTCAGTAGAAGACGCCCAAGATTCTCTCAATGATTGCTGTTGAGGTTGTAGTCGCCTGTGGTTCTCTCCCCGATACTGCGGAGGTAGT
Source organism: Vicia faba (assembly GCA_948472305.1). Classification (NCBI taxonomy): domain Eukaryota; kingdom Viridiplantae; phylum Streptophyta; class Magnoliopsida; order Fabales; family Fabaceae; genus Vicia; species Vicia faba. The sequence goes on from OX451741.1 coordinate 1,025,950,306, forward strand.
AATCATCCCTAGATTCGCTCAATGATACTGTTGAAGTCGAAGTCGCCCAAGATTCTCTCAATGATTGCTGTTGAGGTTGTAGTCGCCTGTGGTTCTCTCCCCGATACTGCGGAGGTAGTAATCATCCCCAGACTCGCTCAATGATACTGTTGAAGTCGAAGTCACCCAAGATTCTCTCAATGATTGCTGTTGAGGTTGTAATCGCCTGTGGTTCTCTCCCCGATACTGCGGAGGTAGTAATCATCCCCAGATTCGCTCAATGATACTGTTAAAGTCGAAGTCGCCCAAGATTCTCTCAATGATTGCTGTTGAGGTTGTAGTTGCCTGTGGTTCTCTCCCCGATACTGCAGAGGTAGTAATCATCCCCAGATTCGCTCAATGATACTGTTGAAGTCGAAGTCACCCAAGATTCTCTCAATGATTGCTGTTGAGGTTGTAGTCGCCTATGGTTCTCTCCCCGATACTGCGGAGGTAGTAATCATCCCAAGATTCTCTCAATGATTGCTGTTGAGGTTGAAGTTATCCAAGATTCTCTCAATGATTGCTGTTGAGGTTGTAGTCGCCTATGGTTCTCTCCCCGATACTGCAGAGGTAGTAATCATCCCAAGATTTTCTTAACGATTGCTGCTGAGGTTAAAGTCGTCCAAGGTTCTCTCACCGTTCCTGTTGAGGTAGTAACCATCCCTGGTTCATTCATCATCGTTTGAAGCTCCAGATCCAGCTCCTGTAACCAGTCAGGACACATCTACAAAGAGTCTGAAGACCAGCTCCTGTAAAAGGCCAGGTAATCATTTTTTCTTTTGCAGGTATGCAGGTTCTCGCTAAGGAATCTCTTACGCGATCGACATCCAGATGGCATCTATAAGCCCATCCACCCTCCAGCATCTCTTAGCATGGCATCTATAAGCCCATCATCCTATCCATCAATCTCCAAATGGCATCTATAAGCCCATTCCCCCATCACACTACTATGTGAGCACAAATTTCTGGGCACTCTAGTGTTCAATCATCTTCCACCTTCGGATTACGAAAGGCACGTCAGCCAATCTGCATCCTCAGGTCTAAGAAGATTGAACAGGGGCAACTGTTGTACCCCAAAATTTGCCCTCCCATATTTCTCAAAACATTTCAAGAAAAATTCACTAGTCCAACCCGGCGCGTCATATTCAGGTATTCTTTCGCCAAGATATCTCTGATAACGTATTCTCAAATTCAGGTTCGGCTCAAGAGTCAATTCTTTAAAGAAGGTATCCGAATGTGTGAGTTTTCTCGAAGAAATATGGTGAAAAAGTGTGCTGAAAGTGCAGTTTTTACGCGCTAAAAAATTCATAACTTGAAGATCGTGACTCGTTTTGAACCTGTTCCGGTGGACAAAATTCCATCTTGACATTATCTACGTTTTCATCTCTCACAGATGGAAGCCAATTGCAATCAGAAGGTCTTCAAAAATGTGGATTTATCAAGTATTTTCGTGCAGAAAATTTGTGACAGAAGTTTATTTGCGTCATGTTCAAAAAATCATAACTTGGTCGATTTTCATCGTATCGAGCTGGTTCCGGCGCCAAAATTTCACAAATTGAGTTGGCTACATTTTCACAGAAGGTATTGAGTTCAAACGGTATTCAAAAGGCCTTCGTTTTTTGCTCAGAGTGCGTGACACGCTGAAAATCCTGAATGCTGAATATTATTTCATCTGGGCCGAAACTTCGAAAATTCATAACTCGGTCAATTTTTATCGGATTGGGCTCATATTTTTACACAAGGTCCCTGACTCATAGATCTACAACTTTGCTTCAAAAGTCGAGACCAAATTATGCACCGATCAATACCAGTTTTTTATTGAAGAACGTGTCAGAGTCGACACTGGAGCCCAAAATAAGTTTGTCTGAGCTGAAACTTCAAAAATTCATAACTAATTCACCTTTTATCCGATTGAGTCGATTTTCGGACAGGAGTTAGTTCTCGATGTCGGCTACATTTTGTTTTCACATTTCAACTTCAAAAAATGAACTTAAGTCCCTGCGATTTAGCCTGGAAAGTGACGAATTCAAGTGAATATTGGAGGCCCAATTGCACATTCAAAGCCCATTTGCTTTACCCTAATTTTCATTATATAATCACCTTCTTTTCACACAAACCAGGGAAGAGGAAAAGAGAGAAAAAACCTTGCCACAACACTGTTGGAATATCAAACTCTTTTAAGAACCCTAAAACCTTGAAATCCTTATTACAAATCCCTCTCTCACTACAAACAAGCCATCACAGTTACAAACCAACACCTCACTACTTTTTCAGTAAGGGTAAGGCTGGCATGATCTCCATGATCCTTATTTTCCAGTAAGGCATAAAAGCATTCAGGCCACTGATTTTCCAGTAAGGGTAAGATTGATTTGATCTCCATGATCAAAAGGGTATAATCATTCATACATGACATATTGTGCCTAAACATTAAATTTCTTCATATATTGGCTTTATTTGCATTTTATGATTTTATTTAATGTGTTCGTGAGATTCAACACTGCAGATTTAGACAGGATCCCAGGTTCATTAAGGAACGTTGAGGCCAAAAGCCAAATTGGCAAAAGGCCAAAAGCCAAATGGCCAAAACAGAATATTTTACACATGACACCAATACATGGCGAGACAGACATCCTGAGAAGATTAAGGAACGTTGAGGCCAAAACGCAAATGGCCAAAAGCCAAAAGCCAAATGGCCAAAGTAGAACAACTTATGCATGATGAGGCCAGAACACAAATGGCCAAACCACTCCAATTCACCTCCAAAAAGGGGACAGAAACCCCCCAAGGTATTGTATTTTCTTTCTTTTCCATATTTTATTTATTTCAATTATTTCTTTTTTTAATTAATTCCGTTAATTTAACTTATTTTCATAAAATATAAAAAATAGTAAAAAACAGAAAAGTCATAAAAATCAAAATATATTTATTTAATTAATATTTTTTGTAAATAAATTTCACTAATAATTAATTATTTATTTTTATAAATCAAAATTGTATGTAAATAATTAGATTAATTTTAGGTTTAATTTTAACATGTTTTTCTTAATAAATAAAAAAAATTAGAATTAGGGTTAATATTTTAATTTCATTTAATCTTTCTCATAAAAATACATAAAAAACATAAATACCAAAAACTCAAAAAAAATAATAATTTCTTTTTTCTCTTTAATTTCATTAGTTTAATCATTTAATTTAATTTCATTAAAAAGGGTCCAACGCCCTCGCTTCCAATTTTAATTCCAATTCGCGCATTTTATTTTATTTCTTATAATATTAATGTAATTCTCCCAAAGCCTTGTAAACTCGGACATTTTATTTCTCGCACTTTACTTCTTTATTTTCTGTCAAATCGGGTCCTGGATTAAATTTGGCGATGTGGACCCGCGCCTTATTAATAGTTTAAAACTTTTAATTTCCGCATCTTTTTAACTGTTAATAAATGCATGCAAGAATGAATGATAAAATAAAAACAAACGCATAGATCACCTTGACATGAATAAGACAAAATAACTGAACATGACACACAAATCACACACCACCCCTAGGGTACGCCTCACTGTTGCCTTGCCTCGAAAGGTGATCGTCGAGTAGATGATGTCTTAGTAAGTCCTCATGATCCGGGAACCTGGCATGAGGGTAGCTTCTAAGGTATCTTCCTATTGCTCCGGTGATCACCATGTCCCGAACCTCGAATTGACCCGAACACCTCCAACGGTGGTGCTACCTACCTCTCAATGATGGGATGGCACTACTTTAAAGGACATCTACACAGACGAATTCCTTAGGGTAGGTAGACGACTCTAGATACTTGCTCTAATTTCAAAAACAAATCAAAAAATACTTTTCACACCAACACATTTTCAAAAAGCTTTCGAAAGCATTTTTTCAAACACTCTTGAGGACCGATACAAGAGTCGAACTGGAATTTTCAAAGAAACTTTTTAAAACCCACAGTTGAAAAGCAAACAAACCATTTTTGAAAACACAAATGAGCAAGTATCTAAGAGCCCATGGATAATCATGGATAGAAAGGGTGCTAACACCTTCCCTTTCTATAACTTACCTCCCGAACCGAGAGCAATCTCTATAAGGAATTTTTCTGTGCTTTTGTCCTTTCCATTTGGAGAAAATAAAAGACGGTGGCGACTCTTGCTTACCGCGACATTTCGCGAACCAGCGTTAAACAGTCAGCTCCAGATCCACCGATCACAAAAGCAATAAATGCGTAAAAGTAAATCTAAGACTATTACAACATTATTATGGGGAGGGGGATACAAGTCTTGAATATGGGGATATTGCTCAAAATAAAACTCTAAAACTATTACAACCATATTGAATTTATTTATACAAATAAATGAATAAGCAAATATTTAAATAGACAATTAAATATAAATATGCAAAATGTTTTTTGTATTTATTTTTATGTATGTAAAAATAAGTTTATTCATGTCCTATAAAATAAGAAAAATAAAATGATTATTTTTGGAAAGGGTGAAAACCCTAATTTTGGTTTAATAGAAAATATATTCTAATTATTTATTTATTCATTTTTATGTATAAAGAAATAATAAAAATAATATATACAAAAATGTCAAAAAATAAAATATTGTATGAAAATATTATTTTGAGTGTATAAATAATGAAAAAAAATTAAAATATATAATATTTTTGTATTATTTACAAATTTTATTTAGAAAAATAAAAGTATTTAACCTAATAAACTATTTTTTGTCATAAAAAATAATAAAAATAATAAAATAAAAATGTAAAAATTAAGAAAATATTTTTGGTGATTTTTAATATTTTAGAAAAAAATAATAAAGTCAGAAATCACAAAAGAAATGAAAAATAATACAAAATATAATAAATGGGCCAAGGGGGTGCAAAAAGTAAGCAGGGGGTGTCAAAAGTCAAACAAAGCCAGGCCCAGCCCATTTCCACTTCATCCCTGTTCTTGGAACCAGAAAACGCACGCGCCATGTACAAACTTGTAACTCCTGCATACGTGCTCAAAAACAAAATCTTGCAACATGAAAGTTATAGCTCATGATCACACGATTCTAACCATGTAAAAAACTTGACCTAACTCTAAGAAACCAGAGAGAATTTCAATGTCCCTAATTTATGACCTAATTTTTTCAGCAACTTCAACATCCAAATTCTCCTAGCTCAGATAATATAAATGGAAGCTATGCATATGTACAGCTCAAGCAACTTAGAGACTACATTTTTGCTTCACAAACCTAAGCTTAATGATGCCTAAATAAGGAGTTAGAATCTTTAGAAATACCTGTTTCAGTCAAGTTCGAATATGGCAATGTAGGAGTTGTGAGTGAGGCCTGAAGGACTTTTGAGCTTGCTTGATGTTCCCTTGATCTTTCTCAATGCTTAGCTTGCTTTGAAATGGCTTGAATCTCCTTGTAGAAGTCAACCTGCAAACTCAGAATTTGAAAATGGTGAAGCTTGAAAATGAAGTTACAGTTGATGAACAATGGCTTGGATAGTTCTGGTGTGATGTTTAGAATGTGTTTGAAATGATTCCAAGCAAAATGCACGAGTGGATTTGGTTTTGGCTTGAGTTCTGCAGAGCTTGCCCTGTTTTGGGCATAAGTTAGTGTTTTTGTGTTTTGGGTGTTTGAGAGGCTTGTAACTGTTGTATTCTGGCTTGGTATAATGTGCTGAGATCGTTTTAAATGTTCATAAAGTTTGGTTTTAACAGATGCACAAGTTGTGAAGTTTTTGCACACTTGCTTGTTTTTGAAGTAAAAGGTGAGTTGACAAAGGCACAGCCTGTAAAGGCTAGCTCAAGGCCTGAGGAGAGTTGGTAAACCTTTTCTGATGTTTGTGGATGTGGTTTGTTGCAAAAGATTAAGTTCAATGCTCAAGATAAACAAAAGGACATAAATCATGCTTTACCAAAGTAGCAATGTTGCCTTTTTGCCATTTTTGGATTAAATCAGAGTATAATGCTCCAAAGCTCAGAGTAATGCCTTTTTCCAATGTATTTTCATTTAATTCATGAGTGTAGAAATGATTAGAACCTGTAAACCAAGTACAAGCATGATCCAAACTGATTTGCAACTTGTGCAAATGTGAAAAGTGCCATGGACAAAAGTGAGAAATGGCCATTTTCAATCCTTCGATTCTCCCTAACCATAAATGATCTTGGAGAGTTCTTGGACATTTTGGAAATCTTGTAACATGATCTACAATCCATCTTTAAAATACATTTTGATATTCCACTTGGAACTATGTGAAAAGTTGTCATGAATATAGGTCAAAATCCTGCCTAAACTAGGGCAAAATTTCACTAAGTTAAAAGTTTCATGGACCCTTATTCAAAAAATCATAACTTGAGATCCAAGCATATTTTGGGAAAATTTTGAGAATCAAAGTTTTATATTTTGTTGAGTACTACAACTTTCATGTTGGAAGTTTTCTTTCAATCCAATTGCATCATGGTGAAAAAGTTGGGCAAAGTTGGGAAAAAATAAGAAATTTTCATAACTTAGAAAATTTCTAAGTTATGAAAATTTTCAATTTTAAACCCTAATATCCAAAATTAGGTTTCTTGGTGAACAAGTTTCATGTTTTGAAACATCTTGATGAAAAATGACCCTTGGTACTTGACTTTGACCAAAAAGTCAAAGTTTGACTTTTCAGTGTACAGTTGATTTTTGATTAGTTGACTGGAAAATTCATTTGTCAATCCAATGCGTTTGAGATCTTTTGAACCTTGTGATTAGGTCAAGATGATGCCATTTAGTCCTTGAAACCATGCTTGAACCCAATTTGCCATTGGATAGGTGAAAAATCAGAATTGCCCTTCTACAATCAAAACCCTAAAAATGACCATTTTTCCCTTTTGATGATCTGATCAAATTTCTTGAGGAGTTGTGGTCCAAACTTAATCAAATGGTTCATATGAGTCTATAATGTTTATGTGGATCAAAAATTATGAGGCTTGACTGTAAATTGGCCACAATTGACTTCTTCCCCAATACAGTTGATTTTTAGGTCAACTGTCTAATTGACTAGGCAAAAATTTGATTCAAAGCTTGAAACTTGGTATGAGAAATCTTATGAGTCCAACATGAAGTATGAAAGTCACATGAGGCATTGGAAGTCCAAAATTCCTTGTTCAAACTCAAACCCTAATTTCAGGTCAATAGTGCAAGGAGATGTCTTGAGCTGAGCAAACCCTAATCTGGTATGGAGTCTAAAGAGTCTTGTGGGGGGGAAATCTTGATAAAATGAGAGGGCAAATTTTGGGATACAACAGCTGCTACTATTCAATCTTCTTGAACCTGAAGAGTTAGATTGGCGAGTTTTGTCGTTCGTTACTCGAAGGTAAAAGATGATTAGACACTAGAGTGCCCGTAAATTTGCACTCGTCAAAGTATGGTTGAGGGAATGGGCTTAAAAGATGCCATTTGGAGAGGTGACGGAATCTTGTCGGAGATGGGCTTAAAGATTCCATCAGGAATGTTTGTTGAACTGTAAGTTGTAGGTCAAAAGAATGAGTATCAGAATGGTATTCACATCTGGAACGTATTTGTATTATATCTGGGGACTGAATCTGTATGAGCAATGGAATGGCATCCGTATCTGGAGTGTATCCGAGTTGTAACTGTATTTGAATCTGAATAAATAACAGAATGACTTCCGTATCTGGAGTGTATTTGTATTGTATCTGAGTCTGAAGTCTGAATAAGCGACAGAATGACATCCGTGTCTGGAGCATCTCTGGGCTGGGGAAAAAGTTGAATGAGTGACAGAATGGAAACCGTGTATGGAGTGTATCTGGACTGTATCTAAAGTTGAGATATGTATGAGTAGCAGAATGACTTCCGTGTTTTGGAGTGTATCTGTACTGTAACTGGGATCTGAATAAGTGACAGAATGACTTCCGTGTCTGGAGTGTATCTGAACTTGGTAGTTGAATCTGAATGAGAAGTAGAATGGCTTCCGTGCCTGGAGCGTATCTAATCTGTATCTATTGTTGAAGTCTGAATGAGTGACATAATGGTATCCGTGTCTGGGGTGTATCCATACTGTATCTGAATAAGAGATCTGAATGAGTAATAGAATGACTTCTGTGTCTGGGGTGTATCCGTACTGTATCTGAAATCTTTGAATATATGTTAAAGATAACTTTTAATCTTATCCTTAAAAGGGTAAAATGTTAGCTGAACACAAAATTATGTTGCATGAAATGTATGATGCAAGTAAATGTGTTTTATCAATGTTCATGATATATGAATGTAATGTATGCGCATGTAAGCTGATTTGCTGTAATGCTGAGGAAAATAAATCCTTGATAGCTGGAGATAATAAAATCCTTGACTGCTGCTGGAGATTCAAAATATTTGATTGCTGAGGATGAGAAATCCTTGCTGACTTCTTGGGGATTAAAGATCCTTGACAACTTCTATGGAGATGTGAGAATCCTTCATGACTTTCCTGGGGATATAGAGATCCTTCAAGTCTTTGGAGTTGGAGAAATGACAAAAACTCTGCTTAGGGAAGTAATGCCATGTACTGCCTGAGAAATATGCTTGTAGAATCCAAAGAACTTTGATGACTATGGCTGGGGATTACACAATGGGAATCCTTACTCGGCTAAGGAATAGGGAAAACTCTGGCGATCTCTATCGGGGATCAAACAAAGGAAAACCTTGATCTTCTGGAGAATAAGGAAGGCTCTGATGGCCTCTGCGGGGACCTGAGAATGAGAATCCTCAATCTCTTGAGGAATTTGAATCCTTAGCGAGTCAAGAATGAGAATCTTCAATCTGCATGGAATTGAAAATTCTGACAAATTCATGCTGGGGAGTAAGGAAGGCTCTAACAACTTTACTGGGGAAATGAGAATGAGAATCTTCATTCTGCTAGGGGATGAAAACCTCTGTGGGGAGTAGCTATACTGCTGGGAAGTAACTATCCTTCTGGAAAGTAAGTTCAAGACCCTGGGGGAAAAGCTTATTCCTGTTTTGGAAAAAGTTCAGGAGTTTGGGTTGTATGCCAATCTACTGAGAAGTCAAGAATGAGAATCTTCATTCTGTTGGGGATATCAGGAGTTTTGGTTGTATTCCAATCTACTGGGGACTTATCCTAGGTTGGGGATAAAGCAAAAGTTAACTGTTATCTGGTTGATTCTCAGATTTTAAGACAACTTGCTGGGGGAATCTGGGGAAAACTGAATGGTTTCTGCTATGGATTGATAGTCTTGACTTGACTGGGGAAGAAGGTTTCATCTTTGCTGAGGGTCCATAGTTCAAAGTTTTGGCTCCGCTGGGGATTGAGAGTTTGAAGTTTTAACTCTGGTGGGAATTAAGGATTTTGAAATTTACCTCCGCCGGGGATATGTATTTCAAGGTTTTAGCTCCGCTGGGGATCTGGATGATGTACTGCAGGGGATTTCTCTTGGAATAGCCTAAAGACGTTTTCCTATACTTTCAACCTGTCAGTAATTATTCTTTCCCATTTCATTTATTTGTAAGCAGTGATTATATTCAAATGCATATGCTCATTTAATAAATCATTGGACGTTTTCAATTAAAACACAAGTGTAAAAAAGAAGAAAAGGCAAATAGTTTTCTGCACTTTGAAGTATCTTTGTATTAACTTTGTGTAAGTATTTTGTACAAAGGAGACAGACATCCTAGTAAGAGAATGTTGTCATAAAAATTGAGAAAAATTTATACAAAGAAAGATGGCTATGTGTGAAAATTCCATGGGGTTCCCATTCTACTATAGCCTTCGTAACTCTGAATATCTTGTCCATTCGTTGCTTCGCCCGAAGATGATTGAGTTGATCAGAAACATAGAGCTTGTCTATGAAGAGATTGTCCTTAAAGTGATTCGATGAGACATAGTCATACGCTTTAATTCGCTAACTTTTGCTTGGACCGCCCTTTCAGGTTTTCGATCCACCGGGAAACCCTTTTTTGCCCAAGTCGCCCTTTCGGGTTTTCAACTTGCCGGGTGTACAGATTTTTTTTTGTTTAACTCTAACTTTTGCCTGAACCGCCCTTTCGGGTTTTCGATTCACCGGGATGCCCTTTTTTTCCTAGGTGTATCAACCTAGCGGGTCATTTATGCGTAGTATCTTTTGACTATGTCTGTGTTCGCAGGGTGCGGCAGGTCATCTCCGTCCATGGTTGTTAATATCATTTCCCCACCAGAAAAGATGTTTTTTATCACAAATGGTCCTTCATAAGTATGAGTCTATTTGCCCCTGGGATCACTTTGCGGCAAGATGATGCCCTTGATTATAAGATCTCCGACTTGATATACCTGGCGCCTGACTTTCTTGTTGAAAGCCTTGATCATCCGTTTTTGATATGTCTGACCATGGCAAACAGCAGTAAGTCGCTTTTCGTCAATCAAGTTAAGTTGATCAAGCCGGGTCTGAATCCAATCGTCTTCACTCAAACCAGCATCTTTCATGATTCTCAAAGAGGGAATCTGAACCTCGATAGGCAAAAAAGCTTCCATGTCGTATACCAAAGAATAGGGTGTTGCCCCAGTTGATGTACGTGTCGTGGTACGATACCCGTGGAGAGCAAACGGTAACATCTCATGCCAGTCCTTGTAGGTGACTGTCATTTTTTGTATGATCTTCTTGATATTTTTGTTCGCAGCTTCGACAGCACCGTTCATATTTGGCCGATAGGGAGATGAATTATGATGTTGGATCTGGAACTGCTCGCACAAAGCGGTGATCATAGTGTTGTTAAGGTTTGTACCGTTGTCTGTAATGATTCTTTCGGGGATGCCGTACCGACAAATGAGGTTCTTCTTGATGAAGCGGGCAACCACATTTTTTGTGACGGAGGCGAAGGAAGATGCTTCGATCCACTTGGTAAAGTAATCAATGGCCACCAGGATGAAGCGGTGTCCATTGGATGCTGTAGGCTTGATCTCTCCAATCATGTCGATTCCCCACATAGTGAATGGCCAAGGAGCTGTTAGGACATTGAGAGGAACTGGAGGTATGTGTACCTTGTCCGCATAGATTTGACATTTGTGACAAGTTCTAGAATGTTTATGGCAATCAACTTCCATGGTAGACCAGTAGTAGCCTTCCTGTAGAATCTTCTTAGCCATCGTATGTCCGCTAGAGTGAGTGCCAAAGGTACCATTATGCAGTTCAGCCATGATCTGCTCAGCTTCAACCTTGTCCCCACAACGGAGCAGAATGCAATCATGATTGCGCTTGTACAGGATACCATTGCTTAGGAAGAACTATGCCGAGAAACTCCTTAAGAACTTTTTTCCGTTGACTGAATCTCCTTCAGGATATTCTTGAGCCTCGAGATACCTTTTGACTTCGTGAAACTAAGGTCGGTCCACTACTTCTTCGGTATTAATCTCGTGACAATGTGCAAGTTCGTCCATCCGCTCAATAGTGATTTGGGGAGCCTCATTATCCCAGTTAAGTTTAAACATGGATGACATTGTAGCTAGAGCATCTGCTAGCTGATTTTCTTCTCGCGGGAAGTGCTCGAAGGTAATCTGCTCGAAGTGAGGTAACAATGTCAAGACATGTTCTTTGTAAGGGGTGAGATTGGGATGTTTAGTGTCCCACTTTCCTTTGATCTGACTGATAACCAAAGTTGAGTCTCCAAACACAACCAAAGATTTGATTCCCAAGTCTATTGCAGCCTTGAGACTAAAGATACAAGCTTCATACTCGGCCATGTTGTTGGTGCAGTTAAAGCAAAGTCTGGCAGTGAAAGGTGTATGGCAACCTTCTGGAGAGATGAGCACAACACTGATACCATTGTTAAGTGCATTGGAGGCACCATCAAAGTACAGGGTCCATCGGGATCCTTGTTCAGGTCTGTCATACGGTCTGAAATCTTCAATGTTGCCTAAGGTCATAATGTCTTCGTCGGGGAAGTCGAACTTCATGGATTGGTAATCTTTGACAGCTTGATGAGCCAGATGGTCAGCTAGTACACTTCCCTTTATAGCGTTTTGGGTCGTGTACTGGATATCGTATTCCGTGAGAATCATTTTCCATCTATCCATTCTTCCAGATAAAGCCGGTTTCTCAAAGATGTACTTGATCGGATCCATCTTAGATATCAGTAGAGTGGTATGAGTCAACATATACTGCCTTAGCCGGTGAGTAGCCTGTACCAAAGCGCAACAAGTTTTCTCGAGCAGTGAGTATCGGGTCTCACAGTCAGTAAACTTTTTGCTAAGGTAATAAATGGCATGCTCTTTTCGGCCAGACTCGTCATGTTGGCCCAGTACGCACCCCATTGAATTATCCAAAATAGTCAGATACATGATTAGCGGTCTTCCTTCGATGGGTGGCATCAAGATAGGAGGTTCTAGCAAATACTCCTTGATTTTATCGAAAGCAACTTGACAGTCATCATTCCATTTAGCCACCTGATCTTTCTTCAACAGCTTGAAGATTGGCTCACAGGTAGATGTTAGGTGAGAGATGAACCTTGCAATGTAGTTTAGGCGTCCCAAAAAACCTCTGACCTCCTTCTCAGTGCGAGGGGCAGGAATTTCTTGTATAGCTTTGACTTTGGCAGGATCAACCTCGATGCATTTTTTGCTGACAATGAAACCCAAGAGTTTACCGGACCTGACTCTGAAAGTTCACTTGTTAGGGTTCAGTCTGAGCTTGTACTCCTTCAACCTGACAAACAGCTTTTGCAAATGGTCGAGGTGTTCTTCTTCCGTTTGTGATCGGGCTATCATGTCATCTACGTAGACTTCAATCTCATGATGTATCATGTCATAAAACAAAGCTACCATGGCGCGCTGATAGGTTCCCCCGACATTCTTCAGTCTGAATGGCATCACTTTATAGCAGAACGTACCCCATTGTGTAACAAAAGTAGTTTTCTCCATGTCTTCAGGTGCCATTTTGATCTGCTTGTAACCTGAAAATCCATCCATGAAAGAAAATACCTTGTGCTGAGCTGTATTTTCAACCAAGATGTCAATGTGCGGTAGTGGAAAGTCATCTTTAGGGCTAGCCATGTTTAAGTCTCTGTAATCCACGCACATTCTCACTTTTCCGTCCTTCTTAGGCACAGGCACAATGTTAGAAACCCATTGTGGATAAGAGGTAACAGCAAGAAATCCAGCATTGAATTGCTTCATAACTTCTGCCTTGATCTTTTCAGACATATCAGGCCTCATGCAGCGGACTTTTTGTTTAATTGGTGGAAAGTCTTCTCTTGTAGGGAGACGGTGAACCACAATATTTGTATCGAGTCCTGGCATATCTTTGTAAGACCAGGCAAAGATCTCAACATATTCATTCAACGGCTGAACTAAGAGCTCTTTGACACTTGGCTCTAGGTTGGCACCCATTCTGACTTCTTTTCTGTCTTCCTCAGTACCCAAGTTGATTGTCTCTAATAGCTCCTCATGGGGCAGAATAGCCCTTTCCTCCTGTTGTAGAAGTCTAGCCAATTCTCCCGGCACTTCACAGTCTTCATCACCTTCGTATTCAACATGGTAGACCAGATCTTCAGAGTCACTGAAGGCCATAGCAGAATTGTTACCCATGGAATCCAGAATGGAAGGGTACCTACATTTGTGAGTGTGGGTGTGTGTAAGGGATAGCCACCTTTAAACAAATAAAATGTAAAAAGAAATAAAATGAACACAAAAGTTTATATGTGAAAACGTCCATGATTCATTAAAATGGCATATGAAGATGAAAAATCAAACCCTTACAAATGGACCTATGTACCTCGGGTAAGGTACAAGGTTAAAAGTGTACGAATTGTTTGAGAATTATTACAAACCAACAGAAATGTTTGAAAGATAAATTACTGATTTATGAAAGTAATCAGAACAAACTCTTTTGCCTCCCAGTTGCACAGTCCTCCGTCAACAGTAGGGAAAATCCAGTCTTCCAGGTTGCTCTCCTCTTCACTATCCTCCAAAGCATTGACTCCATGACGGGTGATCTTCACTGGTGGCCCCCCAGCCCGGGAGCGGCGCACAGCCTTTTGAGCAGAAGCAGTGAACCCCAAGCCGAATTTGTCTGCTTTAAAAGGAAAGTCTGGTAGCTTACCCCAGATTGTGCTTCCTCCTTCTTCAATCACAGCCTTTGCATCTTTGAGGGATGACATCCGAGGCACAGGTTTGGTAATCATGGGTACAGAAGGCACTGTCTTGGTTGCCACAATCTCCTGAGCTACCTCTTCAAAGTGCTGGAAAGGGGTTTCGATGAATTCACCATCCAATTCAACATAGCGGAAAGAATTTAGATGGCTTATCATGTACTCCTCTTCGCCATGAACTGTTATAATTTTCCCCTGGATAGGGTATTTAAGCATTTGATGCAGAGAAGAAGTGACGGCTCCAGCATTGTGAATCCAGGGTCTTCCCAACAAGCAAGAGTAGGAAGGACGGATGTCCATCACATAGAATATGGAGTTGAAGGTTTCAGTTCCCACCTTAATCGGGATGTCCACCTCCCTGTGGACCATCCTTTTAGAACCATCAAAGGCTCTGACAATGATATTGCTGGGCTTCAGGGTTAGGCCTTCACAGTCCAATCGGTCCAAGGCTTTCTTCGGCAAGACATTTAAAGATGACCCAGTGTCTACCAGAACGTGTGCTAGAGTAGTCCCTCTGCATTCCATCGAGACATGCAAAGCGTCATTATGCTTTCTCCCTTTAGATGTTAAATCGGCATCGGAGAATCCTAGACCATTGTCAGCTGTTAAGCTAGCTACACATTCCTGGAACTGATCTGTGGAGGTTTACTGTGGCACGTGGGCCGTCTTCAAAAATATGATCAGTGCTTTAGCATGAGCTTCGGAACAAAGCAGCAGGGCCAACATGGAGATCTTTGAGGGGGTTTGCCCTAGTTGTTCCACAACATCATAATCGCTTTTCTTGATTATTTTCAAAATCTCTTCCATTTCTTTTTTAGAGGTCTCAGGGATGACCAACGGCTGAGCCCTCGTCCTGACGGGCGCTTCTTGGATCCCTTTCCCTCTATCATCAGCGGCAGCAAAGGGGACAACTATAGGAGTTACAACTTCTTCAATAATTGGAGTTCTCGCAGATAAGTTGACCGGCACAGGGGTAACCTTAGGAGCATTTGAGGGTCCGAAGATTGCCTTTGGAGGGGCAATCTCCGGAGAGAAAATTCTTCTGCTGCGGGTGATTTTACTCGTTCCAACAATGTTTCCAATGTCAGTAGTCTCTTCATCAGAACTTTCTTCAGTTTATTCAATTTGTTTAATACCTTGGTAGAAGATCTCTCCACCATAGTTCCACGGTATTGATTTGTTGGATTTGTACGGGATGGGCCCCGACATAGTTATCTTCAAAGGTACAGTCTTCGGATCGGATGTAATCTTAACAGGTCTTTTGGAGACCTTGGAAAGATTTTCGGATATGGTAATTATTGAAACATCATTGACAGGAGTTGGTGTAACAGGAGTCTTTTCAAAAAGGATTTCTTGGTTATCCATTAGGCGTTGGATGCCTAACTTCAACAACGGACAATCGGTTGGTAAGGATGAACAAAGGCAACAATCTTCTTCACAACCTGGGAAAATCCCAGCCTTCAACAAATTTAACTTGATTACCGGTAGCAGAGTTATCAAATCATCAACAGTAGCAACAAAAAGATCCTCTTCAACAGCATGGGCATTGTGGCCGTGCCTTGGCATTAGAGAAGAGATCACATTCGGCTTTTCAGGGGCGTTGAATTCCACTTCTTTAGCATCTATCAAATCCTGAATCTTATTCTTGAGGGCCCAACAAAAGTTGGTTGTGTTGTGCCCTATACTCCCTGAATGATAAGCACACTTGGCATTTGAATGGTAGTACGGAGAAGTTGTATTCGGATTTTTCGGGGCCTCTTTCAGGCTGGCAAGGTTTAACTTCAAGAGATGGGGTAGAACCTGAGCAGGAGTAATGTTTATCTGGGTGAATTGTCGTACATGCCTTTCCACCCTTGCTTGGTTGGTTATGGGTTGATTGTTTCTGGGCTGATCAACTGCATACTTCTTAATCATTACGGCCCCCACCGCTGGCCGGCGCTCAACTCTTCCTTGACCCCTTTGGGAGTAGACAGCTGATACTTCTTTCTTTGCTGGAAAGGTCTTTTTGATGGCAGCGGAAGTAGATGCATCTTTTTGAATTTTACCGCTTTTAATGTCGGCTTCAACTCTCTCACCAGTTAGAATTAACTCAGTGAACCCCACAGAAGAGCTTCCTATCAGGTGATTAAAGAAAGGACCTGACAGAGTCCCCAAGAACATATCTACTAGCTCCCTCTCAGATAGAGGTGGTTGTACTCGTCCCGCCAAGTCTGTCCATTTCTGGGCATACTCCTTAAAGACTTCATTGGAGACCATGCCCATACTTTGTAATTGAGTACGGGTTGGTGCTAAGTCCGTATTATACTGATACTACTTTTAGAAGGCAGCAGCCAAATTCCCCCAATTATGCACGTCAGACCTCTCTAGCTGGTACAACCAATCCAACTGCGTCCCCGACAAACTGTCCTGGAAGAAGTGTACCCACAGGTCTTTGTTAGAAGAATGTGGTTGAATTTTCCTGACATAGGATCGTAGGTGCATCTTTGGGAAAGACACCCCATCGTACTTACCAAACAAAGGTACTTTAAACATGGGAGGAATGATAATTCTAGAAACCAAACCCAACTCTTCAAAGTCCATCCCAGAAACTCTTTGAATCTCCATGGCCGCCAGACGTTCTTCCAAGTTCTTGTATTTTTCATCTGCAGGAGGATAATGTTGTTCTGAGTAATCCTCATCTTCCTCTTCTTCAGCCTCAGATTCAGATGGCATAGCAGCTCCTTTACCTCCCTCTTCAGATGTTGATGGGAAATCCAGGACCCTTCTGGCTTGACCTTCAAATCTTCTGCCCAAGGTAGCCACACCAACCCTCTTCTTCTTCTTTTTCTCCTTTTCCTTCTCTAACAGAGCTTTAAGATCCTCCTGACCATTAGCCAAGGTCATGAGTAGCTGTTGGAATTGTGAATTCTGTGCTTGCAAATCTTTGACCGTTTGTTCAATATCCATCTTGCTGAAATAAACAGCAGAGAGATGAGGAAACTTGGTGTGAAGATCTGTTTATGCATATGATGAATGATATGTATTCATGTAATGCATTCAAGGATTCAGAAATTCAAATTTGTTTAAACAAAAAGGAACAAACGTCATATTAATAAGATAGAATTTGTTAGTACATTAATGCCCCATGGGCAAAATAATATAAAATTCTAATGTAAAAAGACGTTGCGCATCCTTTTTGGTGCAATGTAGGTGTTGAGAGTCTGCTCTTCATGAAGTTGACGAGTAAGTTCCAAAACCTTCTTCTCACTAGTGTAAAATTGGGCTTCAAACGTATCGTGTTCTCCCTTGAGCTGTATCCAACTCCTTTGCAAATCTTCGAGTGATATCGGCATGTCAGGATGTAGGAGGGTGTATGGAACCTCTCCTTCCATAACAGGCTCTTTAATCATAGGGAGAATGTAGGGGTAAGGCATCATAAGACTTTGGGCGCAGGTTCGTACCCATTTGAGGTAAGGATCAAGGGGGATGGAATTCTTGTGTCCCAAGGTCTTATTGTCTACCTTGTTGGGCATCCACCAAGCTCGGATAAACCTTTGTCGAAGTCCTTGATCGTTGTTGTCGAAGTCAAAAACCAATTCTGGAATCAGCATGTCATGTAGGCCATCCCTTCGGGCATACCCAAACTGTCTCAGGGCCAAACAGGGGTTGTAGGTGATACCTCCCCTAATGCCAAGTAGAGGGACATTAGGGAATTCCCCACAACGGTCGATGATAATAACATTTTCTCTGGATCGAGAACACCAATGAACATCTGAATGTGTAAGAGTCATTAATCGTTGTGACCACCTCAAGCCTTGCTCATTCTTCAAGACTGATTGGGGAAGGTGAGAAATAAACCACCTTGCTAGAAGAGGAGTACAGCACATGATAACACCTCTTTTCCTCATTGTTCGAGTGTGAAAAGAGTGTAAGATGTCTCTAAGCAATGTAGGCACCAGGTTGCGAGCCATGAAGATTTTGGCAGCATTGACATCTATAAGCTGGTCAGGGTTTGGGAACAAGACCAACCCGTAGATGAGAAGAGCTACAATCTCCTCAAAAGCTTGCAGGTCTAGATAATTCCAGCATTCTTGAGCTTTCTCAAATAGGAACTTTGCCAAGAAACCCTTGACACCACTTCTGTTTTCCCAATGACCTATGACATCAGATGGTTGCAAGTGTAGGGCTTGAGCAACATCTTCAGGCTTTGGATCTCTTTCCGTACCGTTGAAAGGTAGTTGATGGAGAATAGGAATCCTCAAGAGTTGAGAAAATTCCTCCAAAGTAGGTACCAGCTGGTAATCAGGAAATGTGAAGCAGTGGTGTAGGGGGTCAAAGAACTGGAAAAGAACTTTCACCATGTCTTCCTCTGTGTTGGAGTTGACCAAGTTGAGAAGTCGACCATGTCTCTCAGTGAATGGAGAATATTCTGGAATCTTGGAAACAAGCTCCTTGAGTTGAGGAGGAATTCTCACAATATTGACCTGAATAGTTTTCCTACGAAGGGATTCCATAACCTATAAAACAGGAACACAGATGAAGATCCAAAATCCTTGAAATGGTTAGTGGATGCAAATGATGCTTCATGATGTCCATGATGTTATGCACAAGTATATATGTACAAGCAAGTCACACAAGATCCTAGTTTAGGCTTGCATGGGGTTTCATAGGTAAGTACCCTCTTGAAGTTTAGTTGGCTCAACCTGTCCTATAAATAGTAACCGGGTTCTAAGGAGCTCAATATCACTGGATTATTTTCTGTGTTCATTGTTTCAGTTTAGCCACTTTACTGGCGACCGAAATATTCCAAGAAAACAACCCTCAATGAGTGTAGTATCGAGTATCTACCAACTTCAGACTGCACCAAAGCCGATCATCTCACTACATCCTAAAAGGTCAAGATGGTCAAGTAAAGGTTCTAAAAGTCCATTAGTGCTTCATGACATCACTCAGCGGCCCCGTATTCTCTTTGATTGACTCAAAGGCTACCGGTACCCACAAATATGTCGCACTAATATAGTTATTGCTTAGACCGTGTCGGTATACCCCACACAGTTTCCATAATGTATTGCTATTTACCTATGAATGTTTCCCAAATCCGGGTAGAGGATTCAAGCCTAAACAATAGAACCAAATGTAAAGCAATCAAAGCAAACAAGGTAAGCGTGTAAAGGTGATCTAAACCCTAAGGTAACCCCACTTTTCTTAAAATCCCCAGCAGAGTCGCCAGTTCTGTGATACGGTGGGAGAACTGACTTGAGGTTTTGCGTTTGTGTTCGCAAATGTTTCGGTTCATCAAGAGTCACCACCGACTTTTTATTTTATCCAAAGGAAAGGTCAAAAAGCACATGAAAGACCTTTGAGATGTTTTCTTGGGTTCGGGGGGTAGATTATGAAAAGGGAAGGTGCTAGCACCCTTTTCATCCATGGTTATCCATGGGCTCTTAGTTACTTGTTTAGATCACTTGCTTTGCTTTTTCAATTGTTTGAAATGGTGCTTTGTGTGGTTTTGAAAGTATTTTGAAAAGAGGCCATCGTTTTGGCAATCTTTGTAATGATTCTTGTTTGAAGAATGTATACAAAGATGTTTGTCTTTTGAAAAATGTTTCAATGTTTGAAAGTTTGTTTGGAAATTGTTTTGAAATTGTGTGTGTGTTTTTGAAAATAGCAAGGATGTTTGCAAATTTTATCAAGTAACTAGGAGTTGTCTGTCCTACGCAAAGATCTTTCCTACACATTTTTAACCCTTTGACATTGTTGTTTTACCATTGTATTTGGTAAACAACCTTGTATTTGGATGTTAAACAGGACGGGCGCGGGTCATCGTATGACCATGATAGCAATGGTGCTAAGTATCTTTAGCAAGTTTTTTTTGAGGGACTAGATCATTTTTGTTTAGGCAACCAAGATAGCGTCATCGAGGGACTATGATCTTTTGTTTTGTTTTTATTTTGCCAAGATACCTAGCATGCATACCATGGCCATTTTAAGGCAACAAAGTGGATGAAACCCTAGGGGTGCTTGTGTGCATTGTGTTGTCATTTTTCATGCATTTTTGTCTTGTATTTAGTCATGCTATTTGTTTTGGTTTTTGGTCTTTTGCATACAAACCCTAGTTTTACTATCATGCATAATGAAAGCAATAAATGCGTAAAAGTAAATCTAAGACTATTACAACATTATTATGGAGAGGGGGATACAAGTCTTGAATATGGGGATATTGCTCAAAATAAAACCCTAAAACTATTACAACCATATTGAATTTATTTATACAAATAAATGAATAAGCAAATATTTAAATAGACAATTAAATATAAATATGCAAAATGTTTTTTTTATTTATTTTTATGTATGTAAAAATAAGTTTATTCATGTCCAAAAAAATAAAAAAAATAAAATGATTATTTTTGGAAAGGGTGAAAACCCTAATTTTGGTTTAATAGAAAATATATTCTAATTATTTATTTATTCATTTTTATGTATAAAGAAATAATAAAAATAATATATACAAAAATGTCAAAAAATAAAATATTGTATGAAAATATTATTTTGAGTGTATAAATAATGAAAAAAAATTAAAATATATAATATTTTTGTATTATTTACAAATTTTATTTAGAAAAATAAAAGTATTTAACCTAATAAACTATTTTTTGTCATAAAAAATAATAAAAATAATAAAATAAAAATGTAAAAATTAAGAAAATACTTTTGGTGATTTTTAATATTTTAGAAAAAAATAATAAAGTCAGAAATCACAAAAGAAATGAAAAATAATACAAAATATAATAAATGGGCCAAGGGGGTGCAAAAAGTAAGCAGGGGGTGTCAAAAGTCAAACAAAGCCAGGCCCAGCCCATTTCCACTTCATCCCTGTCCTTGGAACCAGAAAACGCACGCGCCATGTACAAACTTGTAACTCCTGCATACGTGCTCAAAAACAAAATCTTGCAACATGAAAGTTATAGCTCATGATCACACGATTCTAACCATGTAAAAAACTTGACCTAACTCTAATAAACCAGGGAGAATTTCAGTGCCCCTAATTTATAAGCTAATTTTTTCAGCAACTTCAACATCCAAATTCTCCTAGCTCAGATAATATAAATGGAAGCTATGCATATGTACAGCTCAAGCAACTTAGAGACTACATTTTTGCTTCACAAACCTAAGCTTAATGATGCCTAAATAAGGAGTTAGAATCTTGAGAAATACCTGTTTCAGTCAAGTTCGAATATGGCAATGTAGGAGTTGTGAGTGAGGCCTGAAGGACTTTTGAGCTTTCTTGATGTTCCCTTGACCTTTCCCAATGCTTAGCTTGCTTTGAAATGGCTTGAATCTCCTTGTAGAAGTCAACCTGCAAACTCAGAATTTGAAAATGGTGAAACTTGAAAATGAATTTACAGTTGATGAACAATGGCTTGGGTAGTTCAAGTGTGATGTTTAGAATGTGTTTGAAATGATTCCAAGCAAAACGCACGAGTGGATTTGGTTTTGGCTTGAGTTCTGCAGAGCTTGCCCTGTTTTGGGCAGAAGTTAGTTTTTTTGTGTTTTGGGTGTTTGAGAGGCTTGTATCTCGTGTATTCTGGCTTGGTATAATGTGCTGAGATCGTTTGAAATGTTCACAAAGTTTGGTTTTAACAGATGCACAAGTTGTGGAGTTTTTGCACACTTGCTTGTTTTTGAAGTAAAAGGTGAGTTGACAAAGGCACAACCTGTACAGGCTAGCTCAAGGCCTGAGGAGAGTTGGTAAACCTTTTCTGATGTTTGTGGATGTGGTTTGCTGCAAAAGATTAAGTTCAATGCTCAAGATAAACAAAAGGACATAAAGCATGCTTTATCAAAGTAGTAATGTTGCCTTTTTGTCATTTTTGGATTAAATCAAAGTATAATGCTCCAAAGCTCAGAGTAATGCCTTTGTCCAATGTATTTGTATTTAATTTATGAGTGTAGAAAGTATTAGAACCTGTAAACCAAGTACAAGCATGATCCAAACTGATTTGCAACTTGTGCAAATGTGAAAAGTGCCATGGACAAAAGTGAGAAATGGCCATTTTCAATCCTTTGATTCTCCATAACCATAAATGATCTTGGAGAGTTCTTGGACATTTTGGAAAGCTTGTAACATGATCTACAATCCATATTTGAAATGCATTTTGAGATTCCACTTACAACTATGTGAAAAGATGTCATGAAGATAGGTCAAAATCCTGCCTAAACTAGGGCAAAATTTCACTAAGTTAAAAGTTTCATGGACCCTTATTCACAAAATCATAACTTGAGATCCAAGCCTCTTTTTGGAAAACTTTGTGAATCAAAGTTGTGGATTTTGTGGAGGACTACAACTTTCATGTTGGAAGTTTTCTTTCAATCCAATTTCATCATGGTGAAAAAGTTGGGCAAAGTTGGGAAAAAATAAGAAATTTTCATAACTTGAAAATTTCTAAGTTATGAAAATTTTCCATTTTAAACCCTAATATCCAAAATTAGGTTTCTTGGTGAACAATTTTCATGTTTTGACACATCTTGATGAAAAATGACCCTTGGTACTTGACTTTAACCAAAAAGTCAAAGTTTGACTTTTCAGTGTATAGTTGATTTTTGATCAGTTGACTAGAAAATTCATATGTCAATCCAATGCATTTGAGATCTTTTGAACCTTGTGATTAGGTCAAGATGATGCCATTGAGTCCTTGAAACCATGCTTGAACCCAATTTTCCATTGGCTAGGTGAAAAATCAGAAATTGCCCTTCTGTAGTCAAAACCCTAAAAATGACTATTTTGCCCTTTTGATGATCTGATCAAATTTCTTGAGGAGTTGTGGTCCAAACTTGATCAAATGGTTCATATGAGTATATAATGTTGATGTGGATCAAAAATTATGAGGCTTGACTGTAAATTGGCCACAGTTGACTTTTTCCCCAATACAGCTGATTTTTAGGTCAATTGTCCAATTGACTAGGCAAAAATTTGATTCAAAGCTTGAAACTTGGTATGAGCAATCTTAGGAGTCCAACATGAAGTATGAAAGTCACATGAGGCATTGGAAGTCCAAAATTCCTTGTGCAAACTCAAACCCTAATTTCAGGTCAACAGTGCAAGGAGATGTCTTGAGTTGAGCAAACCCTAATCTGGTCTGGAGTCCAAAGAGTCTTGTGACGGGGAAATCTTGATAAAATGAGAGGGCAAATTTTGGGGTACAACAGTGATCCCAGGAGAAAATGGACCCCTACATAAGAAGGGCCATTTGTGGTTAAGAACATTTTCTCAGGAGGAGCCATGATTCTAACCACCATGGATGGTGACGACCTTCCTCACCCCGTCAATGCAGACATAGTGAAAAGATACTATGCATAATCAAAGACCCGCTAGGTTGACTGGCCTAGGCAAAAATAAGGGCTTCCCAGCGAACCAAAAGGGTTCGGGCAAAAGTAAGGGATGAAAATGGAAAAAACTGTACACCCGGCAAGTCGAAAACCTGAAAAGGCGGCTTGGGCAAAAAAGGGTATCCCGTTGGACTGAAAACCCGAAAGGGAGGTCCAGGCAAAAATTAGGGATCAAAGAGTAACACTATGTCTCATTGGATCATCTTGCAGCCAGACTTCGGTATCAACTATCAAGCTCGGACGACGCTAATTAATCTGATCTACCTTCGACCAAGTTGCAAAGTGATGAGACGCTCGAAGATATAAAGGCAATAGCAGAGTTGGAACCCAATGGGATTGTTTCACATAGCTTTTTTTCTTCCTTTTTACACAAATTATATAATTTATATTCTTCGGCGGTGTTCTCTTACTAGGATGTCATCCTCTTTGTATAAAACGCCTATTACGGGCCAACTTCATAAATCAATACAATTCGTTTCCACAAGAAATTCCAAATTGTTTTTCTTTTTATGTTTTGTTTTGCAAGAACTTCCAATGGTTCATTTTTTATATATGCATTTGAAAATAATTGTTGCTCATAAATGTTTACATAAGAAACAAAAGACAATCACTCGTAATTCCAGGAACAGGGGCAAACAAGAAGTGTCCAAACTTTACAGTTGCTCTACCCCCAGGTACAGGGATAGAGCCAGCTGGAGAATATGACTAAAGATACATACACTCCCCGCAGAGTAGGAAGTATCCCAAGACAGTGGTGTTAGCTCTCCCCAGCCGAGGTTCATAATAGTGAATGAGTCAACAAAATTCTTCCCAAGCAGAGTTTATCACCAGCAATAGAAGATTACCATCTGCTTAGTCTATCTCTCCCACAGGCAGAAATTCAATCCCCGACAAAGTTCATCATCACCAGCAA
Organism: Vicia faba; assembly: GCA_948472305.1. NCBI lineage: Eukaryota > Viridiplantae > Streptophyta > Magnoliopsida > Fabales > Fabaceae > Vicia > Vicia faba. Next base: position 1,025,974,717 of record OX451741.1, read on the forward strand.
CAGTAATTCATCCCCAACGGAGTTTATTTCTCCAAATCAGCGGATCATCTAACATAATATATTTCTTCCCAACAGAGTTTCTCCCCAGAGGAATGTTCTCAAGCAAAACATACACAAGTCTCCAGCTAATCATCTTCGGTCACTATTCCCAGCAAGAACGAAGAACTCAATTCCTTGAACTCTCCAACAGCAGTCCAGGATTCATTCTCCCCTGCCGGAGCATATCACAAAACCATTGCATATCGATACATCATGACATACGCATGTGCATCATACGGCACAATCTCATTTATTTTGAGAACATCATTACTCAATACATGTCATACATCATGATATTGCATACGACTAACTCTTTACCTTTCAGGGAAAGATGCAATCAAATTCTCACAAACTTCCTCTGGTTCCATCAAATCGATACTAATATTTCTAGTCCAGTTCAAGCTATGAAGCCCGGAAATCGACCGGATAATATCTTGATTTCTCCAAAATACTGCAAAGCCTGGAATCGACCAGATAGTGGTATATCTTAAAAACAAAGCTATGAAGCCCGAAAATCGACCGGAAAACAGCTTAACCCTCAGCAAGTTATTATGAAGCCTGGAAATCGACCAGATAGCAATACAAGATACCATGAAGCCTGGAATCGACCAGATAATGGTATAAGACACTGTGAAGACTGGATCACGACCAAATAACGGCAAACAACACAGAAGCCTGGGACACGACCAGATAACAGTATAAGGTACTGCGAAGCTTGGAATTCGACCAAATAGCAGTTTACTCGGCCAATTACTATGAAGCCCGAAGATTGACCGGATATTAGTATGCCATAAATTCAAGTGGAAACCCGGATGCGACTGGATAACCACCTAATTCCTTCTGAAGCCTGGAGCACGATCAGATAAGAATTGATAAATTGCAAAGCCTGGAGAATGACCAGATAACAAGTTTAATCTCATCTCCCCAGTAAGTCACTGTAAAGCCTGGAGCACGACCAGATAGAAGTCGGTCTTATTTTTCTCAACAAACCACTGTGAAGCCTGGATCGGGATCAGATAGCAGTTCATTTTCACCTCCTCCACTAAGAGATGATTCCCCAGTAGAAAATGGACAACTGAAGCTCCTAAAATTCTATTTCTCTCAAGACAGAGACCAGCATTCCCCAGCGAAGTCTTCCTCAACAACAGGTATATGGGCTCTCGCAAAGGAATCTCTTATGCGATCGACACTTCTTATGATGGCATCTTTAATCACACCTTCCAACATCAACCTCCAAATGGCATCTATAAGCCCATTCCCGATATCACAAGACCAATACCACTTCATGCGAGTGCAAATTTCTAGGCACTCTAGTGTTCAATCATCTTCCACCTTCGGATCACGAAAGGCAGACAAGCCAACCTACATCCTCAGGTTTAATAAGATTGAACAGGGGAAGCTGTTGTACCCAAAAATTTTCCCTCCCATATTTCTCAATACATGACAAGTGAGGTCCTCAAATTTCTCAAGGAAGTCCAAGGGTTGACCAAACAAACTCTCTCCTAAGGCAGTCTACCTCAAATTAGGGTTTCAGTTTGCATCAAGAGGATTGAGTCCAAAGGATCCCAAATGTTAACCATTGTCCTAATATGTTCTCAAGATCATCCATGTCAAATTTCAAGCCTTGCAGAGGAAGTTTGCTCAGTTAATTGCTCAAAAGCCTGAAAATCGACTGTGCTAGGGAAAAAGTCAATTGTGGTCCACATACAATCAAACTTCAAGATTTTTAATCAACATCCTCATTTTTGAAATATTATTCATCATTTTATCAAGGGTTGATCATGATTCCTCAAGGATTGCTCACAATTCATCAAAACCCAAAAGTTGCTAAATTAGGATTTTATAGGAAAAGTCAACTCAACTTTGACCAAGCATAACTTTCTCATACTTTATCAAAAATGAACCATTCAAAGCTCATTTTTAATAGGGTGCAATTCCCTATAATCCATCTTCATCTCCCAAGTTAAAAATATTCACTCACAAGAAGATATGAATTTGGACATTATAGGTCATTTTGAAAAGTCAACAAAAACACCTTTTATGTCAAAGATTCATACATGAAGATGGAATACTAAATTGAGATGAGACCAAAACGGTTTCTTATAGGACATCTTAAGCTTTCTAAAAAGTCCAAGAACACATCTCTAGGGTCAAAATTGAAAGAGTTATGCATTGGTAAAGTTGACCCTTTTTGTAAAATTGTCAAAAGTCAAATGTGGCCAAAATTGCAATTTTTGCTAAATGGGCCCAACTTTTTATGCTTGCACTGAGTTTGTAATGTGACCCACGACCCATGATCCCTTCCATTTATCATTCTTTTATTTTTGTCATTTATTTTGATTTTATTTCAATTAAATCAAATAAAATCAAAATAAAATCATGAAAATATCAAAAACTAATCAAAGCTTGAGATTTTGTGCATGTTTAGGTCTATTATACAGCTGGAAGTGAGATCAAATCGTGCAAGGTTCATTTGGATACAAAAGATTGCATTTTCCTTGATTTGGAAAGATTTGCACAAAGAATCAAATCATGAATCAATGATCATAATTGGAGAAGATTTGAAACAAGTTTGCAACCCTAATTCGTTCTAGGGTACATAAGGAACATTTGTAGATCAGAAACAAAGAGATTGCAGACGTGTAAAACAGAAATCAGAATTGCAAAAATTCAAGAAAAGTTGCAAATCAATTTTCAGGATTCAGGCTATCTCAAGCCATTCTAAGCATCCCAATCACTTACTGGATATCCCTGGATCACATTGCAACCCTTAGCAAGCTTCCTCAAGCCTTGAAACGCGCTGTAAGTATCACACGGTTTCCATATTTTCTTGAAATCGAATACGATCATTCTGGCATCTTTAACATGATTTATTTATATATTCTTAATCCTTATGATGTTTGCAAGCTAATGGTCATATTTAATTACGTTTTCATTAACTGTACAGAAAAATGCCATAGCTAGGGTTTCCTCTTTGTTTTTAGGGTTTTTTTGTACAGGGACAATTGTCCATGGATAATGGTACCATGATGCTCGTGAGGTTGCAATGAGTTGATTGGTACCATTGGTTGTGATTTATCATGCAGTGACAAGATTTTGGAGAAGCACATGGTTTTACCTACTCCCAGTGTCCGTAGGTAAAGGTCTTCTGTCTAAAACGACAGAAGCCGCGAGAAAGATGATGGCGTGGCATGCCGTGAATGGCCCATTCAAATTTCGCGCGTTGTTTGATTTTAACCACTTGTTTTATCATATAATGTTTGTTTGTTGTTTTATGTACAAATATCCAAGCCAGCTCAGATGGTCAGCATGTGTTGTGATAGCGCCTAAGGGCCTGGGTTCGATCCCCAGGTCCCCAACTTTGCTTTCTATATTTTTTCTTTGCATGATCAGGTGTACAGGCGTCCCATAAGTCCACTGTGATCGGTGGATCTGGAACTGACTGTTTAACGCTGGTTCGCGAAATGTCGCAGAAGCAAGAGTCGCCACCGTCTTTTATTTTCTCCAAATGGAAAGGACAAAAGCACAGAAAAATTCCTTATAGAGATTGCTCTCGGTTCGGGAGGTAGATTATAGAAAGGGAAGGTGTTAGCACCCTTTCTATCCATGGTTATCCATGGGCTCTTAGATACTTTCTCACTTGTGTTTTCAAAATGGTTTGTTTGCTTTTCAACTGTGGGTTTTAAAAAGTTTCTTTGAAAATTTCAGTTCGACTCTTGTATCAGTCCTCAAGAGTATTTGAAAAGTTGCTTTCGAAAGCTTTTTGAAAAGGTGTCGGTGTGAAAAGTATTTTTGATTTGTTTTGAAATTAGAGCAAGTATCTAGAGTTGTCTACCTACCCTAAGGAATTCGTCTGTGTAAATGTCCTTAAAGTAGTGCCGTCCCACCATTGAGAGGTAGGTAGCACCACCGTTGGAGGTGTTCGGGTCAATTCGAGGGTTCGGGACATGGTGATCACCGGAGCAATAGGAAGACACCTTAGAAGCTACCCTCATGCCATGTTCATGGACATGAGGACTTACTAAAACGTCCTCTACTCGACGATCACCTTTCGAGGGGCAAGGCAACAGTGAGGCGTACCCTAGGGGTGGTGTGTGATTTGTGTGTCGTTTTCAGATATTTTTGTTTTGTCATGCGTTGATGATCTACGCTTTGTTTTTATTTTTGACATTCATTCTTTCATGCAATAGTTAACAGTTAAAAAAAATGCAAGAATTAAAAGTCATACGCTATTACAAAGGCGCGGGCCCACATCGCCAAATTAATCCAGGACCCGATTTGAAATAAAAAATAATGCGGAAATATAAATGTCTAATTAAGCTATTACATGGCTTTGGGAGAATTACATTAATATTCACAAAAAGAAATAAAAATGCGAAGAGAATTAAAGTCGGGAATGCGAGGGCGTTGGACCCTTTTAAAGGAATTGAATTAAAATTACGAATTTAATTAAATTTAATAAGAAAAGAAAAGTTATTTTTTTGAGTTTTTTTGTATTTATGGAGTTTAAGAAAATTAATGGAATTAAAACCTAATTCTAGCTATTTTTAGTTTATTAAAAAATGTGAAAATTAAACCTAAAGTTAACCTAATTAATTAATACAATTTGATTTACAAAAGAAATAATTAATTATTAATAATGATAAAAGAAAAGAAAAAAAGGATAAAAGTAATTAAAAACCCTAATTCTACATTTTTTAATTTATTACAAAAATATTAGAATTAAACCCTAGAATTAAAAAACTAAATTAATTATTAAGATTTATTTACAAGGAAAAGATTTAAATAAAGTATATTTTTATTTTTGTCTTTCTGATTTTTTTATTATTTTTATATATTTTATGAAAATATTAATTTAGAGAATTAAAAGGAAATAATTAAATTAAATAGATAATAGAAAATAGAAAAAAAGAAAAGAAAAGCAAACCCTTGGGGGTGTTGACCCCAGTTTGGAGGTGTTATCCATCATTTTTGGCCCATTTATTGGAGGCCCCTTTGACTTTTGGTGGTCACGTGTGGCACGTCTGACTTAGGCGTATGATAGTCTCCAGATCAAGGTCATTGAATTGATGCTCTGAAGCAGGTGGCACGTTTGGATATGAGGCTACATGGTGGTCTTTTGGATTGAAACTGCATGGAATCACATAGAAGCAAAATATATTAAGAGAGTGAGGGGACCTGGGAATCGAACCCAGGTCCCAGTGCTTATGTGACAACGCAGCTACCACTTGTACCAAGCGCTTTCTTTGTAATATTACTGGAATGCAATTAATATATAACAAAACAAACGCTAATGCTGTTAATTCAAAAAAAACGCGCTAAACTTGAATGAACCTATCATATGGAGACAAGTCATCATCTTCTCCACTCGTTTGCTTTTGGCCTGAAAATATAAAACGAGATTGCGGGGGTTTTGAACCCCCACTATATGATACAGGGGAAAATAGCGAATAGGCCGTCGTTGATCAGAAATTAGGCGCGATAGGATGACTGGATTCGTGTGAAGCTCTTGGTTCTAATGGCATAAGTCTCATGTCTCAATTTTTCCAGAACAAGGAAGACCTAATTCGTGACCTCTGAAAACCTAGAATGCTCCAATGGTGGATTCTCATATAATGCACGAAAACTCAATTAAAGGGCATGGTTAGCTTCAGAATGATTAACTTAATACAAATCAAACATTAAAAATTGAAAATAACGCATGAATCATGATACATGAATATGAGAAAAATTATGAACAGGGCAGGGTCGTTCTACCAATTCCTTGCGTTAGAAACAATGGTTTTGATCCAGAAACGTTCCTTGATGCCTTGGGAGTGCAATGGAATAGGTATCTTGCCTTGAAACGCTTTGGAATGGTGTTTTCAGTTTTCACTTTTTTCACAAAAATTGCAAAGTTCTTGTTCAGCTTTGGGCGCAGCTTTTAGGTCCTTAGCTTTAGGTTTAGCTTCTGACTTATCTATGGGATGAATTAGGGTTGAAATTGAGTCCAAAAGATCCTTGCATTGATGTATGGAATATTTGATTTTCCATGCATATTTTTCAAATCTTTTCCATGTGATTTTTGATTCCAATCATGGCCAATCTTTCCAATTTTGTTGTGCACAAATCTTGAGTCTTTAAGGAGAGCAAATGCTGTATAAAAAGATTCAAATGCATTGGTTTAGTATTTTTTCCATATTTTATTTAATTAAATGAATTAATTGTGATTAAAAATTCAAATAAATAATAAAAATGATGAAATAAATCCCCTTTGGGCCAAATGGTCGTGCATAGCCTTTGGATGATGAATCTTGGAAGAAAATGTGGCCCATTAGCAATTTTGAGGCATTTGAAGTAAAGTTGACTTTTCAAAATTCCCAAAAATTTCCCAACTTCCACAAGGCATATCTTGCTCAATTTTTAAGCTTTGATCATGTTCTTGGACATTTTGGAAAGGTATTGAAGTCCTCTAACCAATGCCTTTGGTCCCATGTCATTTTGATTTACCAATCTCAAGTTATGGTCTTTGACTTAAAGTCCCTTTTTGTTGACTTTTGAAAATGACCTATAATGTTGAAATTGATAACTTTTTTGTGAGAGCATTTCTTGGACTTGAAGTGTGAAGAGGAGTTGTAGGAAATGTCTTTATCTTCAAAATGAGCTTTGGATGGAATTTTTCTGATAAACCATGTGGAAGTTATGCCTTGGTCAAGTTACAGTTGACTTTTTCAACTGTCCAAATATGGAAACTTTTGCATCTTGAGACTTTTTGAGCCATGCCTTGAAAATCATGATCAAGAATTTATCAAATGATGTTTGTGGCTTCAAAATGAGATGTTGACCAAAAATTTGAACTTTTGACTGTCAAATGACCATTTTGCCCCTACAGTTGACTACTGAGCAATTAGGGTTTTTGACTGTGCAATTTTGTGCTGTAAGTCTTGAAACTTGGCATGAGGATGCTTGACCATGTTTATAGGCATGTGGGACTTGATTGGACCCTTGGAAACTTCATTTACTTTGCCAGAACCAAAACCCTTGTTTTTTGACTGTTAGGAGGCCCTTGAACTGTGCAACCCTTGGGGAGATTTTGAAGCATGTTCTTTGCAAATCTTGAAGAATATGGGAGGGAAAATTTTGGGGTACAACATCCACCATACGTCATCAGTTTGCAGCCATCAGATCCCCAGCAAGCCAAATCCAAGGCCTCTCCATGATGGTCCACAAGACACCCCAGTCAAGCATGTGCATAGGATCAGGAAAAGTCAAACAGGACCAGCCGTTATTGGGCCCAAAATTGCAATTCATACCCCCCCTTCTTGCTACAAAACGAGACCCATTTTCTTCCTTTTTATTTTTTTTTTGTTTTAATTTATTTAATTTGTTTAGTTTATTTTCTAACAAAATTAATTTCTTTTTTTTTTTCACAAAAATCATAAAATCAAATTTCACAAATTTAGATTTAGTTTTTTTTATTTATCAAATTTAATTTAATATTAGTTTAATTTAAATTAGGATGATTCTAACCATTTGTAAATAATTAAAATCAATTAGAAAAATTAGGGTTTGCTTTTGATTTAATTTTTATTTCTTTTCATAAAATAAAAAATACAAAAATAGGTCGATTTAATTATTTTTCTTAATTTAAATTAATTATTAATTAGGTTTTTTTATTCAATTAAAACTTTATTTTTCTCAAAATAATCAAAAACCACAAAAAATGATTTTTCTTTTAATTAGGCTTAGTCGGGGTCAAAACCCTAATTCCCTCGTTTTGATTCATTGCGCGCGCTTATTATTTTTACAATATTAATGTAACTGCTCACGGTATGTAATAGTTTAATTAGGATTTCCTTTTTATTTATCGTTTTACGGGTTTTTTGGCTATTTAAATTAATCCCTACCCCGAAGCCTTGTACTAGCGTAGGTTTTATTTTCTCGCATTTTAATTCTCGCAAATATTAACTGTTAGATGTATGTTAATAGGATTGTATGACAAGATTTCATGACAATTTAAAATGGCTAGAAAACCCTAATGTGCAAAGATAAAAACTTGAAATCCAATCACTCGCACATGCGCACTCCTAGGGTATACTCTCACTTCGGTTGCCTTCGGTAAACAGTCATTAAGTATAGGGTGTCTTCGTGGTTGCCCTCTTGTCTAACAAAGATCAAATGTCCCGTTCAGAAAGGTTGCCTCGAATATGATCTTAAGACACTAGGGTTATTACTAAGAAGTCCTAACATTGCTTTAGTTATTGTACGTCCCTTTCGAATTGACCCTTACAACTCCAACGATGGTGCTACCTATTTCTCAATAGTAGGATAGCGCTGTCTAAAGGAAACGAGAATAGAAACAATCCTTTTTCGAGTAGGTAGATGCTAGTAGGTACTTGCTCAAAACAAACTTTTCACACTTACACTTTTCAAACAAAGTTTTTTTCAAAAACAACTTCGTAACACTCTTGAAGACAGAAGCAAGGGTTAAAACGAAGTAAAATAAAACTTTTCAAAACAAACACACACAAGCTTTTTTTTTTAAAGATGAGCTAGTACCTAAGAGACCATGGAAAACCAGGGATAGAAAGGGTGCTAACACCTTCCCTTTCTATAATCTACCCCCCGTACTCAAAATCTCGAAAATGGAATTTTTCTGTGCTTTTTTCCTTGTCAGTTGGATAAAATAAAAGTTGGTGGCGACTCTTGCTTACCGCGGAATTTTGCAAACACAAATGCAAAACGCAAACCAGCATTTTCAAAACAATCGGTTTTGCCATCGTATCACAATTAGTATCGGAGATTGTCATTCCTCCTAAATTCAAAGCACTTGTATTCGCATAATATGATGGAGTTTCATGTCCCAAAATGCATCTCTGGTCCTATGTGAGGAAAATCCAGCCTCATACCGCTGACAAGGATTTATGGGTACACTTCTTTCAAGATAGTCTATTTGGAACTCAACTTGATTAGTTTTATCAGTTAGAAAGAGTCAATGTTCATAATTGGGAAGATCTGGCCGCCGCCTTTTACAAACAATACCAATACAACGGTGATCTTGCACCCGCCCGTACTCAACTCCAGAGTATGGCCATGGTTTCAAGTGAAGGCTTTAATGAATATGCGCAAAAATGGAGGGACTTAGCAGGAAGAGTCCAGCCTCCTCTATCTGAAAGAGAGTTGGTAGACATGTTTTTGGGCACCTTGTATGGTCCCTTCTTTAATCACTTAATTGGGAGTTCATCGGCAGGTTTTACATAATTGATATTGACCGGAGAAATGGTAGAAGCCGGGATAAAGAATGGGAAGATTCAAAAAGATGCATCCTATACTGCTGTAAGGAAACCATTCATCGGAAAGAAATAGGTGGTTGTTGTATATCCTCAGAGAAATCAAGATAGGGCTGAACTCCGTCCAATGGTGGGGGCTGTCATTATTCTTAAACCACGCCTACTCAGCAAAGAAGCAACCAGCCAAGAATGGAAAGACCAGTCAGACAATTCACCCGAATTAATATGACACTATCTCAAGTATTGCCACATTTGTTAAGATCCAATCTAGTGACTTTGAAAGAAGCTCCAGAGAATCCAAACACAGCCTCTCCTCACTATCATTCTAATGCCCGTTGTGCATACGATTCTGAGAGTCCCGACCATGACACTAATAACTGTTGGGCTCTGAAGAACAAAGCTTCTTGAAGCCAAAGAGATTGAATTCGATGCGCCAGAAATTCCCAATGTCATTACTGCCCCTAGCCCAAACACGGCCATAATACCAACGCCATTGAGAAAGATATGTTTGTTACTTCAGTTGATGAACTTATGACCCGACTCCTGACTATCAAAAAGAATTTGTTAAGTGCTGGTGTATTCACATGCTGTGATGAAAGCTGTAATTTCTATTTGTCCTCACCAACCCGATGTCCTTTGTTAAAAGCAGGCGTTCAGTGCCTAATAGATAACAAGGAAATTTTTTTCGAAAAGACTTCTGTTCCAACTGTTTCTTATAATGATGTTTCCATCGTGACCATTTCCGACAATTCTTCCAGGGTCTCCACCAAAAGACCCGTTAGAATTACATCAGTTCCTAAAGTAGCTCCTTTGATAATTACAATGCCTGGACCAATCCCATATCCGTCAAACAAAACCTTCCCATGGAATTATGGAGGGGATGTCTACTACCACAGTATCAAGCAAGATTGGCCAGCTGTTGAAAGTTCAAGTTCTGAGAAAGTTGACTCTGATATCAGTAACAACGCGGGGACTAGTAAGATAACCTGAAGCAGAAGAGTTTTCTCTCTAGAAATTGCTCCTCCAAAAGCTGTTTATGGACCCATAATCCTTCATGTTGTTGTTGCTCCTCCAAAGGCCTTTCCCAGTCCTACAATTATCTCTGCTGACACTCTTGTCGACAAAACTGTTACAATCCCTGTTATCACCCCTACTGACATTCCTACTGCCGAGTCAACCGAGACTCGAGGTAAAGGTATTTTGATTGAGCATGTCCATACGAAGACATAATCAGTGGCTATTCCTGAGATCTCCTAGAGAGAGATGGAGGAAATTCTAAAGATCATAAAAAGAAGCGACTACAATGTAGTTGAGCAACTGGGGCAAACTCCATCAAAAATTTCCATGTTGGCTTTATTACTATGTTTCGAGACTCATGTAAAGGCCTTGGTAAAATTCCTTAAAACTGCTCCTGTACCCCAAGAAACATCTGCCGATCAGTTCCAAGACTGCGTAGCCAGCTTGACCGCAGATAATGGTTTAGGTTTTTCGGATGTTGTTTTAACACCAAGAGGGAGGAAGCATAATGAGGCATTGCATGTCTCAGTAGAATGTAGGGGAACGACCTTGGCTCATGTTTTGGTGGACACTGGCTTGTCTCTGAATGTGTTGCCTAAAAAGGCTCTTGATAGGCTTGACTGTGAGGGATTGACATTGAAACCGAGCAATATAGTACTGAGGACCTTTGACGGCTCAAAAAGGATGGTGCATGGGGAAGTGGATATCCCCATAAAAGTTGGAACCCAAACATTTGATTCAACTTTTTATGTAATGGATATTCTCCCTTCATATTCCTGCTTACTAGGTCGATCGTGGATTCACAATGTTGGCGTTGTTACTTCTACGTTGCATCAAATGCTGAAATATCCAATTCTAGGGAAAATCATCATTGTTCATGGAGAAGAAGAGTATATGGTCATCCATCTAAATTCGTTCAGATATGTGGAGTTAGATGGTGAATTTATTGAAACTCATTTCCAGCATTTTTAAGAAGTCCCGCAGACTGTGGCAGTAACCAAGGTTGTGTCTCAAGTTCCCAATATCACAAGGCCTCCACTCAGGATGTCATCTTTGAAGGATGCCAAGGCAGTGATAAAAGAAGGTGGTGCACTATTTGGAGACAACTCCCAGATATCCCATACAAATCTGACAAATTTGGTCTGGGTTTCACTTCAGGTGCCCAGAAGGTTGTATGTCGCGCTCGTGCCGAAGGACCACCCTTGAAGATCAGCAACCACCAAGTCAGAGCCGTGGAGGATGATGAAGACAGTTACAACCTAGAGGATTGGATTTTCCTAACTGTCAGTGGAGGGATCAATAACTGGGAGGCTAGAGATTTCGTCCCGATCACTTTTATCCCACAGAAATTTGTCTTTACATTTTGTCGGATCTGTAATATTAAAACAATTCAGACTCTTAAAACCTTGTGTCTTACCCGAGGCACAATGGTCCATTTGTAAGGGTTATTATCTCATTTCCATATGACATCAATGAATCATAGACGTTTTGCATACAAACTTTATGCTCATTGTTTTTCTTTCTATATTTTCATTTCCTTCAAAGATAGTTATACTCTTACACACACTCACGCTCACAATGCAGGTTTACATCCACTCAGGATCCCATGGGTAACGGTTCTGCTATGGCCTTTTTTGACTCTGAAAATCTAATCTACCAAGCTGAAGACGAAGGTGAGGAAGATTGTGAAGTACCAGGGGAACTCTCCAGGTTACTACAACAAGAAGAGAGGATCATTCAGCCCCATGAAGAACCAGTGGACACAATCAACCTAGGTATCAAACAGGACAAAAGAGAAGTCAAGGTGGGTGCAAATCTGGAACCCAGTGTCAAAGAGCGTCTGATTCAGTTGCTGCACGATTATGTTGAGGTCTTTGCCTGGTCGTATGAAGACATGTCAGGACTTGATGCAGATATCGTAGTACATCGTCTACCAACAAAAGAGGAATGTCCTCCGGTAAAACAAAAATTCTGTCGAATGCGACCAGACATGTCAGAGAAGATTAAAGCGGAAGTCATGAAACAATTCAATTCTGGATTCTTGGCCATCACCTCCTATCCGCAATGGGTTGCCAAGGTTGTTCCCGTGCCCAAAAAGGATGGCAAGGTATGAATGTGCATGGACTACAAAGATTTGAATAGGGCAAGCCCTAAGGATGATTTCCCACTTCCCCACATTGATATTCTAGTTGACAATACGGCACAACATAAAGTGTTTTCCTTCATGGACGGTTTCTCAGGTTGCAACCAAATCAAAATGGCGCCTGAGAACATGGAGAAAACAACCTTTGTCATACAGTGGGGCACATTCTGCTACAAGGTTATGCCATTCGGGCTGAAGAATGTTGGGGAAACCTATCAGCGTGCCATGGTAGCTCTATTTCACGACATGATACATCACGAAATAGAGGTCTATATGGACGACATGTTAGCTAGATCTCAAACAGAAGAAGAGCATCTTGATCATTTGCAGAAATTATTTGAGAGGCTAAAGAAGTACAAGCTGAGGTTGAACCCGAACAAGTGCACATTTGGGGTGAGGTCTGGTAAACTCCTAGGCTTTGTTGTCAGCAATAAAGGTATTGAGGTGGTTCCTGCCAAGGTGAAAGTGATACAATAGATGCCTACTCCTCGTATTGAGAAGGAAGTTAGAGGATTCTTGGGACGTTTGAACTACATTGCCAGATTCATTTCTCACCTGACAGCTACTTGTAAACCAATCTTCAAATTACTGAAGAAAGATCAAGTAATCAAATGGAATGATGAGCCAAACTGCTTTCGACAAGATCAAAAAGTATCTGCAAGAGCCTCCTGTTTTGATGCCACCAGTCGAGGGAAGACCATTGATCATGTATCTAACCGTTTTGGAAAATTCAATGGGGTGTGTGCTAGGGCAGCATGACGAGTTTGTCCGAAAAGAGCACACTATTTATTACATGAGCAAAAAGTTTACTGACTGTGAAACAAGATATTCATTGCTCGAGAAAACTTGTTGCGCTCTGGCATGGGCTACTCGCCGGCTAAGACAGTATATGCTGACCCATACTACCTTGTTGATATCTAAAATGGATCCAATAAAATACATCTTCGAGAAACCTGCCCTCTCTGGGAGAATATCAAGAAGGCAGATGATCCTGACAGAATATGACATATAGTATACTACCCAGAAAGCAATAAAGGGGAGTGTACTAGCGGATCACCTTGCTCACCAAGCTGTGGAAGACTACCAGTCCATGAAGTTCGAATTTCCAGATGAAGATATCATGATGGTAAACAACTGTGAAGAATTCAGACCATATGACGGACCTGAACATGGATCCCGATGGACCCTGGTTTTTGATGAGGCATCTAACGCACTCGACAATGGTATTGGTGTTGTACTCATATCTCCTAAAGGGTTTCATACTCCCTTTACTGCAAGACTCTGTTTCAATTGTACGAATAACATGGCGGAATATGAAGCGTGCATTTTTTGTCTCAAAGCTGCCATAGATTTGGGGATCAAATCCTTAAATGTATTCGGAGATTCAGCTTTGGTCATCAGACAAATCAATGGGGATTAGGACACCAAACACCCTAACCTTATCCCCTACAAAGAACATGTGCTGACATTGATCCCACATTTTGAAAAGATTACCTTCGAGCATTTCCCGCGAGAAGAAAATCAGCTAGCAGACGCACTAGCAACAATGTCATCCATTTTTAAACTTAAATAGGATAACGAGGCTCCCCAGATCACCATCGAATGAATGGATGAACCAGCTCACTGTCACGAGATTAATACTGAAGAAGTAGTGGACTAGACTTGGTTTCATGAAGTCAAGAGGTATCTCGAGGCTCAAGAATATCCAGAAGGAGCTTCAGTCAATGATAAGAAGTTCTTAAGGAGATTCTCCGCTAAGTTCTTCCTTAGTAATGGAATTCTCTACAAACGCAACCATGACTCTGTGTTACTTCGGTGCGTAGACAAGGTTGAAGCGGAAAAGATCATGGCTGAGTTACATGAAGGCACTTTTGGCACTCATTCCAGTGGGCATACGATGGCAAAGAAGATCCTACGGGCAGGCTATTACTGGTCTACCATGGAAGTATATTTCTATCAACACTCTCGAACCTGCCACAAGTGTCAGATCTATGCTGACAAGGTGTACGTACCCCCGGTTCCTCTGAATGTCTTGACGGCTCCTTGGCCATTTGCTATGTGGGGCATCGATATGATTGGGGAGATCAAGCCAACAGCCTCTAATGGACACCGCTTCATCTTAGTGGCCATTGACTATTTTACAAATTGGGTTGAGGCAGCCTCTTTCGCTTCCGTCACCAAGAATGTTGTAGCCTGGTTCATTAAACAGAATCTCATCTGTCAGTATGGTATCCCGGAGAGGATCATCACAGACAATGGTACAAATCTTAACAACACTATAATCACCGCCCTATGCGAACAATTCAAGATCCAGTATCACAATTCTTCCTCTTATCGGCCGAAGATGAATGGTGTTGTCGAAGCCGCAAATAAGAACATTAAAAAGTTCATACAGAAAATGACAGTCACGTACAAAGACTGGCATGAGATGCTATCATTCGCTCTTCACGAGTATCGTACCACAACACGCACATCAACCAGGGAAACACCCTACTCTCTGGTATACGGCATGGATGTTGTCTTTCCTATTGAGTTCCAGATCCCATCTCTGAGAATTATGAAGGATGCAGGGCTGAATGAAGAAGATTGGACCCAGACTCGACTTGATCAACTAAACTTGATTAATGAGAAAAGGTTTACTGTTGTCTTTCATGGTCAGATGTATCAAAAACGGATGATCAAGGCTTTCAACAAAAAGGTCAGACGCCAAGTGTATCAAGCAGAAGATTTAGTGATCAAACGCATCATACTACCGCAGGGTGATCCCAGAGGCAAATGGACTCCTACATACGAAGGACCATTTGTAATCAAAAGCATATTCTCTGGTGGAGCAATGATCTTGACTACCATGGATGGCGATGACCTGCCGCACCCTGTGAACATAGACATATTCAAAAGATACTACGCATAAGAGACCCGCTAGGTTGACATACCTAGGCAAAACAAGGGTATCCCGGCGAACCAAAAAGGTTCGGTCAAAAATTAAGGCTAAAACAAAAAAATTTGAACACCCGGCAAGCTGAAAACCCGAAAGGGCAGCTTGGGCAAAAAAGGGTATCCCGGTGGACTGAAAACCCGAAAGGGAGGTCCAGGAAAAGTTAGGGATTTAAAGCGTATGACTATGTCCCGTTGGATCACCTCACGGACAACTTGCAAGCTCAACGGTTTTGACCAATTCAATCAACTTCGGACAATGCAACAAATAGATAAGATGTTCAGAGACACAAAGGCTATAGTAGAATAAGAACCCCATGGGATCATTTCACATAGCTATATTTTCTTTGTATCAAATTTTCATATTTTATGACGGTATTCTCTTACTAGAATGTTTGTCTCATTGTACAAAGTTACTTACTAAAAGTCAATACAAAGATATCCCTTTGAAAGTGCAAAACTACCTGTTTTTTTCTTTACTCTTGTGTTTTGTTTGCAAAACCGTCCAATGATTTGTTTTTGAACATATGCATTTGAACATAATTACTGTTTACAAGTAAACAAAATAAAAGACAATCACTGATGGCTTTAAGAGATAGGGAAATCTCTCTAATTTATCTTCGTAAAATACCTCGCAGTGTGCAGTTTAATCCCCAGCGGAATAAACTTCCAGCTATCACTCCCCTGTAGAAGTCGTTCAATTTCTCAGGGTTCTACAAGCAGTACATGGTGTTTCCCTTACAACTGAGTTTATTTCTCTAAGCGGAAATCCATCCACACTTCAACTTCACAACATGAAGACTTACATATCCTCAGCGGCAGTCAGGGATTTATTTTCCCCAATCCAACAAGCGGTGCGGAAAAATTAGCTCACATACGCATACATCGCATCCATATATCATAAACATTGATAATACGAATGCATTATACCTTGCATTTCATACGACATGACATTGCATATTAGCTAACATTTTTACCCTTTTCAGGATAAGGTTAATCAATAGTTACCATTAACAATGTTCAAAGTTCTCAGATACAGTTCAGATACGCCCCAGACATGGATGCCATTATGATACTCATTCAGATTCAACCTTCAGATACAGTTCAGATACGCTCCAGACATGGATGCCATCCTGAAACTCATTCAACTCTCAGATACAGTTCAGATACGCTCCAAACACGGATGCCATTCTGATACTCATTCAGATTCAGCTTTCAGATACAGTTCAGATACGCTCCAGATACAGACGCCATTCTGATACTCATTCATATTCAACTTTCAGATACATTTCAGATATGCTCCATATATGGATGCCATCCTGATACTCATTCGGAGTCAACTTTCAGATACAGTTCAGATACGCTCCAGATACAGATGCCATTATGATACTCATTCAGAGTCAACTTTTAGATACAGTTCAGATACGCTCCATACACGGACTCCATTCTGATACTCATTCAGACTCAACTTTTAGATACAGTTCAGATACGCTCCAGACACGGATGTCATTTTGGTACTCATTCAGATTTCAATCTTTAGATACGCTCCAGACACGAATTCCATTCTAATTCAGTTCAGCAATCATTTCTGGATGGCATCTACAAGACCATCTCCAACAACTTTCTATCATCTCTCCAAATGGCATATTTAAGCCCATTCCCTCTACCATCACATCACTGAGTGCAAATTTCTGGGCACTCTAGTGTCTAATCATCTTCCACCTTCGAGTCACGAATGGAAAAACTCGTCAATCTAACTCTTCAGGCTTAAGAAGATTGAACAGGGGCATATGTTATACCACAAAATTTTCCCTCCCACTTATCAAGAATTTTACTCACAAGACCTCCTTTGGCTCAAGACAGCACTAGGGTTGATCAACTCAAGACACCTCCTTAAGCACTGATGACCAAAATTAGGGTTTGAGATTGCACAAGGATATTTGAACTTGCATTGCCCCATATGACTTTCATGAATCATTATGGACCCTCAAGATTACTCATGTCAAGTTTCAAGCTTTGGATCACACTTTTACTCAGTCAATTGAGCAGTTGACCTATAAATCAGTTGTATTAGGGAAAAAGTCAACTATGGCCAATTTACAGTCAAACTTCATAATTTTATATCCATATCAACATTTTAAACCCATATGTATCATTTTATCAAGTTTTGACCATAATTCCTCAAGAAATTTGATCAAATATCCAAAAGGGCAAAATGGTCAAAATTAGGGTTTTGACTAAGAAAGGGCAATTTCAGATTTTTGACCAAGCAAGTGATCAATTGGTTTAAGGCATGATCTCAAGAGCACAATTTCATCATTTTTACCTAATGACATGGCTCAAAACATTGCTCAAGTCTATTGGATTGACAGATGAATTTTCAATCAACTGATTAAAAGTCAACTGTATACTGAAAAGTCAAACTTTGACTTTTTGGTCAAAATCAAATGCCAAAGATCACAATTCATCAAAACATGTCAAAATATGAAACTTATTCATCAAGAAATCAAAAAGTCAATATTTCATTTTGAAAAGTCAAAATTTTCAAACTTAGAAATTTTTCTAAGTGTTGAAAATTTCATGTTTTTTCACAACTTTGAACAAATTTTTCACCATGATGCAAGATGATTCAAGAGAAACTTCAAACATGAAAGTTGTATATCTCCATGAAATCTACAACTTTTCTTTACACAACTCCTTCCAAAAGTTCTTGGATCTCAAGTTATAATTTTAAGAATACATGGTCATGAAACAAAACACTTAGTGAAATTTTGCCCTAATTTGGTCAGGATTTTGACCCAACTTCATGGCACTTTTTCATATAGTTCCAAGGGGAATTTTCAAAAGCAATTCAAATATGGATTATATATCACATTACAAGCTTTCCAAAATATCCAATAACTCCTTGAGATCATTCTTGAGTAGGGAGAATCGGAGAGATGAAGTTAGGGTTTTATCAATTGAAATACAAAGCATTTTGTGATGAACAAAATTCAAATTCAAAGTTATGCTGCATAAACTCTACTTTGCAGGCCTCAAACTTGTTAGTAACTCCATAATTAATTGCTTTCACAGCTGTTAGAGGTCTCATTTCAAGCATTCAATGCAAGGCCATGCTTTATATCCATTTTGGGAAGAAAGTGTACATTGCCATTTTGATAAAGTGCTTTTTTACATAAAACTTGTTCTTGAGCCTTGCACTTGATCTCTTCTGATCATACAAGTCCCATAACCCATAAGAAAATTGTTAGACACTTACAATCACTCAGCCCAAGCTTGTACCTCACATTGAAACTTGGTTTCCCACTTTTCTTCAAAATCAAGTAACCTAGCAATTAGCTGAAATCTTGTACTTCTGATTGTCCAAACCACTCAATCCTTTTGCTTATAGATATACAAACCATTTGCCACAAAAGACACGAATGCTTGACCCCTAAAAACACCAAGAGCTCAGAATCACATCTCATACCTCCATTTTCACATAAACTGACCAAAAACTTGAAACTCATAACTCCCTCGTGTGTTTTCAAGCCTTTTGGTTCCTAAAGCTTCTAAACATCATTTAGAATTGATCCCACACCCTGTTACATAACTGTAACACCATTAACACCATCCTCCATTTTCAAAAATAGATCTTTGCACTTGGACTTCTCCAGAACACCTCAGGTACTTTCAGCTCAAACTAAGCATCCCATTAGCTTCCTGGGAACTTGAGGAAGCTAATGCAACCATTGGAACTCCTTGAAAGCTGCTCAAACTTCAAATCCGATACCCTCTTGCAAGGTAAGTTTTCTAACTTTGTAACTTTTCATACAGCATTATCAATGATTTATTTGTGAATGAAACATGTAGATATCATTGCCCTAAAGCTAACCATGTCCATAGTTTCCATTAATTTTGCCTAAGCTTAGAGAATTTTAAGATTGAATTTTCTGAGATTTTTAGGGTTCATAAATGGCCATTAAAATTCATATTTATCTTTGATCTATAGTTTTAATGCTTTACATTTCTGAAACCGTGAGGAAATTTGCTACAAGTTTCATGTTTACAGTTTTCATTTTTGTTGAGATTTGAGCAAGTTACAGAGGTTATGGCTGGGCGTGAGGTTGAAGATGAAGTTGGCCTCAGGAACGTGTTTGCCTTATGTATTTATTGTTTGATTTATATAAATGGATGTATAGTCACCTCAGTGGTAGAAGCACGCGCCTGTAATCAAAGGGACCTGGGTTCGAGCCCCAGTGGTACCCTTTTGATTTTTTTTCATATTTTTTGCATTTCTGACTTCTTTTTTTGCAGGCGTTGGGCCTCCTTGGGCCTTGTTGTTTTTGTGTTTACTTGTTAACCCCTTTGTTTCCTTTTCACACCCCTGGCCCAGTTTTTTATTTTCTTTTCTTATTTTCATTTTATTTATTTTCTTAAAAATTTTCCTAATACTAAAAAAATCATAAAAAATATAAAAATGGTAGATTTATATTGACTTTATTTATTTATTTTTCTAACAAAAAAATATTTTATTTAATCGTACGCTATTTATTTTACTAATTATTCTTGTAAATTTAATTAAAACTATGTTATTATTTTATTTTCTTTTACACCAATTAAAATATATTATTTTATAAAAAAAAGACCAAAAATATTTTATAATACTATAAATTATTTTCAAGACAAAAATACAAAAAAATACTTTTCTTAAACTTAATTCCTTTTTAAATCAATTAATAGATTTAGGGTTTTATTTAAAATCTTTTCTTAGTAATTTTAGGTTTTACCTTTTACTACTTTAATTAATTATTTTTTCCCTTTAATTAATTAGGTTAAATCTAAACCCCTTTTCTCTAAAAAATCCAAACAAATATCCATTTACTTTACATTTGTATTCTTGTACATTTATTCATTATGTACATTATTTATCTCGATTCTTGTATAAACTCAATATGGTGTAATAGATAATTAGGTTTATTTTCTTGCAATCCCCATTTGAAATTTGTACACCCCCTCCCACAAGTATTGTAATAGCGTAGTAACTTTAAATTCCGCAATTTACCGCTTTATATACAAATGCTAGTAATTAGGATTTGTATGGAAAGACTAAAACCAATGCTTAGAAAACCCTAATTCAAGACAAAATCAAGCATGAAAAATAATACAGTTGCACACAAACACCCCCTAGGGTAAATCCACTTGGTTGCCTTTACAAAATGGTCATATTACGCATGTGAGGTATGTTAGCAAAAACAAGCAAAATACAAGATCATAGTCCCTCGATGACGTTATCTAAGTTGCCTTTCAAATGATCTTAGTCCCTAAAAAAGAATGTTAAGATACCTTGCAACATTACTAATCATGGTTATTCGATGACCCACGCCTGTCCCGTTTACATCCAAAGATAGGGTTACTTACCAAATCAATGGTAAGATAACAATGTCAAAGGAAAAGAAAATGAACAAGAAAGACTTTTGAGTAGGTAGAATGCTCCTAATTACTTGCTCAATTTCAAAACAAAACATCCTTTCTATTTTCAAAACAAACACCTACACTTTCAAAACATCTTATAAAATTGAAAACATTTTCAAAAGATCAAACACTTTGTATACATTCTTACGAACGAGAATCATTACAAAGTTTGCCTAAACAATGGCCTCTTTATAAAATACTTTCAAAAACCACACAAAGCACAATTTCAAACAAAAGAAAGTGATCTAGCAAGTAACTAAGAGCCCATGAAAAACCATGGATGAAAAGGGTGTTAATACCTTCCCTTTTCATAATCTACCCCCCGAACTCAAGAAATAATCTCAAAGGTCTTTCCTGTGCTTTTTCACCTTTCCTTTTGGATAAAAGAAAAGTCGGTGGAAACTCTTGCTAACCGCAACATTTGCAATCAAATGCAAAACCTTCAAGTCAGTTCTCTCACCGTATCACACACACAAAACACAAAGTTTTTCAAATTGAGCTAAGCATCTAAGAGCCCGTAGATAACTACGAATGGAAAGGGTGCTAACACATTCCCTTTCCATAATATACCCCCTTTTACTCAGAAAACTCTCGAAAGGCCTTTTTCTGTTCTTTTCACCCTTTCCTTTGTTGGATAAAAGAAAAGTCGATGGAGACTCTTGCTTACCGCAACATTTGCGAACACAAATGCAAAACCAGTATAACAATCGGTTCTGCCACCGTATCACAATAGTCATACGCTTTAATCCTTAACTTTTTCCTGGACCGCCCTTCCAGGTTTTCAGTCCACCAGGATACCCCTTTTTACCCAAGCCGCCCTTTCGGGTTTACGACTTGCCGGGTGTACAATCTTTTGTATATATCCCTAACTTTTTCCCGTACCCTTTTGGTTCGCCGGGATACCCTTATTTTGCCTAGGTATGTCAACCTAGCGGGTCATTTTTATGCGTAGTATTTTTTTGCTATGTTTGCATTTATAGGATGCAGAAAATATTCGTCGTCCATAGTAGTTACCATCATGGCACTGCCAGAGAATACTTTCTTAACAACAAATGGCCCTTCGTAAGTGGGAGTCCATTTGCCTCTGGGATCGCCATGTGGAAGAATGATGTGTTTTATCACCAAGTCACCAGTCTGATACACTTGAGGTTTGATCTTTTTGTTGAAAGCCTTGATCGTACGCTTTTGATACACTTTACCATGACAAACAGCAGTCAGTCTCTTCTCGTCAATTAAGTTCAACTGATCCAACCTAGTCTGAATCCATTCGTCTTCGCCTAAATCTGCTTCTTTCATAATCCTTAAGGAGGGAATCTGAACTTCCATAGGCAAAACAGCTTCCATGCCATAGACTAAGGAAAATGGGGTTTCCCTAGTTGAAGTTAAAGCTTAAGTACGGTATCCATGGAGAGCAAATGGTAGCATCTCATACCAGTCTTTGTAGGTCACCACCATCTTTTGCACAATCTTCTTTATGTTTTTATTGGCAGCTTCCACTGCGCCATTCATCTTAGGTCTATACGGAGAAGAATTGTGATGCTTGATTTTGAACTGAGTGTAGAGCTCCGTAATCATAGAATTATTGAGATTGATTCCATTATCAGTGATGATCCTTTTAGGGATACCGTAACGATAGATGAGGTTATTCTTGATATACCAGGCTACAACGTTCTTTGTAATTGAGGCAAATGAGGCAGCTTTGACCCATTTGGTGAAGTAGTCAATGGCAACAAGGATGAAGCGGTGTCCATTGGAAGCGGTGGGTTTGATCTCTCCAATCATGTCAATGCCCCATATTATGAATGGCCATGGAGAAGTCATGACATTCAAAGGAATTGGAGGCACATGCACCTTGTCGGCATAAATTTGACACTTATGGCAAGTCCTCGAGTGATGGTGACAATCATTTTCCATAGTCGACCAATAGTAATCAGCCCTCTGAATCTTCTTGGCCATATTATGTTCACTAGAGTGAGTTCCAAGGACACCTTCATGCAGGTCTTCCATGATTTTCTCTGCCTCTTTCTTGTACATACAACATAGTAGAGTAGAATTGTGGTTGCACTTATATAAGATCCCATTGCTTAGGAAGAATTTGGATGAAAACCTTCACACGAATTTCTTGTCGTTGATGGAAGTTCTTTCAGGATACTCTTATGCTTCCTGATATCTCCTCACTTCATGGTACCATGGTTTCTCCTTGTCAGTGTCAATCTCACAAAAGTGTGCAGGTTCGTCAAATCTTTCAATCGTAATTCTAGGAGGTTTGTTGTCCCACTTGACCTTGAACATGGATGACATTGTTGCTAAGGCATCCGCCAACTCATGTTCTTCTCTTGGAAAATGTTCGAAGGTAACCTCCTCAAAGTATGGAATCAAGGTTAACACAAGCTCTTTGTAAGGGATCAAATTAGGATGTTTGGTATCCCACTCTCCTTTAACTTGACTGATTACTAAAGCTGAATCTCCATATACGCTTAAGAATTTGATTCTTAGGTCAATGGCAGCCCTAAGACCCAAGATGCATGCCTCATACTCAGCCATATTATTTGTACAGTCGAAGCATAGTCTGGCAGTGAAAGGTGTATGCAACCTTCGGGAGAAATAGTCACAGCACCAAATCCATTACCCAAAGTATTGGAAGCCCCATCAAAAACCATATTCCACCGGGATCCTTGTTCAGGTCCGTCATATGGTCCAGGCTTTTCACAATCAATTATTAGTATGATATTCTCGTCCGGGAATTCAAAGTTCATGGATTGGTAATCATCAACAGCCTGATGGGTCAAATGATCCGCTAGCACACTTCCTTTGATGGCCTTTTGTGTAGTATATTGGATATCATATTAAGTCAAGATCATTTCCATCTAGCTATTCGTCCGAAGAGAGTTGGTTTCTCGAAGATGTACTTGATAGGGTCCATATTAGAAACCAACAGAGTGGTGTGAGTCAACATATATTATCTTAGCCGGCGAGCAGCCCATGCCAAAGTGCAACAAGTTTTCTTGATCAGTGAATATCTTGTTTCATAGTCAGTAAACTTTTTGCTCGGGTAGTATATTGCATGCTCTTTTCGGTCAAACTCGTCATGTTGGCCCAACACACACCCCATTGAGTTCTCTAATATAGTCAAGTACATAATGAGAGGTCTTCCTTCAACTGGAGGCATCAGGATGGGAGGTTCTTGTAAATATTCCTTTGTCTTATCAAAGGCTGCTTGGCAATCATCGTTCCATCTGACTACTTGATCTTTCTTCAAGAGTTTGAAGACTGGCTCACAAGTAGTAGTTAAGTGAGATATGAACCGAGCAATGTAGTTAAGTCGACCTAAGAAACCCCTGACCTCCTTCTCAGTACAGGGAGCTGGAATTTCTTGTATGGATTTGACTTTTTCAAGGTCAACCTTGATACCTTTTCCATTGACGACAAACCCTAAGAGTTTTCCAGATCTTACCCTGAAGGTGCATTATTTGGGATTCAGCCTTAGCTTGTATTTCTTAAATCTTTCGAACAACTTGTGTAAGTGGTCAAGGTGTTCTTTCTCAGTATGCGAACTTGCAATCATATCGCCCACATACACTTCTATCTCATGGTGGATCACATCATGAAATAGGGCTACCATAGCTTGTTGATAGGTTACCCCTGCATTCTTCAAACCGAAAGGCATGACCTTGTAACAAAAAGTGCCCCACTGTGTAACAAAAGTGGTTTTCTCCATGTCTTCGGGAGCCATTTTGTTTTGATTATATCCAAAGAAACCATCCATGAAGGAGAAGACCTTATGTTGAGCAGTGTTGTCGACCAAGACATCAATATGCGGTAGTGGGAAATCATCTTTGGGGCTTTCCCTATTCAAATATCTATAGTCTATGCACATACGAACCTTTACATCCTTCTTTGGCACAAGGACCACATTTTCCACCCATTGGGGATATGACGTCACTGCTAGGAAACCTGCATTGAATTGCTTCATTACCTCAGCTTTTATCTTTTCAGACATGTCTGGCCATATACGACGAACTTTTTGCTTGACTGGAGGACAATCTTCCTTTGTTGGTAGACGGTGAACCACAATATCAGTATCAAGCCCTGACATATCTTCATATGACCAAGCAAACACTTCAACATAGTCATGCAACATCTTGACCAATTTTCCTTTAATACTGTCTTCCAAGTTAGCGTCGATCTTGACCTCTTTCTTGTCTTCCTCAGTACATAGGTTAATCACTTCAATTGGCTCTTCATGTGTTTGAATGGCCTTCTCCTCTTGCATCAGAAGTCTGGCCAATTCCCCAGGTATTTCAAAATCTTATTCGCCTTCATCTTTGGCTTGGTATATTGGATGTTCAAAGTCATAGATGGCAATAGCGGAATCATTGTCAACAAGATCCAGAGTGGATGAGGATCTACAAATGCGTGTGTGTGTGTGTGTGTGTATCTAAGATACATGGCTATTTTGAAAATGCAATAAAGTGAAAGAAAGAGAATGAGCGCAAAATTTTGAATGCAAAAGAGTCCAATGTTTTTTCATTAAATGATCATATGGCATATGAAAATGAACAAACCCTTAACAAATGGACCAAGGTGCCCCGGGTATGGCACATGGCTTAAAGTCATTGTTTCAATAAAATTACAGATAAAGTTCTTAAATTAATAAAATAGTAATTGGTAATTACTTCTTGTTGAAGGAGATTGGAATGAATTCCTTGGCACGCCAGTTGTCGAGTCCTTCACCGGTAGTTGGGTAGATCCAGAAATCAAAATCACAGTCATTGTCAGAGTCTTCAAAAGCATTCACTTCATGATTACTGATGCGAAGGGGTGGTTTTCCTACGCGAGCACATCTGACCTCCTTTTGAGCTTTGGTAGTGAAACCCAACCCACACTTATCTGACTTGAATGGAATGTTATGGTGTTCCCCCAAAATGGTACATCATCCATCTTCAATCACAGCACGAGCATCTTTGAGGGAAGCCCTCCTAGGCATATCTTTAATAGTTTTTGGAACATCAAGAGTAACTTTGACAGCAGCGACCATGGGAGAGACCACTTCGAAGGCTTGGCAAGGAGTTTCTATGAACTCGTTGTCCATCTCAACATACTTAAATGAATTCAGATGGCTAACCATAAACTCTTCTTCACCACAGACGGTAACTATTTTTCCCTTGACCAGATATTTCAGCTTTTCATGAAGTGTAGAAGTCACTTCTCCTACCCCATGTATCCAGTGGCATCCAAGTAGGCAAGAGTAGGCAGGATGGATGTCCATTACATAGAAAGTCGAGTTGAAAGTTTGAGAACCAACATTGATGGGGAGGTTAACCTCTCCATGTACCATCCTTTTTTATCCATCGAAAGCCCTTACCACTATGTCACTTGGATTCAACACCAAACCTTCGTAGTCCAATCGATCTAGAGCACCTTTGGGCAGGACATTCAGATAGCACCTAATATCCACCAATATATGGGCTAGAGTGGTTCCTTTGCATTTAATGGAGACATGCAAAGATTTGTTGTGATTTCTTCCAACTGGGGTTAAATCATTATCCGAGAATCCCAATCCATTATCGGTAGTCAAACTCGCTACACAATTTACCTATTGATCATCCGTAGTCTCTTGAGGAACATGAGCTTTCTTCAAAAAATTTATCAAGGCTTGAACATGCGCATCAGAACAAAGTAATAAAGATAGCATAGAAATATTTGAGGGGGTTTGCCCCAACTGCTCTACTATCTTAAAATCACTTTTCCTTACGATCTTCAAAATCTCCTTCATCTCTTGAGTGGAGGGTTCCTCAGTTGTAATGTCTTTGGAGGTCGCCTCCATCCTGGCAGGCTCAACCATCTTTTCTTTGACCCTAGCATTTGTACGAGGTTTGTTAACAGTAATGCGAATAGGTGTAGTTGTGGTGATTGGAGGTGAAATATTAGGAAAGAAGACTCTCCCCATCCTTGTCACCTTGCTAGAGCCAACAATATTGGTAATATCAGCAATCTTGCCTTCATCGATCTAGGATTCTTGTCTAATACCATGGTAGTATACTTCAGCGCCATAATTCCAGGGTACCGCTTTATCGGAAGAATAAGGGACTGGCCCAGGAGTAGTAATTATTAATGGAGCTATCTTCGGTTCATTGGTAATCCTAATAGGACCCTTTGAAGTGATCCTAATAGGCTTGTTGGAGATAGTGATGATGGATATGTCTTCAATTTCTTAAGGTACAACTTCGGTCAAACTTTTTACGGATGGAGTTCTTTCTAATAGGATCTCATGGTTGTCCATTAGATGTTGGACACATCTTTTCAACCGTTCACAGCCATTGATTTGCACAGCACAATAACAACAAACTTCAAGGCAACCAGGGAAAACCCCAGCTTTCAACAAATTGTTTTTAACAAACTTCAGTGGAGTGGTTAAGTCATTAATAGAGGAAACAAAAGCAGTATCTTCAATAGCGTTGACACCTTTTCCATGGTTTGGCATAGGTGCGGTGATTACATTCGGAGTCAGAGGAGGATCAAATTCAATGGTCTTGTTGTCAATGAGGTCTTAGATTTTTCATTT
Source organism: Vicia faba (assembly GCA_948472305.1). Lineage (NCBI taxonomy): Eukaryota > Viridiplantae > Streptophyta > Magnoliopsida > Fabales > Fabaceae > Vicia > Vicia faba. The sequence continues at coordinate 1,026,002,138 of OX451741.1, forward strand.
TAAAGCCCAACATTGATCAGTGTCATATTCGGGACTATTGGAGTGGTAAACACAATTGGCGTTCGGGTTATATTTTGGAGATGAAACATTGGGATTTGAAGGGGGATCACGCAATGTTACCAAATTAGCCTTTAACATGTGTTGTAGGGCTTGAGATAGTGACATGTTGATCCTTATAAATTGTCTTCTCGGAATATCAGGTCTTTGGTAGCCAGCCATTTATTATGGTCTTTGAGTTGAGGTCGGATTGGAGATTAGAACTTCATTCACAGATTGGCGATGTTCCTTCTTGATATAGCCCCTCGACCCATACACAACATTAGTTTCTTTTTTACCAGTAAAAGGTTTCTTCACAGTATTTGATGTAGAGGCAGAGGCCATGGGAATTTTTCCACTTTTGATACCGCTCTCAACCCTTTCACCAGTCAAGATTAACTCAGTGAAACCAGATGATGAGCACCCAATTAACAAGTTGAAAAATGGTCTAGTCAATGTTCCCATGAACATATTAACAACCTCCTTATCAGTCAATGGTGGCTGCACCCTACCTGCCAGGTCTCTCCATTTATACGCGTACTCTTTGAAGCCTTCATTGGAACCCCTGGTCATTCCTTGTAACTGTACTCTAGTTGGTGCCAGATCGGTATTGTACTGATATTGACGATATAAGGCGGTGGTCGGGTCTTTCCAGGTATGGATGTTGGAGCCCTCTAACTAGTAAAACCACTCCAATTGAGTCCCAGACAGACTCTCTTGAAAGAAGTGCACCCACAACTTCTTATTAATGGTATGCGGTTTAATTTTACGGACGTAAGATCTCAAGTGAAACTTCGGGCACGAAACACCATTGTACTTGGCAAAAACTGGAATCTTAAATTTGTGGGGGATTGCCACCCCGGGAACCAAACCCAAATCACAAAAATCTAGGCCAGACACAGCTTGAACTTCCATAGCCTTCAATTTATCCTCCAGATGTTTATACTTGTCTTTGGTCGGTGGATATTATTCGTAAAAAAAGTCCTCATCCTCAGAGACTGGTGTGATCGGTGGATCTGGAACTGATTGTTTAACGCTGGTTCGCGAAATGTCGCGGAAGCAAGAGTCGCCACCGTCTTTTATTTTCTCCAAATGGAAAGGACAAAAGCACAGAAAAATTCCTTAAAGAGATTGCTCTCGGTTCGGGAGGTAGATTATAGAAAGGGAAGGTGTTAGCACCCTTTCTATCCATGGTTATCCATGGGCTCTTAGATACTTGCTCATTGTGTTTTCAAAAATGGTTTGTTTGCTTTTCAACTGTGGGTTTTAAAAAGTTTCTTTGAAAATTCCAGTTCGACTCTTGTATCGGTCCTCAAGAGTGTTTGAAAAGTTGCTGTCGAAAGCTTTTTGAAAATGTGTTGGTGTGAAAAGTATTTTTGACTTGTTTTGAAATTTAGAGCAAGTATCTAGAGTCGTCTACCTACCCTAAGGAATTCGTCTGTGTAAATGTCCTTTAAAGTAGTGCCATCCCACCATTGAGAGGTAGGTAGCACCACCTATTGGAGGTGTTCGGGTCAATTCGAGGTTCGGGACATGGTGATCACCAGAGCAATGGGAAGACACCTTAGAAGCTACCCTCATGCCAGGTTTCCGGATCATGAGGACTTACTAAGACATCCTCTACTCGACGATCACCTTTCGAGGCAAGGCAACAGTGAGGCGTACCCTAGGGTTGGTGTGTGCGATTTGTGTGTCGTTTTCATTTGCATTTATCTTGTCATGATTTTGGTGTTCTACGCATTGCTTTTATTTAGGCCATTCATTCTTGCATGCATTTATTTAACAGTTAAAATATTTGCGGGAAAGTAAATTCTAAGCTATTACAAATGGCGCGGGTCCACATCGCCAAAATTAACCAGGACCCGATTTGACAGAAAAATAAATAAAGAAAAGCAAATAAAGAATTAAGAAGTGCGAGAAGTAATTACAAGGCTTCGGGAGAGGTACATAATTATTTAAGTGACATAAAATAAGTGCGCGAATTGGAAATTTATCGAAACGAGGGCGTTGGACCCTTTTGCAAAATTAAATTACATGATGAAATTAATTAATTAATTAAAAGGAATTGTTTTTTTTTTGTGTTTTTTTGGTATTTTTTAGGATTTAATGAAAAAGAGAATTGATTAAAATTAAAATTGAATGCAAACCCTAATTCTAGTGGCTTTTAAATTTATTATGAAAATATTAAAATTTAACCTAAATTAAACCTAATTTTTATATACAATTTTAATTGTGAAAATAAATAAAATAATGTTAAATATTTATGAAAGAAAAATAAAAAAAGATGAAAAATTGTTCAAACCCTAGTTCTATGTATTTTTAGATTTTTATTGAAAAGAGTTAAAATTAATCCTAATTTAAAACTAATCAATTAAAGTTAATTATTTAAAAATACTTAAAATAAAATATTTATTATATTTTTCCTTTTCTGATTTTTTTTTTGTGTGTTTTATGATTTTTTATGAAAATATAATTAATCAAACAAACAGTAATTAAGAAAAAATAAAAAATTATAACAAGAATAAAAAGAAAAAAAATTAAAAGAAGTTGCAAACCAAAGGGATATCAGGCCCCAGATAGGAGGTGTAGTTTAGCAATTCAGGCCCATTTGACTTTGGCCTTATGGGACTTTTCCACTGGCGTGTAGCAACGTTGACTCACGTTTATTGTGTTCTTCAATCCTGCGCCTTTGATTTGAATCTCTTGGACGCGTGTACACTTGGATCTGGAGGATGTATGGTGTACTTTTACGCTGAAGCTGCATGTGTACGCATATGGAAAAATATTATTGAGATAATGCAGACCTGGGACTCGAACCCAGGTCTTGGACGTTAAAGCACCCAACGCTTGCCAGCTGAGCCACTACAACGCGTTTGATATATAATAAACAAATAAATAATATAAAAGAAAGCAACGCATTAATGGATTAAAGCGCGCGAAATTTAAAAGAACCAATCAAGCCTCGCCACCACATCATCTTCTTCGTTCATCCCTGAAATACAAAAACAAAAGCAACGGTTTTCTATGCGTTTCATTAGGCCGGCTATGGGAAAATAGCGATTAGGCCTGTGTCATTCAGAAATTTGGCGCGATGGTTGGTCTTTGTTCGTCCAGACATGAGGATTCTAATGGTGGTGGCCTTGAGGGCTAATTTTTCTTGGTTTCAAAATCCCTAATTTGAAGCTTTGTAAACCCTAGAAAACAGTCATGGCGAAATCACATACACAACATAAAAAGACAATTAATCATATTGGTTAGCTTCAGAATCAAATGAGGAATAAGAATCCATGAACAAAATGTTATAAAAATGCCTAAATATTGAAACACGATAATGAATTTTTCTCTGTACAGTTCATGTTCGTTTTACCAATTCTTGGCGTGGTGATGGATGATTTTGATTGGAATCTGTTCAGTAGACCCTGAGGAAGCTATTGGAATGAAAATTAGGTCTTGAATTCACCTGCAAATCAGTTTTCAGTATTGACCTTTTTGAGAATTTTTTCAAGTTTTTGAAGAGCTTTCTTGCGCAGCTTTTTTGTGTTCTTTGCATTAGGGTTGTGATTATGCTTATGTACTGAGTGCATTAGGTCAACAATATTGATCAAAATCTCTTGAATTAATGGTTTTTGAAGATTTGATTTTAAGGATCTTTTTCATATCTTTTCCATGTGTTCTTTGTTCTCAATCATGATCAATCAACCCAAATCTTTCCATAATTGTACAAGCACGAAATCTTGAGGCTAAAACATGTACAAAAAGATTTGTTAGGTTAGGTTAAATATTTTTCACATATTTAAATGAATTAAATGAATTAATATAAATAAAAATTCAAATAAATAAATAAAAAATGAGAAAATACTTCCCTTTGGGCCAAGTGGTCGTGCACATGCTTGGAATGATGAATCATGGAAGAAAAATGGGCCCATTAGCAATTTTAGGTCATTTGAATCAATGTTGACTTTTCAAAATATCCAAAAATTTCCCAACTTCCACAAGGCATAACTTGCTCAATTTTTAAGCTTTTCTCATGTTCTTTGACATTTTGGAAAGGTCTTTGCGTCCTCTAACCAATGCCTTTGGTCCCATGTCATTTTGATTTACCAATCTCAAGTTATGGCCTTTGACTTAAAGTCCCTTTTTGTTGACTTTTGAAAATGACCTATAATGTTGAAATTGATAACTTTTTGTGAGAGCATTTCTTGGACTTGAATTATGAAGATGAGTTGTAGGAAATGTCTTCCTCTTCAAAATGAGCTTTGGATGGAATTTTTCTGATAATCCATGTGAAAGTTATGCCCTGGTCAATTTCAGTTGACTTTTTCAACTGTCCAAATAAGGAAACTTTTGCATCTTGATGAATTCTGAGCCAAATTTTGAGAATCATGATCAAGCATTGATCAAATGATGTTTGTGGCTTCAAAATGATATGTTGACCAAAAATTTGAACTTTTGACTGTCAAATGACCATTTTGCCCCTACAGTTGACTGTAGTGCAATTAGGGTTTTTGACTGTGCAATCTTGTGCTGAATGTCTTGAAACTTGATATGAGGATACTTGACCATATTTGTAGGCATATAGGACTTGATTGGACCTTTGAAAAATTCATTTTCTTGATCAGAACACAAACCCTAGTTTTGACTGTATCGGAGACCTTTTGCACTGTGCAACCCTTGGGGAAATTTTGCAGCTTGACTTGGCAAATCTTTGAAGAATATGGGAGGGCAAATTTTGGGGTACAACAGTTGCCCCTGTTCAATCTTCTTAGACCTGAGGATGCAGACTGGCTGACGTGCCTTTCGTAATCCGAGGGTGGAAGATGATTGAACACTAGAGTGCCCAGAAATTTGCGCTCACATAGTAGCGGTGATGGTGGAATGGGCTTATAGATGCCATTTAAAGGTTGCTGGATAGGATGATGGGCTTATAGATGCCATCTGGATGTTGATCGCGTAAGAGATTCCTTAGCGAGAACCTGCATACCTACAAAAAGAAACATGAGTACCTGACACGTTGCAGGAGTTGATTTCAGATGCTTGGCATAGATATGTCCTGACTGGTTACGGGAGCTGGATCTGGAGCTTCACAAGATGATGAATGAACCAGGGATGGTTACTACCTTAGCATGAACGGTAAGAGAACCTTGGGTGACTTTAACTTCAACAACGCTCGTTGAGAAAATCTTGGTGGGAATTACCATCTTCGCAGTATCGGGGAGAGAACCATAGGCAATTATAATCTGAAAGGGAATTACATCTCACGCACCGTCGGGGAGAGAACCATAGGAAATTATAATCTGAAAAGGAATTATCACCTCACTCACCGTCGGAGAGGGAACCATAGGAAATTATAATCTGAAAAGGAATTATCACCTCACTCACCGTCGGAGAGGGAACTATAGGAAATTATAATCTGAAAGGAATTATCACCTCACTCACCGTCGGAGAGGGAACCATAGGAAATTATAATCTGAAAGGAATTATCACCTCACTCACCGTCGGAGAGGGAACCATAGGAAATTATAATCCGAAAAGGAATTATCACCTCACACACCGTCGGAGAGGGAACCATCTGAAAAGGAATTACCACCTCACTCACCGTCGGAGAGGGAACCATAGGAAAAGGAATTGTCACCTCACTCACCGTCGGAGAGGGAACCATCTGAAAAGGAATTACCACCTCACTCACCGTCGGAGAGGGAACCATCTGAAAAGGAATTATCACCTCACTCACCGTCGGAGAGGGAACCATCTGAAAAGGAATTACCACCTCACTCACCGTCGGAGAGGGAACCATAGGAAAAGGAATTATCACCTCACTCACCGTCGGAGAGGGAACCATCTGAAAAGGAATTACCACCTCACTCACCGTCGGAGAGGGAACCATCTGAAAAGGACTTACCACCTCACTCACCGTCGGAGAGGGAACCATAGGAGACTATCACCTCACACTCATCGTCGGAGAGGGAAACATCTGAAAAGGACTTACCACCTCACTCACCGTCGGAGAGGGAACCATAGGAGACTATCACCTCACACTCATCGTCGGAGAGGGAAACATCTGAAAAGGACTTACCACCTCACTCACCGTCGGAGAGGGAACCATAGGAGACTATCACCTCACTCACCGTCGGAGAGGGAAACATCTGAAAAGGACTTACCACCTCACTCACCGTCGGAGAGGGAACCATAGGAGACTATCACCTCACTCACCGTCGGGGAGGGAAACATCTGAAAAGGACTTACCACCTCACTCACCGTCGGAGAGGGAACCATAGGGATAACTTCTACTGAGTCTTCATCAGGAAAATCTGTTAGGAGTCGATTTAGCTGGACTAGAGAAGGCCTTGAAATATGTTTGAGAATTTTAACTGCATCCTTCCTGAAAGGTAAAGGTCAGTCATATGGAATGCATGATATGGATCAAGCAATGATGTTCTCAACATAAATGAGATTTGTATGACATAATGCGTCTATGCATGCTATAATGATGTATGTGATATTTTATGAATGTATGTTTTCGTCTAGGAAAGTAAATCCTTGACGGGTGCCGGGAAGTTAATATCCTGGGCTGATGTTGAAGAATAAGCTTTTTGCTTTCGCTGGGGATGATAACTGCAAGAATACCGACAGGAGAAGATGACTCCGTTGCGGAATAAACTTGGCCAATGGAAGGTTCTGCGGGGAGAAAAGATACTCTAGCGACCATGCTGGGAAGCAATACTATGTGGGGATAGAGATGCTTTGCTGAATTGTTGATAATTTGCTGAGGATGTCTTTACTGTATTGGAAGTGCTGATAGACTCCGCTGGGGATAAGAAGGCTTCATCGACGACGCTCTTTCTGTGGCTTTTGGCTGAGGATAACCCAGTTATATCGTGTTAAGGAAATAACTCTTTGGATCAAGTCGGACGACGCGTTCGTGTTCTGCAAGGGGATAAGCTTCCAGAATTTACTGGGGATAAGCTTACAGCTTGGGGAGATAGATTCCACTTTCCTGGGGAAGTGGATTGGATTCTCTTGGGGAAGTTTTGAACTATGTCGGGGAAGCGATTCTTTTGGATGTTGATATACCGCCGGGGAACAATCTTTGGACCAAGACTGTCGGGGATGCTTATTATGAATATATGTATTGCTGCTGGGGAATGTTGGGATCTGCTGGGGGATACTCAATTTCCTTAAGATTTGATGATTCTGCTTGGAGAGAGTGCACTGACTTGCTGAATCACTCTCTGGGGAATATGTACTGGTCATGTTCTTTAGCTGGACCTACCTTGGTACCTTGGAGAATAGAACAATTAGACTGCTCAGACAACTCTTTTATTGCCCCTGTTTCCAGTGTCACCTGCAATTAATTCCTTTGTTTCGTCTGCAAATATTTATGAGTTAGCAAATTATTGTCGATGCATATATCACAAATTGAACCTTGGACGTTCTTCGCAAAACAAAACAGGAAAAGAAAAACACTTGGCACGTTTAACTGAAAGTATATTTGTATTGATTTTGAATGGCCTGTGAATAGGCGTTTTGTGTACAAGAGGCTGACGTCCTAGTAAGAGAACACCGCCGAACAAGAGAGTTTATACAAATTTTGTACAAAGGAAAATAAAACAGCTGTGTGAAATGAATGATCCACTGGGTTTCAACTCTGCTATTGCCTTTATAACTCCGAGCGTCTCATCACTTGATGACCTTGGTTGAAGGTGAAGCTGACTGATCGATGCCGTCTGAACTTGATGTAGATACCGGATTCTGGATGCAAAGTGACCCAATGAGACATAGTATTACGCTTTATCCCTAATTTTTGCCTGGACCGCCCTTTCGGGTTTTCAGTCCACCGGGATACCCATTTTTGCCCAAGCCGCCTTTTCAGGTTTTCGACTTGCCGGGTGTACAGATTTTTTCATTTTCATCCCTTCATTTTGCCCGAACCCTTTTGGTTCGACGGGAAGCCCTAACTTTTGCCTAGGCATGTCAGCCTAGCGGGTCTTTTTTCATGCGTAGTATCTTTTTACCATGTCTGCATTGGCGGGGTGAGGAAGGTCGTCACCATCCATATTGGTTAATATCATTGCTCCTCCTGAGAACACATGCTTAACCACAAATGGCCCTTCGTACGTAGGGGTCCATTTGCCCCTTGGATCACTCTGAGGAAGGATGATTCTCTTGATTACCAGATCCCCAACTTGATATTACTGTGGTCTGACCTTTTTGTTAAATGTCCGGATCATCCGTTTCTGATACGTCTGACCGTGGCAGATAGCAGCAAGTCTCTTTTCGTCAATGAGGTTGAGTTGATCAAGTCGTGTCTGGATCCAATCATCTTCGTTCAGGTTTGCATCCTTCATTATCCGGAGAGAGGGTATTTGCACTTCGATTGGCAAGACTGCCTCCATGCCATAAACCAGAGAGAAAGGAGTTGCCCCGGTTGACGTCCTAACTGAGGTACGGTACCCGTGCAGAGCGAACGGTAACATCTCGTGCCAATCTTTGTAAGTTACTGTCATCTTCTGCACGATCTTCTTGATGTTCTTATTTGCTGATTCTACAGCCCCATTCATCTTCGGTCTGTAAGGGGAAGAATTGTGGTGCTGTATTTTGAACTGTTCGCAGAGCTCAGCGATCATCTTGTTGTTCAGATTGGTACCGTTGTCTGTAATAATCCGCTCCTGGACGCCGTACCGACAGATCAGGTTGTGCCGAATGAACCGTGCCACAACAGTCTTGGTTACCGTAGCATAGGATGCTGCCTTAACCCACTTCGTAAAATAATCAATCGCCACTAGGATGAAGCGATGTCCATTGGATGCCGTAGGTTTAATCTCGCCGATCATGTCTATGCCCCACATTGCAAACGGCCAAGGCGCAGTCAGAACATTCAGGGGAACCGGAGGAACATGCACCTTGTCTGCATAAATCTGGCACTTGTGGCATGTCCTGGAATGTTGGTAACAATCAGCTTCCATTGTGGACCAGTAATATCCTGCCCGTAGGATCTTCTTAGCCATAGTGTGTCCACTGGAATGTGTACCAAAGGTCCCTTCATATAGCTCTTCCATGATCCTTCCTGCTTCAGTCTTATCCACACAACGCAGTAAGGTTGAATCATGGTTTCATTTGTACAAGATGTCGTTGCTTAGGAAGAACTTGGCTGCAAACCTCCTCAGGAACTTCTTATCATTGACAGAGGCACCTTCAGGGTATTCCTGAGCTTCCAGATATCTCTTCATTTCGTGGTACCAAGGCTTCTCAGTCACCAATTCAGTTTCGAGATCACAACAGTATGCCGGTTCGTCCAGTTTCCAGATGATGATCCGGGGAGCCTTATTGTCCCATTTGACCTTGAACATTGAAGACATTGTAGCTAACGCGTCCGCTAACTGATTCTCTTCTCTTGGACAGTGCTCAAAGGTTATCTCTGTGAAGTGGGGAATCAGGGTCAACACACATTCTCTGTAAGGAATCAGGTTTGGATGTTTCGTATCCCACTCTCCTTTGATATGATTGATCACAAGAGCGGAATCTCCGAAGACACTTAGAAATTTGATCCTTAAGTCGATCGCAGCTTGGAGACCCATGATGCACGCCTCATACTCTGCCATGTTGTTGGTACAGTTGAAACACAGTCGGGCAGTGAGTGGAGTATGAGTACCTTGAGGAGATATGATTATGGCGCCGATACCATTTCCCAAAGCATTGGAGGCTCCGTCAAAGTGCATAGACCATCGGGATCCTGGTTCAGGTCCTTCATCCAGTCCAGGTACTTCACAATCTGTTACTATCATGATGCTTTCATCCAGAAACTCGAAGTTCATTGATTGATAGTCATCTACAGCTTGATGTGCCAGGTGGTCTGCCAATACACTTCCCTTGATGGCTTTCTGGGTCGTATACTGAATGTCGTATTCCGTCAAGATCATTTGCCATCTTGCAATTCTCCCAGACAGAGCAGGCTTTTCGAATATGTACTTTATAGGATCCATTTTTGAGATCAACAAGGTAGTGTGAGTCAGCATATACTGTCTCAGCCGGCGAGCAGCCCATACCAAATCGCAGCAAGTTTTCTCGAGCAATGATTATCGGGTCTCACAGTCGGTAAACTTTTTGCTAAGGTAATAAATGGCATGCTCTTTTCGGCCAGACTCGTCATGCTGCCCCAGCACACACCCCATTGAGTTGTCAAGCACTGTCAGGTATAGTATCAGAGGTCTCCCTTCAACCGGTGGCATAAGGATAGGTGGTTCTTGGAGATACTCTTTGATTCTGTCGAAAGCAGCCTGACATTCATCGTTCCAACGTACTACCTGATCTTTCTTCAGCAGCTTGAAGATTGGCTCACAGGTAGCAGTCAGATGTGAGATGAAGCGAGCAATGTAATTCAGGCGTCCTAAAAAGCCTCTGACCTCCTTCTCTGTCTTAGGAACTGGCATCTCTTGAATAGCTTTGACCTTAGCAGGGTCCACTTGAATTCCCTTGTCACTGACCACGAAGCCTAGCAATTTTCCTGATCTTACCCCGAAGGTGCACTTGTTCGGGTTTAATCTCAGCTTGTATAGTTTCAACCGGTCAAACAATTTCTGCAGATGATCTAGGTGCTCTTCCTCAGTCTGGGACCTAGCGATCATGTCGTCAACATACACTTCTATCTCATGATGGATCATATCATGAAATAAGGCAACCATGGCACGTTGGTAGGTTGCCCCAGCATTCTTTAATCCAAATGGCATGACCTTGTAACAGAAGGTGCCCCACTGAGTAACAAATGTAGTCTTTTCCATGTCTTCAGGTGCCATCTTAATCTGATTGTAACCTGAAAAGCCATCCATGAAAGAGAATACCTTGTGCTGAGCCGTATTATCAACAAGGACATCAATGTGAGGTAAGGGGAAGTCATCTTTGGGGCTGGCCCTGTTCAGATCCCTGTAATCGACACACATTCTGACCTTACCGTCTTTCTTAGGTACCGGCACCACATTAGCAACCCACTGAGGGTAAGAAGTCACTGCAAGAAACCCAGCATCAAACTGTTTCATGACCTCGGCTTTAATCTTCTCAGACATCTCTGGACGCATCCGACGGACCTTTTGCTTAACTGGAGGGCAGTCTTCCTTAGTTGGCAAGTGATGGACCACAATATCGGTATCCAACCCGGGCATGTCTTCGTAGGACCAGGCAAAGATCTCCACACAATCATGCAGCATCTTGGTTAATCGTTGCTTCACGCTGAGCTCTAGTTTGGCACCAATCTTTACCTCTTTCCTGTCTGTCTCTGTACCCAGGTTGATTGTTTCCACTGGCTCTTCATGGGGTTGAATTGCCCTCTCTTCCTGAAGCAACAGTCTTGCAAGTTCGCCAGGCACTTCGCAATCATCTTCACCTTCGTCTTCGGCTAAGTTGATCGGATTTTCGAAGTCATAATTGGCAGTAGCAGAGTTGTTATCAGTGAGATCCAGAGTGGATTGGAACCTGTATGATTGAGTGTGTGTGTAAATACAGCTGTTTTGAAATATATGTAAAGGAAAGAAAGACAGAAAAGGAGCATAAAATTTGCAATGCGAAAATACGTCCAAGATTTTCATTCATGATATATGAAATGACAATTTATATGCCCTCACAAATGATACCACGGTGCCTCGGGTAAGACACCGGGCCATAGAGTTTATTTATTGTTTATTACAAAATAACAAAACATAGGAATTCATTACTCAGTAACAAGAGAAACAGGGAGACTGTCTTTTGCGCTCCAATTGTTAAGTCCACCGTCGGTTGCCGGGTAGATCCAGCTATCAAACTCAGCTTCATCAACTTCCTCTTCGTCCCCAATAGCATTCACTCCATGAGCAGGCAGGGGTGCTGTCACTACATTAGGCTTCTCAGATGCCTCAAACTGTACCTCCTTGGCGTCAATAAGGTCCTGCAGCTTGTTCTTTAACGCCCAACAGTCATCAGTGGCGTGCCCTGGGCTATCAGAATGGTAAGCACAACGAGCATTCGGGTTGTACTTAGGGGATGCAGTGTTGGGGAACTTCGGAGCCTCCCTGACGGTCACCAAATTGGTGGATAGCAACTGTGGCAGGATCTGCGATAGGGTCATGCCTAACCGGGTAAACTCCCTCCGGGGTCTTTCAGTCCTTTGAGGATTATTTGGCCGAGGAGCGGCAGCAGGCTTAGCAATCATTACCGCACTGACAGATTGGCGGCGCTCAGGTCTCTCTGATTTCCTGGAACCATATACGGCACTAGACTCCTTCTTGAATGGTTTCTTTTCCGAACTAGACGATGCACCCTTCGCAATCTTCCCAGACTTCAACCCAGCTTCAATTCTCTCTCCAGTCAGAATCAAATCAGTGAACCCAGCAGAAGAATTCCCAATGAGATGGTTGAAAAATGGCCCAGATAGGGTCCCCAGGAACATGTCTACCAACTCTTGATCAGTCAATGGTGGCTGCACCCTGCCAGCCAGGTCTCTCCACTTCTGAGCGTACTCCTTAAAACCTTCGCTTGCGCCTAACGACATACCCTGGAGTTGGGTACGTGTGGGGGCAAGGTCGGCATTATATTGATACTGCTTGTAGAAAGCAGTAGCCAACTCCTCCCAGTTACGAACCTTGGTCCCATCCAGCTGATAGAACCATTCGAGATGAGTCCCTGAAAGACTCTCCTGGAAGAAGTGGATCCACAAATTCTTATCCGCAGAGTACGGTTGAATCTTCCGAACATAGGACCTTAGATGCAGCTTGGGACAAGACGCCCCGTCATACTTAGAGAAGGATGGTGCTTTGAACTTGTGAGGGATAATCACACCGGTTGACAAACCCAGATCTCCGAAATCCAGCCCAGGTACCTGTTGAACCTCCATAGCCTTCAATTTTTCCTCCAGTTGCTTATATCTGTCTTCTGCAGGAGGGTACTGCTCTTCATCAAAATCTGTCTCGTTGTCGGAGACCACCAGACTAGGAACCCTTGCTTCTGCCTGAGGAGAATTCTTGTCAACAGAAGAACCAGCCTCTTCCTGTTGCAGAGTATTGTTAAACCTTCGGCCCGAGTTGAACAGAATAGTTCTTCTCTTCTTCTTCTTCTCCTTCTTCAGGAGCATAGCCTTCAGTTCTTCTTGGCCTTGAGCCAGACCCTTGATTAATTCCTGGAATTGTGCATTCTGCACCTGAAGAGCCTTGATTGAAGTCTCAGTTGATGAAGATTCGTGATTCATGATGCTGAAATAAACAGCGAAGAACTGTAAGTAACCTGAAAAGAGGAAAAACCTGCTATGCACATGATGAATGAGATGTGTTTATGCAATGCATTCAAGGGTTCGAAAGTTCAAATTTGTTGTAGACAAAAAGGAACACACGTTATCATTAAGGAACTAATTGTTTAATACATCAAAGCCTCATGGGCAAAAGTACAAAAACCAAATCAATCCCAAAATATGCTGCGCATCCTCTTTGGAGCTATGTAAGTGTTGAGAGTCCTCTCCTCATGCAACAGACGGGTGAGCTCCAAGACCTTCTTTTCACTGGCATGTAGACTAGTCTCAAGAGAATTTCGTTCTTCCTTAAGCTGGATCCAGCTCTTTTGCATCTCCTCCCAGGATGTGGGCATATCAGGATGCTGAATAGTGCAGGGCACTTCCCCTTCCAAGACTGGTACTTTGATTACTGGGAGCATGTGAGGATAAGGCATCACTAACTTCTGAGAGCGAGTGCATACCCACTTGAGATAAGGTTCCAACGGGATGGAGTTTCTGTGCCCCAGTGTCTTGCTGTCTATCCTACTGGGCATCCTCCAAGCTCTGATAAATCTCTGGCGAAGTCCTTGAGTATCGTTGTCGAAGTCAAAAACTATGTCGGGAATTAACATGTCATGAGGACCATCCCTCCGAGCATAACCAAACTGCCTCCAAGCCAGGCATGGGCTATAAGTAATACCTCCTCTGATTCCAAGTAAAGGAACGTTATGGTATTCCCCGCAACGATCAATGATAGTGACATCTTCTCTGGATCTAGGGCACCAATGTATATCTGCATGTGTAAGAGTCATCAACCGTTGTGACCATCTCAAACCCCGCTCATTCTTCAAGGTTGATTGTGGAAGGTGCGAAATAAACCACCCTCCCAGGAGAGGAGTGCAACACATAAGGACACCTCTTTTTCTCATGGTTCGAGTGTAACATGAGTGAAGGATGTCCCCCAGCAACGTAGGTATAGGATTCCTGGACATAAAGATCTGGACAGCATTGATATCAATAAGCTGATCTGGATTAGGGAACAACACCAAACCATAGACAAGGAGGGCCACAACCTCTTCAAAAGCTTACAAGTCAAGGGAATTCCAACATTCGTGGGCCTTTTCAAACAGAAATCTGGCTAAGAATCCTTTGATACCACTTCTAACTTCCCAATGTCCCTTGAGGTCAGATGACTGTAGGTGCAAGGCTTTAGCAATCTCTTCAAGCTTAGGTTCCTTTTCTGTACCGTTGAAGGGTAACTGATCAAGGATAGGGATCTTCAGGAGCCGGGAGAACTCCTCCAATGTAGGTACCAACTGATAGTCCAAGAAGGTGAAACAGTGATGCAGAGGGTCAAAGAATTGGAACAGGACCTTTATCATATCTTCCTCAATGTTGGTGTTGACCAAGCTGATGAGGCTTCCATGCCTTTCACTGAATGAAGAGTTCTCAGGAATCCTGGATATAAGCTCCTTAAGCTGAGGAGGGACCCTTACAAGACTGACTTGAATTGTTTTTCTACGAACAGTTTCCATGTCCTACAAAACAAGAACAAAGATGAAAATTCGAACCCCTGAAATGGTTAGTCAATGCATATGATGCTGGATGATGTCATGATGCTATGATTAAACACACCACAGATATTTACAAAGACAAACATGTAAGGCACACAAGGCACACAAGACAAGCCCTTAGGGTTTAAGGCCAGCATGGGGGCTGGGTAGTACCCTCTTGAAGTTGGTGGGTTCAACCTGTCCTAATCAAAGTAATCGGGTTCTAAGGTTCCCAATATCACGGGATTGCTTTCATTGTTCATCGTTTCAATTTAGCCACTGAACTGGTGACCGAAACATTCCAGGAAAGCAACCCTCAATTGAGCGTACTATCGAGTATCAACCAACCTCGGACTGCACCAAAGTCAGTTATCTCACTACCCTAAAGAGGCCAAGATAGTTCAATTAAGGTTCCTAAGGTCTGTTGATGCTTCACGACACCACGCGGAGGCCCCGTACTCTCCTTGACTGAACTCAAGGGTTACCGGTACACACCAAAGTGCCACATCAACGTAGCAGACTGTTTCAACCATGTCGGTATACCCCGCACAGTTCCCTCACAGCCTTGTTGCTACTTTCTAAGAAAGGTATCCCCCAGATCCGGGTTAGGATCCATAGAACTCCCAAGCAACCCACAATTTAAAGCATACAAGGAAAACAATTGAAAACACAGTTATGAGCTAGCCCTAAGGTACACCTCACTTTATAAAGGTGTCCCCAGCAGAGTCGTCAGTTCTGTGATCGGTGGATCTGGAACTGACTGTTTAACGCTGGTTCGCGAAATGTCGCGGAAGCAAGAGTCGCCACCGTCTTTTATTTTCTCCAAATGGAAAGGACAAAAGCACAGAAAAATTCCTTAAAGAGATTGCTCTCGGTTCGGGAGGTAGATTATAGAAAGGGAAGGTGTTAGCACCCTTTCTATCCATGGTTATCCATGGGCTCTTAGATACTTGCTCATTGTGTTTTCAAAAATGGTTTGTTTGCTTTTCAACTGTGGGTTTTAAAAAGTTTCTTTGAAAATTCCAGTTCGACTCTTGTATCGGTCCTCAAGAGTGTTTGAAAAGTTGCTGTCGAAAGCTTTTTGAAAATGTGTTGGTGTGAAAAGTATTTTTGACTTGTTTTGAAATTTAGAGCAAGTATCTAGAGTCGTCTACCTACCCTAAGGAATTCGTCTGTGTAAATGTCCTTTAAAGTAGTGCCATCCCACCATTGAGAGGTAGGTAGCACCACCTATTGGAGGTGTTCGGGTCAATTCGAGGTTCGGGACATGGTGATCACCAGAGCAATGGGAAGACACCTTAGAAGCTACCCTCATGCCAGGTTCCCGGATCATGAGGACTTACTAAGACATCCTCTACTCGACGATCACCTTTCGAGGCAAGGCAACAGTGAGGCGTACCCTAGGGGTGGTGTGTGCGATTTGTGTGTCGTTTTCATTTGCATTTATCTTGTCATGATTTTGGTGTTCTACGCATTGCTTTTATTTAGGCCATTCATTCTTGCATGCATTTATTTAACAGTTAAAATATTTGCTGGAAAGTAAATTCTAAGCTATTACAAATGGCGCGGGTCCACATCGCCAAAATTAACCAGGACCCGATTTGACAGAAAAATAAATAAAGAAAAGCAAATAAAGAATTAAGAAGTGCGAGAAGTAATTACAAGGCTTCGGGAGAGGTACATAATTATTTAAGTGACATAAAATAAGTGCGCGAATTGGAAATTTATCGAAACGAGGGCGTTGGACCCTTTTGCAAAATTAAATTACATGATGAAATTAATTAATTAATTAAAAGGAATTGTTTTTTTTTTGTGTTTTTTTGGTATTTTTTAGGATTTAATGAAAAAGAGAATTGATTAAAATTAAAATTGAATGCAAACCCTAATTCTAGTGGCTTTTAAATTTATTATGAAAATATTAAAATTTAACCTAAATTAAACCTAATTTTTATATACAATTTTAATTGTGAAAATAAATAAAATAATGTTAAATATTTATGAAAGAAAAATAAAAAAAGATGAAAAATTGTTCAAACCCTAGTTCTATGTATTTTTAGATTTTTATTGAAAAGAGTTAAAATTAATCCTAATTTAAAACTAATCAATTAAAGTTAATTATTTAAAAATACTTAAAATAAAATATTTATTATATTTTTCCTTTTCTGATTTTTTTTTTGTGTGTTTTATGATTTTTTATGAAAATATAATTAATCAAACAAACAGTAATTAAGAAAAAATAAAAAATTATAACAAGAATAAAAAGAAAAAAAATTAAAAGAAGTTGCAAACCAAAGGGATATCAGGCCCCAGATAGGAGGTGTAGTTTAGCAATTCAGGCCCATTTGACTTTGGCCTTATGGGACTTTTCCACTGGCGTGTAGCAACGTTGACTCACGTTTATTGTGTTCTTCAATCCTGCGCCTTTGATTTAAATCTCTTGGACGCGTGTACACTTGGATCTGGAGGATGTATGGTGTACTTTTACGCTGAAGCTGCATGTGAACGCATATGGAAAAATATTATTGAGATAATGCAGACCTGGGACTCGAACCCAGGTCTTGGACGTTAAAGCACCCAACGCTTGCCAGCTGAGCCACTACAACGCGTTTGATATATAATAAACAAATAAATAATATAAAAGAAAGCAACGCATTAATGGATTAAAGCGCGCGAAATTTAAAAGAACCAATCAAGCCTCGCCACCACATCATCTTCTTCGTTCATCCCTGAAATACAAAAACAAAAGCAACGGTTTTCTATGCGTTTCATTAGGCCGGCTATGGGAAAATAGCGATTAGGCCTGTGTCATTCAGAAATTTGGCGCGATGGTTGGTCTTTGTTCGTCCAGACATGAGGATTCTAATGGTGGTGGCCTTGAGGGCTAATTTTTCTTGGTTTCAAAATCCCTAATTTGAAGCTTTGTAAACCCTAGAAAACAGTCATGGCGAAATCACATACACAACATAAAAAGACAATTAATCATATTGGTTAGCTTCAGAATCAAATGAGGAATAAGAATCCATGAACAAAATGTTATAAAAATGCCTAAATATTGAAACACGATAATGAATTTTTCTCTGTACAGTTCATGTTCGTTTTACCAATTCTTGGCGTGGTGATGGATGATTTTGATTGGAATCTGTTCAGTAGACCCTGAGGAAGCTATTGGAATGAAAATTAGGTCTTGAATTCACCTGCAAATCAGTTTTCAGTATTGACCTTTTTGAGAATTTTTTCAAGTTTTTGAAGAGCTTTCTTGCGCAGCTTTTTTGTGTTCTTTGCATTAGGGTTGTGATTATGCTTATGTACTGAGTGCATTAGGTCAACAATATTGATCAAAATCTCTTGAATTAATGGTTTTTGAAGATTTGATTTTAAGGATCTTTTTCATATCTTTTCCATGTGTTCTTTGTTCTCAATCATGATCAATCAACCCAAATCTTTCCATAATTGTACAAGCACGAAATCTTGAGGCTAAAACATGTACAAAAAGATTTGTTAGGTTAGGTTAAATATTTTTCACATATTTAAATGATTTAAATGAATTAATATAAATAAAAATTCAAATAAATAAATAAAAAATGACAAAATACTTCCCTTTGGGCCAAGTGGTCGTGCACATGCTTGGAATGATGAATCATGGAAGAAAAATGGGCCCATTAGCAATTTTAGGTCATTTGAATCAATGTTGACTTTTCAAAATATCCAAAAATTTCCCAACTTCCACAAGGCATAACTTGCTCAATTTTTAAGCTTTTCTCATGTTCTTTGACATTTTGGAAAGTTCTTTGAGTCCTCTAACCAATGCCTTTGGTCCCATGTCATTTTGATTTACCAATCTCAAGTTATGGCCTTTGACTTAAAGTCCCTTTTTGTTGACTTTTGAAAATGACCTATAATGTTGAAATTGATAACTTTTTGTGAGAGCATTTCTTGGACTTGAAGTATGAAGATGAGTTGTAGGAAATGTCTTCCTCTTAAAAATGAGCTTTGGATGGAATTTTTCTGATAATCCATGTGAAAGTTATGCCCTGGTCAATTTCAGTTGACTTTTTCAGCTGTCCAAATAAGGAAACTTTTGCATCTTGATGAATTCTGAGCCAAATTTTGAGAATCATGATCAAGAATTGATCAAATGATGTTTGTGGCTTCAAAATGATATGTTGACCAAAAATTTGAACTTTTGACTGTCAAATGACCATTTTGCCCCTACAGTTGACTGTAGTGCAATTAGGGTTTTTGACTGTGCAATCTTGTGCTGAATGTCTTGAAACTTGATATGAGGATACTTGACCATATTTGTAGGCATATAGGACTTGATTGGACCTTTGAAAACTTCATTTTCTTGATCAGAACACAAACCCTAGTTTTGACTGTATCGGAGACCTTTTGCACTGTGCAACCCTTGGGGAAATTTTGCAGCTTGACTTGGCAAATCTTTGAAGAATATGGGAGGGCAAATTTTGGGGTACAACAACTGGATTATTACCACCCCCAGCACGGGTGCTCCTTGTGTCTTCATCCTGACTCTCATCCTCCTCGGAGGAGTCTTATACCACTTGAACTATCGAATGAGGCCCTTGAATCTCTTCCCCATGTTGATTAAAGCCTTCTTCTTGGTCTTCTTCTTTACAACCAGAAGTGACATTAGTTCTTCCTGCCCTTTGGCCAAGTTGAGCAAGGTTTCTTGAAATTGAGAATTTTGTGTCTGCAAGTCCTTCACTGTCTGCTCGAGATCCATCTTACTGAAATAAATAGTAGAAAGATGAGGAAACTTGTGTCATAAAACCTGCTTATGTTATGATGCATGTAATGTGAATGCAAATGTTTTCAAGGATCTTTAAGATTTAAATTTGTTTAAACAAAGAAAGAACAACCATTAATTGTATTAATAAGCTCAAACGATTACAAAAGATGCCTCTTGGGCTTACAACGGAAGAAGCAAAATAATACAAAATAAACTCTTAAATCAAAAATAAAATCAAGCTTCCCATGAGTGCATCCTCTTTGGTGTAATGTAGGCGTTCAAACTTCGCTCTTCATGAAGTTTTCTCGTGAGCTCCAAAACCTTATTCTAGCTTGCGTAGAATTCAGTTTCAAAGGTGTCTCGCTCCCCTTTGAGTTGAATCCACGATCTTTGCAACTCCTCCAGAGTAGTAGGTGTAACACGGTGGGAGAACTGACTTGGGTGTTTTGCGTTTGATCACAATTGTTGCGGATAGCGAGAATCACCACCGACTTTTCTTTTATCCAATAGGAAAGGCTGAAAAGAACAGGAAAGACCTTTATAGATGTTTTCTTGAGTTTGGGGGGTAGATTATGAAAAGGGAAGGTATTAGCACCCTTTTCATCCGTAGGTATCTACGGGATCTTAGTTGCTTTCTAGATCACTTGCTTTTGTTTGAAAATGTGCTTGTGGTGTGGGTTTTGAAAGTATTTTGAAAATGTCTTTGTAATGGTTCTCGTTTCTATAAGAACGCGTACAAAGTGTTGTTTCTAAAATAGTTCAAATAGGTGTTTGTGGAATGTGTTTTTGAAAGTGATTTTGAAAAGGGTTTTCTTTGTAATGGCTCTCGTTTCTATAAGAATGCGTACAAAGTGTTTGTCTTTTGAAAATGGTTCAAAGTGGGAGTGTTGGTGTATGAAATGTTTTTTATTGTGAGCAAGCGAGCAACTAGGAGCAAATCTACCTACTCAAAAGGTCTTAGATGTTCTTTTCCTCCTCCTTTAGATGTTGTTATCTTACCATTATTTTGGTAAGAAGCCCCATCGTTGGATGTGAAGGGACAGGCACGGGTCAATCATACAGTAGTAGAAGGAAACTTGTGAGACGCTTTAGCAATTTTTCGTAAGGGACTAGATCGTTTTACCGAAGGCAACATCGAGGGACATCGAGGGACTACGATATTTTTATCAAAGGGTCTTTGCTAAAGTGTCCCACATTCGAGGGACATGACTATGTTTCCGAGGCAACAAGCGAGGTTACCCTAGAGGTGCGCGTTTGAAAGTGTGTTTGATTCAAGTTAAGTTATTCTTTGATTAGGGTTATCTAGCGATTGATTTTAAATCTTACCATGCACACCTAATTACTATACAGTATAAGGAAAACAGTCAATTTCAGAAATTAAAATTCTATGCTATTACAGAGCTTTCGGGAATGGGGGTACAAATTCACAAATGGGGATGGATTAATGCGACAAGGCGTTTAAAAGTATAAATAAACATGCAATACAACCCAGTCGAATTAGAAATGAACTAATATTTAAACTAAAATAATATATAAAATAAAATTAATTAGCAAAATAAATAACACGATAATATTTTTGGTATTTTATGTTTGTGAGAAAATATAAAAAGAAAATAAAATCATATTCTATATTTTTTTGGAATTTTAGTTTATTATGAAGAAAATAAAACAATTTCAAAAATGTTAACTAAAAATTTAATTATTCACAAAGGCCTAAACTAAATAATTATATATTTTTTATTGAACTTTCAATAATTAAAACCTAAACTAGCTTTGCTATCAAATATCTAGATGAAATCAAGAAAAATAGAAAAAAGGTCCTAGCAGGGGTTGAACTCGGGTCCTCTTGGTTATTATTAGTATGCTTTGCTCATTCATTATTATTATGAATTCATTATAACATAAAGGAAAATGGTAATTTGATTGGGCCAGCAGCCCAATGGGCTGGTTCGGTTTGGACTAAAAAGAGAAAGGGTTCGAAACCCTAGTGACCAAAGGAAAGAGGCGTGGTGCTGGGTTATTGGAAAATAGGGAAAAGAAAAAAAAATTATTTCCAACGAAACAAAAAGATAATCATCTTCATCCTTTTCAAAGAAAAATTGTGCCCTCTGCTCTTCTTATTTTAATTATCTTCCTTTCTCTCCGCTACACTGATTCCCCATCATCTTCTTCAACATCCCAAATCAAATCCTCTGCTTTTGCGCTAACCTCTCTCTGCGTTTTTCTCTCAATTGATCCAAGGTTTCTTAAGCATAATTTTCTCAAGATCTCAACACATCCTCTCACACAAAACACACAAAAAAAAAGAAAAATGCTCCCAAACCCCAACAAAATCTGACGCCCCAATTCAAGCTGATGGTGTAAGTCGCATGTTACAGGGAAATCGAATCTGACTGAATTCGAAGGAGATAGGTTGAGGAGAAGAGGAAAACTCTGGGCACGTAGAAAGAGATGAAGATTTTCGACTCGGGTAATTTCCTTTTCCTTAAGTTTTGAACTTCTTCCTTTTTTATTATGTATTCTCTGCGTTATCCTTTGTGCACTTTTCTGCTTATGCTCGTTTTTGGTTTTGTCGTGTTGTCGGTACTGATATAGAGCTGAGGGAAGTTGTTATGTATGTAGCGCGTTGGGGTGAAGTTGTTGTAAATTCCAAATCACTATTTGGTGTGTGAATCGGTTTTGGTGTAACTATATGGTTGCGGAAGATGATGCATGTTGGTGAGATCGATCTTTGCAGAAGATGGTGATTGAGGGGAAAAGGAGAACGGCCTAAGACTTTTTCCTCTTATAGTTTTGAGGGGTGAATGGCTTGTAAGGGGAATTGGTTTAAATTCTTGTTCTTCTCACCGTATCTCCAGTTTGAGGCCAGAGGTAAAACAACTGAGATAGAAGGGAGGAGGTAACCATATGATACGGTTGGCAAACACTTAGAATCGGGTTTGGAATCCAGTGTGTTTGAGCATAGGAAAATAAAGTATTTTCATCTTTAAATTATGTTATTTTACTACACATTTAGGTCCGCTGTTTCTTATTATCACACTTTTAAAAATCAACAAATGCAGCAACACAAAACATAAAGAAGGTATGATAAAAGCAAGCACAGTATGGCAGGAAAAATGGCGCAGAAGAAGATTCAAACATGGATATATACAGATAGAGAGGAAGAAAAAATACCTATCGGAGTCTCTCCGATGGGACTTCTAGAAAAAAACAATAAGTTTCTCTCCTCTGTTTATTCTCCTGCTGTTAAAACTTTGAACAAGTTTTCATTTTTATGTTTATTCCCCCGCTGAAACTCTTGAATTTTGTTTTGTCTTGCTGGATTTTCTTTGCCTCCCCCCTTCCCCTTTACTATCTTTCCTTTTTATAGGAGAATGAGAGATTGAATTGGGATGGAAAAATGAGATGAATTTGAACAATTTTGAAGCATTGTTCCATTGCTTTTTGGTTGCAGTTTTTGTATTGTTACTTGTATGCAAACCTTGGGCTGTTTGGACAGGGCAATAACATGTTTGACAGTATGTGGAGCAGAACTTTGGACTGATATAAGGCTATTTTGTAGTGCAGCATTGCAGGCTGTTTTTTTTTATTTACATGTTTTAGGCTGCTTTATGCTAGGTGATATCCTTCTGTCTCTTTCTCTTTCCCTCTTCATCTTTCTATGATGCAAATTTTTGCTTTTTGCACAATCTCTGAAGTATTTGCAGTATAGGGAAAATGATGACATAAGGGCTATGAATTGGTGCTATGCTATTTGTTTTACTTGTTACTGCTATTTTGCCTTCTTTGGTTTTTTGCCCTACTGTTTTAAGTTATTGCAATGTTGTTTGGCCTTCTTTGGTTTTTGCCCTACTATTTTGGACGGTTTCTTTGTTGGGCAGTTTGCTGGCTTGCAGCTGCTGCTGGCTGCTCCTGTGTTTTGGTTATTTTGCTACCTTTCTATTTGTTTTTGTGGCTTGCGTTGTTTGTTTTTGTGGTTTGCGCTGTTTTTTGTTGCCTTGGTGCTTTGCTGCATCTGTTTTTGTACTTGGCTGTTTTGGCTTGTTGCTTTTGCAGTAGGAAAACATTTGTGAATTTTTATTCCCTTTTGTGAACCAAAAAGATCAAACTTTTTGTGATTTGCAAAAGTAGGAGATGGTCCATGATAAAAAACAAAACCTTTTAGTTCTAATTTCCAAATGCAAATCCTAATGATGAGTTTTCTTGTTTAACAAATCATTCTTGCTTGAATTTTTCACATGTTGATTGTTTGCTAATTTTTCTTTCTTTTGTTACATGTACGAGCAATTGGATGGCAAGCGAGGTTGAAAGGCAAAGAAGCCATGGCGAAGAGTGGATGATTTTCTTGAATGTGAAGCAAGAGAAAATTGAAGAAGCAATATTTCTTTTTTTTTTTGTAAACAAAACACTTGTAGTTTGTATCTTAAGTTGTAACCCACTTTGAAATGTATCTTGAAATTATTCCTTTGTAACATAAATTGAGGGAACTTAGAGTTTGTAAATCTCTTATAGTAATGTAACAACTTTGAATGATCTGCAAGATAGAAACTCAAAATTTCCTTGTGTAAACTCATTGGCCTCTTGGTTATTATTAGTATGCTTTGCTCATTCGTTATTATTATGAATTAATTATAACATAGAGGAAAATGGTAATTGGATTGGGCCAGCAGTCCAATGGGCTGACCAGGTTTGGACTAAAAAGAGAAAGGGTTTGAAACCCTAGTGACCAAAGGAAAGAGGCGCGGCGCTGGGTTATTGGAAAATATGGAAAAGAAAAAAATGTTATTTCCAATGAAACAAAAAGATAATCATCTTCATTGTTTTTAAAGCCAAACGGTGCCCTCTGCTCTTCTTATTTTAATTATCTTCCTTTCTCTCTACTACACCGATTCCCCATCATCTTCTTCAACATCCCAAATCAAATCATCTGCTTTTGCACTAACCTCTCTCTGTGTTTTTCTCTCAATTGATTCAAGGTTTCTTAAGCATAATTTTCTCAATCTCTCAAAACATCCTCTCACGCAAAACACAAGTCGAACAGAAAAATTCTCCCAAACCCCAACAAAATTCGACGCCCCAATTCAAGATGATGGTGTAAGTCGCATGTTACAGGGAAATTGAATCTGACTGAATTCGAAGGCGATAGGTTGAGGAGAAGAGGAAAACTCTGGGCGCATAGAAAGAGATGAAGATTTTCGACTCAGGTAAACTCTGTGTTATCCTTTGTGCACTTTTCTGCTTATGCTCGTTTTTGGTTTTGTCTTGTAGTCGGCGCTGATATAGAGCTGAGGGAAGTTGTTATGTATGTAGCATGTTGAGATGAAATTGCTGTAAATTCCAAATCACTATTTGGTGTGTGAATCGGTTTTGGTGTAACTATATGGTTGCGGAAGGTGATGCATGTTGGTGAGATCGATCTATGCAGAGGATGGTGATTGAGGGGAAAAGGAGAACGGTCTAAGACTTTTTCCTCTTATAGTTTTGAGGGGTGAGTGGCTTGTAAGGGGAATTGGTTGAAATGCTTGTGCTTCTCATCGTATCTCCAGTTTGAGGCCAGAGGTAAAATAACTGAGATAGAAGGTAGGAGGTAACTATAAAGGTAGAAATGTTCAAGACTAAGCCATTGGATTGACTAGACTTTATACAAATCAAAATAAAAATCGCCACCGTGCTTTATTGTTTCCAAAGGAATGGGAAAAGAGAGAATAACCCAAAAAGGGGGAAAGATTCAAAGTAAGGGGGTTGGTTATACAAAGGGAAGGTATTAGCACCCTAAACATCTACCGTACTCCGCAGGAACCTCTTTGAAAAAATCTGTATATTTTGGCTATGAAAATGTGTTATATAAAATGGATGGTGGAGGTGAAAAAAGAAATATTTTTTATGATTTTTGCACCCACCGCGGTTGCGAATCTTTAGTGCCTACGTACCACCTTTCATGCAATAGAGGATCAGGGTACACGTAGTTCCTATTTTAAAAATTTGAAACACAAGTGTGTTGGTTAATTTTATGAGATAAGACATCATCGTCATTGTCCGTGTAGAAAACATACTTACTACCCATAATCATGAGAAATAAGAATTCGCATCATCTCAAAGTGGAGGATATGGCTTGATTTTAAAATCAACAATGCCTCACTCAACACCCAAGTGGAAAATATCTCTCTTTACTATATATTATAGAAGTATAGTTTGTTTGCATCACTACAAGGATTGACAAGAGTCTACTCTTTTAAGAAAAGTTTTAAAATGAAAAGCCAAAGTGGAAAATATGGTTTAAAATGAGATTGATTGACTTTTAGTTTTCTCACAAAAAAAATGTCAAGGTATTACTAAGTTGATTAAAATTTATTTATGAAAATGTTTTTAGAATGCATGGACCTAAGTCCAAGTTTATTGTGAAAGTGTTTCAAATTTCAAAACAAGAAGAGTTTTCAAAAGGAGGGAGAAGATTTTTGAAATTAAAGAAGGTGGGAGGAGATGGAGAGAGTATCCTAAAGAATAAAGTAAAAGCTAGGGATAAGAGCCATCTAACCAACAAGAAGCCAATACTTGACATTATGAGTCAATATAGAATTCTCATTATTTGGATTGAAACCAAGCATGCAAAGATACTAGACCTCTTGAGAGAACCAAACTTCAAGTGTTTTAAGTCTTTCGCAAAAAATTGGGCAGAGTAACGGCTGTATACGGGTGAATTCCAAATTACAAACAAAGTATGTAATCACAATAACCTGCATACAAAACAAACAAACAACCCAATGTCTCGAGGTAAACCTTAAGAACTCCAGACAAAATAATGAATTAAGGTCACAAAGTCTCCAAGATAGGCCAAGGTCTCTAATCCTAAGTCCAAAAATTCCAATGCTCCATAATGCCAAGGATAGTGACCAAATAGTCCAAGTATTATTAAAGATTTTTATGGTTCATGTTGATTATTATGTGTCTTTAAAAGGAAAAGAAAAGCTCAAATGAGCAAAATAAAAATGACATAAAAGTAAATGCTCAAGTGAGCAAAAATAAAAAGATGGCATGAAATGAAAATTCTTGAATTAAATGGTACATAAAGCATAAAGTAAAGTCAATTTGTTAGAAATTAGTGTTTAGTTGGATGATCATCTTGAAACTTGCATTTGGAACTCATTAGAGGATTGGTAGAACCAAAGCCCCCACACAACAAGTTGCATTTGCTTTTTGTCAAGTATATCATCCATTTTGGAATCCTAGAAAGTAACATTTAATGATCAACGATGTTTAAGTGATCCACGTTGACCAAAGGTGTTGTAGATCCATTAGAGGATTGGTAGAACCAAAGCCTCCACACAATGAATCTCAAGGTTATTGGATCAAAGAGATCAAATTAACATACTTGAGCTTGCAATCATAAGTTTGGGCCATGAATGATCATTTATTCGAATCGGGATAAAATTTAGCGATGTGTTAAGCAATCGTAAGTGGACTTATATAGAAGTCACACCTATTTTGAGGTCGGTCAATAGAAATCTATGTACTTCATGTTTGGATAAATGATATAAAGATCACCATCCCTTAACATGTAGCACAATTAAAAAAGAAAGGCACAAGATGAAGAGGGAGGGGAATGATAAGTTAATTTGGATCACCATTTCAAAATTCTTTCATCCTTAAATTCAACCACTCCTCTAGATGGATTAAAGCACTAAACATATCATTAATCCAAAGCACCAAAAATGAATTAAATAATTCACTCTTAGGTAGATTTGAATTGATGAACATTTATCTAACTTCATCTACATCACAAAGTTCATTGAGTTTAAAAACAAATTGGACATTCAAAATTGCAATCCAAATTATCCATCAAAGAGAGTGCAGAAAAATATTTGAGTCGAAACAGCCCCAAAATAAGGCAGAAAAAGTATTTTTGGCACTGTTACAATCAATTGTGCCTAGACAGAAACCTATTGCATCAGTGCAGTTTTTTATCAAATCAATTTTCTGTGACAATCAATTGTAATGTTACAACAATTGATTGCAACCTGTTAAAAATCAGTAGAAAACAACATTTTAAAGATCAAATTCTTGTTCCAACTTTTTATCAAACACCTTATGATCATGGATCCAATTGAGCATGAAAATTCCAGCAAATTTTGAGAAAATAGCACTCATGGAGTTATAAAACAATGCTCAATGAATCAAAACCAGAAATCCACAAGAGATTACATTGTGAAAGATGGTGATCCAACTTACCAAAGGTGGAATTTGAGAATTATCAAACAACTTCAAAATTTACTTCAATTCAACAAGAATCAATCACCAAAGCTTGGATGTAGAGAATTGATGGAGAAAAAGTGTTTGGATGAAGGTTTAGATCAAAGATTAGTAAGCTTCAATGCAAAGCTCACTAACTTTTTGAAAATGGAGCTTTGAGTGAATTTGGTAAATGGAGAGAATTGAGAGATTTTTTAGCAAGATGATTTTAGCAATCGAAAGCTTGTGATTTGAATGAAATGAGGTATCTATTTATAGAGTTTTAGAATTGTGATTAGTGGTAATTTGGTAATTGATTCTTGGAGCCAAATTTGAATTAATGATATAATTTCAAATTATGTAGAAAAAATTGGAGCCAAAATGATCACAGTTTGAATTTGCTGGCTTTTTTCAAAAAACACGTGCATTTTGCCATTATGAGTCGATACATACATGGTATGTATCGATACATCCTAGCTTCATAACACAGCATGTGTCAATACATACCTCTATGTGTCGATACATACTGTTATTCCAACTCATTACAGAATCACAAAAACTGCATGAGTCGATATATAACACGTATGTGTCGACACATGCTAGTTTTACAAGCAGGATGAGTCGATACATGCATGTGTCGATACATGCTAGTTTTTTCAAGTAAGATGAGTCGATACATACATGCATGTGTCGACACATGAAAGTTATGCACAACAAAATGAGTCGATGCATACCTTTATGGGTCGATGCATGCTGGATTTTTTGCCACAATAGGATCAATCAACTTTGCATGACCTTATTTGTTGGATGCTTTGACTTGGCACCTACAAAACACAAATTGTACAAGGACAAAGACAATTTTTTTATTTAGTTTGGTTAGAGGTTAGTCAACAACACATATACAAGATACACAACCAAGGTGCTTGGAAATTCCTCAAGGGCAAACTTAAATATAGGAGATAGAGCAAGATGAAGAACCAACCCTAATGTGATCTTGTTATGATTGAGTTTACATGATATGATAGGGGAATCTTAGGGGCAAAAATTGGGGTACAGCAGCTGTCCTTATTTAAGTGTCTTCTATCCGGAGATGCGAAGGTTAAAAATCTTCGTGTCGATGCAATTGAAGATACTTAAATATAAAACAAGCCCTATTTTTGTCTCTAAGATGCCATGCAATGTTTATGATTATGAACGCAAATGGACAGAGCAAAAGAGATGCAAAGTATCATTGGGGATGCAACCAAAATGAAGAAACAAAGGAGAAACCCCCACTAGGAAAATAAATCACTGGTGGACCAAAAGAAAAGAATCAGAGAGGAGGATAACAAGCATCGACGTTCACTGTCGGTGTCTACCAACGTTCACTGAAGGTAGATTTGAAAATATCATCCCACCGCTGTTCACTAACGAGGAACTACCACCGTTCACTGATGATAGCAAAAAGATAAGAAATACTGATGTTCACTTCCGATGCACTACCAACGTTCACTGAAGGTAGATTTGAAAATATCATCCCATCGCTGTTCACTGACAAGGAACTACCACCGTTCACTGATGATAGCAAAAAGATAAGAAACACCGACGTTCACTGCCGATGCACTACCAACGTTCACCAAAGGTAGATTTGAAAATATCATCCCATCGTTGTTCACTGACGAGGAACTACCACCGTTCACTGATGATATCAAAAAGATAAGAAACACTGACGTTCACTGCCGATGCACTACCAACGTTCACTGAAGGTAGATTTGAAAATATCATCCCATCGCCGTTCACTGACGAGGAACTACCACCGTTCACTGATGATAGAAAAAAGATAAGAAACACTGACGTTCACTGCCGATGCACAACCAACATTCACTGAAGGTAGATTTGAAAATATCACACCGTCGCCGTTCACTGACGAGGAACTACCACCATTCACTGATGATAGCAAAAAGATAACAAACACCGACGTTCACTGCCGATGCACTACCAACGTTCACTGAAGGTAGATTTTGAAAATATCATCCCATCGCTGTTCACTGACGAGGAACTACCACCGTTCACTGATGATATCAAAAAGATAACAAACACCAACGTTCATTGTTGATGCACTACCAACGTTCACTGAAGGTAGATTTGAAAATATCATACCATCGTTGTTCACTGACGAGGAACTACCATCGTTCACTGATGATAGCAAAAAGATAAGAAACATTGACGTTTACTTCTGATGTATGTTGTACCCCAAAATTTGCCCTCCCATATTCTTCAAGGTTTGCTAAGATCATGCTTCAAAATCTCCCAAGGTTGCACAGTCCAATTGCCTCCTAATAGTCAAAAATTAGGGTTTTGGTTCTGGCAAAGAAATTGAAGTTTCCAAGGGTCCAAACAAGTCCCACATGCCTATAAACATTGTCAAGCATCCTCATGCCAAGTTTCAAGACTCACAGCACAAGATTGCACAGTCAAAAACCCTAATTGCTCAACAGTCAACTGCAGGGGCAAAATGGTCATTTGACAGTCAAAAGTCAAAATTTTTGGTCAACATCTTATTTTGAAGCCACAAACATCATTTGATCAATTCTTGATCATGACTCTCAAGGCATGGCTCAAAAAGTCTCAAGATGCAAAAGTTTCTATTTTTGGACAGTTGGAAAAGTTAACTGCAAATTGACCAAGGCATAACTTCCACATTGTTTATCAGAAAAATTCAATCCAAAGCTCATTTTGAAGAGAATGACATTTCCTAAAACTCATCTTCACACTTCAAGTCCAAGAAATGCTCTCACAAAAAGTTATCAATCTCAACATTATAGGTCATTTTCAAAAGTCAACAAAAAGGGACTTTAAGTCAAAGACCATAACTTGAGATTGGTAAATCAAAATGACATGGGACCAAAGGCATTGGTTATAGGACTTCAAGACCTTTCCAAATTGTCCAATAACATGATCAAAGCTTAAAAATTGATCAAGATATGCCTTGTGGAAGTTGGGAAATTTTTAGGAATTTTGAAAAGTCAACTTTGCTTCAAATGCCTCAAAATTGCTAATGGGCCTCAATTTCTTCCAAGAATCATCACCCAAAAGCTATGCACGACCCATTGACCCAAAGGGGAGTTATTTTCTTATTTTTAATTAATTAATTGAGTTTTTAAACCTATTAATTCATTTAATTAAAATTAAATATGAGAAAAATACTAAAATAAAGGTTTTGAATCTTTTTGTGCAGAGATTTCACTCATAATGAATCAAATATTTCGTGCATACTCAAAAAGGCAAGATTTCTCATGATTGGCAATGGTTTGATGGCAAAAAAAGATTGAAAAAGATCATGGAAAATCACAAATTCAAAATTATTGAATACAAGGCTTTGGGCTTGATTTTCTTGACCTAATGCATTCACACATATATACACATTGCAACCCTAATGCAAAGGACAAGAAAGCTGCGCCCAAGATCAAGAACCAAACTTGCAATTTTTGACAAAAAACTCAAAACTGAAAACCTAGTTGCAGTGTTTTCCAAGGCCTAAAAAGTGTTCCAAACGATTGCTGGAACCTTCTTGAACGTGACTCAATACTTTTCCAGTCTCCATACATACAGAAGTGGTAGAATGGCTTTGCCCTGTTCATGATATTTTTCACATTCGTATTTTGATTTACACGCATTTTCCATACATTTTAATGCTTGATTTATACTAACCTGATCATTCTAAAGCTAATGGTGTTATCCAATTGAATTAATATGGCCTGTATGCAAAGTTGCCATGGAAATTTTCTAGGGTTTCACAGACTTCAAAAGAGGGGTTCATTCATCTGGAAAAATTAGACAACAAGACCTACACCATTGAAATCGTGACATTCTGAAGGATAAAATCCATACCTCGCACCCTTTTTATTTTTTACTATGCTCTATTCGCTATTTTTGTAGGTACCATTTAGTGGGGGTTTAAAACCCCCGCTATCTACTCTGCATTTTCAGGACAAGCGAAGAAGAAGACTGGGTGTCATCACGTGGTTGGTTGATTCAAAAAGCTGGCGCGTTTTTTTGTTTTCATATCATTAACCCTTGTTTACTATTATATTATTTAATGTCCAGAATTATTACAAACGCGTTGAATGGCATAGTGGTTGGGAACGTGATTGGCAAGCCTTGGGACCTGGGTTCGATTCCCAGGTCCCCCATATTTCTTCATGATTTTGTTTCTAACATATTCAGGTACACTTGCCCTCTTGTGGTCCATCATACACCCAACGCTTGTGCTTGCCACATGTCCAGCAACCTCAATCTGATGGCCAGCATAGGAATTCCATCATGCACCTTAGTCAATGGATCTGCACGTGATCACTAGAAAGTCAAAAAGGCCAGATTTCAGTGGGCCAAAATGCTTCCCATAAACCTCCTCAATTGGGTCAACCACCCCCCATGTTTGCATTTTCTTTCTCTCTTTTTGTTCTTTTCTTTTATTTACTTTAATTATTTTAATTAATTCTCATAATACAAAATAATTTTTATAACACAAAAAAAATCAGAAAAGTCAAAAATAAAAACATGTATATTTAATTTAATCCATTAATAGTTTTTGTAAATAAATTTAATAACCAATTTAGTTTTAATTTAGGGTTTTAATTTTAATTTTTTTTTTCTAAATAACTAAAATAGGTAGAAATTAGGTTTTAGATTTTTATTCTTTTCTCAACAATTAAATTTTTCTTCTTATTATTATTAACCATTAATTAATTTTGTAAATAAACTTGTAATTAATTAATTAAGACTAAATTAGGTTAAACTTAAACATTTTTTTTAATAATTAAAAACAAACTTAGAACTAGGCTTTTTATTTTAATTTCTAATTTCAATTAATCTTCTTTATTTCATAAAATACCAAAAAACATAAAAATAATTGCTTCTCTTTATTTAATCATTAATTAATTTGTAATTTCAATTTAATATCTTTAAAGCGTCCAACGCCCTCGCACTTTCGATTCCAATTTCCTTTCGCGCGTTTGCTTCTATTTTTCATTTTAAATTTATGTAATTGCCCCAAAGCTTTGTAATAGATAATTAGGCCATTTACTTTCTGCACTTTTATTCAAAAAACGGGTCTTTGTTTAATTCGGCGATGTATAGACCCGCGCCTTGTAATAGCGTAGGACCTTTATTTTCCGCATTTTAATTTCCGCACCTTTTAATTGCTAACTATCACATGAAAGAATGTATGCCCAAATAAAATCAAAGCGTAGATCACCAAATGCATGACAAAATAAAACATAACTGAAAACGACACATAATTCACATACCACTCCTAGGGTACGCCTCACTGTTGCCTTGCCCCTCGAAACGTGGTCGTCGAGTATAGGACGTTTTAGTAAGTCCTTATGTCCATGAACATGGCATAAGGGTAGCTTCTAAGGTGTCCTATTATTGCTCTGGTGATCACACTGTTGCCTTGCCCCTCGAAACGTGGTCGTCGAGTATAGGACGTCTTAGTGAGTCCTTATGTTCCATTGATCTAGTTGCCTCGAACAAGTTGCCTCGAACAAGTTGCCTCGGAATAAAAAGATCAATGGCATAAGGGTAGCTTCTAAGGTGTCTTACTGTTGCTCGGTGGCCACACTGTCCCTAAATCGAATTGACCCGAACACCTCCAACGGTGGTGCTACCTACCTCTCAATGGTGGGATAGCATTACCTTAAGGACCTTTACACAGCCTAATTCCTTAGGGTAGGTAGATGACTCGTAGATACTTGCTCTAATTCAAAACAAACTAAAAACTTCTTTTCACACTGACACTTTTCAAAAAAAGCTTTCAAAACAACTTTTCAAACATTCTTGAGGACTGATACAAGAGTCGATCTGAAACTTTCAAAGAAACTTTTTCAAACCCACTCACTTTGAAAAGCAAACAAACATTTTGAAAACACAAATGAGCAAGTATCTAAGAGCCCATGGATAACCATGGATAGAAAGGGTGCTAACACCTTCCCTTTCTATAAATCTACCTCCCGAACCGAGAAACAATCTCAAAAGGAATTTTTATGTGCTTTTGTCCTTTCCTTGTTGGAGAAAATAAAAGACGGTGGCGACTCTTGCTTACCGCGACATTTCGTGAACCAGCGTTAAACAGTCAGTTCCAGATCCACCGATCACAGAACTGGCGACTCTGCTGGGGACATTTTTAAAGTGAGGTGTACCTTAGGACTAAGATCACTGTGTTTTCAATTGTTTTGACTTGTTTGCTTTAAATTGTGGGTTGCATCGGAGTTACATAGATCCTAACCCGGATCTGGGGATACCCTGTTTAGGTAGCATAAGCTGTGAGGGACCTGTCCGGCGTAGACCGACATGGGTGAAGCAGTGGCTACGTTGGTGTGGCACCTTGGTCTGTACCAATATCCCTTGTGTTGCAACGAGGAGAATATGGGTCTTCTGAGGAGTCATTAAGCACCAACTGACCTTAGAACCTTAAATGACCCAACTTGGCCAATAGAACGGTAGCAGTATGCTACGCCCATTGAGGCTAAACTCTCGTGATGGTTCTGGCTGCAAGAAAAGATTGTGATGCTGGAGTTATGACCGATTGAGGGTAGTCAGTGATATTGGGATCCTCTAGAACCCGGTTACTTCTGATAGGACAGGTCTGAACCAACAAACTGAAAGAGGGTAATACCTATACCCCATGCTGGCCTAAACTTTAAGGGTTTATCTTGTGTGACTTGTGTGCCTTATCATGTTTGCCTTTGTAAATATTTGTGGTGTGCTTTATCATAACATCATGCCATCATGAGCATTGCATGCATCCTGCATAAGGGCTGACCATTTCAAAGACAAGAGGGTTTCACCTTTGCTCTGTTTTGTAGGACATCATGATGCCTATGCGAAGGAATACTATCCGGTTCAACTTTGTTCACCCACCTGAGTTGCTTGAAGAGCTGGTTAGCAGAATTCCAAATACTACTTCCTTCATCCAGAGGCATGGTTCTCTTCTCAGTTTAGTCACGGCAAAACGGGACCAACAGCTGATGAGTGTCCTGACACAGTTTTATGATCCCTTGTACCAGTGCTTCACCTTTCAAGACTTCCAGCTGGTCCCTACCCTGGAAGAGTTCTCCGATTTGCTTGGCATCCCTATCTTGGATCAGACTCCCTACACTGGTTGGGAAAAGACTCTTAGACTCGGGGAGGTTTTTGCAGCTCTTCCCTTGACTCACCAAGAAGTAATGGACAACTGGGTGACTAGAAGCGGAGTTAAGGGTTTCTTGGCTAAGTTTCTGATTGGTAAAGCTAACAATTTCTGGAATGACCTAGACTTTAGGGCATATGAAGACATCCTGGCTCTCTTAATCTATGGTCTAGTCTTGTTTCCTAATCCTGACAACTTCATCAACGTTACTGCCATAAGGATCTTCATGTCTCAGAATCCCGTGCCCACTCTCTTGGGTGACATCCTGCAACAACTTTATTCTCGTACTGCCCGAAGACGAGGAACTCTGTGGTGTTGTACCCCTTTGTTGGTGAGGTGGTTTATTTCGCACCTCCCTAAGTTCGTGCTGAAGAACCAAGAAGGAAGAGGTTGGGCTCATAGGTTAATGTCTCCCACTGATAAGGACATCATTTGGACTCTCAGGGGTTTGGATTGGTATCCAAGGAGGGATCTCTTATAATCTATGTCTAGCTATCCGTCAGTTTGGAAGGGCCAGAAGAGCAGGGCCTCATGAGATGTTGGTGCCTCACATTAGTTTTGAGTTTCAGGTGGATAGTGACGAGTTGCGTCGTAGGTTCATCAAGGCTTGGGACAGAGTTCATAAAGCTGACCCACAAGAGTTGGGGCCAAAGACTTCTCTACCTATGGAAGCCTACTACAAATGGGTTCGCATCCGTGCTCAAAAGTTAGGTATGCCATACGAAGCTGTCAGACCCGTCATTCTTGAGTATCCTGACAAAGATGGGGCTCCTCCAACTGTCCTCCTTCCTCAAATACCTACTGATTATGAGACATTAAAGAGGTCTTGGGCGCAGCTGCGAGAAGAACGAGATTCTTACCGGGAAAAGTTCAACGAGCAGGAACTGAAGATCCAGAAGCTGACAAAGCAGTTGGAGAATGAGCGGGCTCTGAATGACTACATCCGTACTGAGAAGAGGAGACCCTGGGATCAATGATGAGCTTTGGATGTTCTTTTACAGCTTTTATTTCCCTTTTCAGTATTTCCATTTTTATGTAACGCCTAAAGGCAACCTGTTGAACAATTTAAATTTCAAAGTTGAATCTAATGAAGTGTGTTCCTTTTGTTTACAAAGTTGAATCCTGATTGTCTTTGAAAACATAAATCATACGCATTCCATTCAAAATGTGCATAGCAGGTACTCTTCTTTTCAGGTTGCTTACTGTTCTTCGCTGTTTATTTCAGGATCATGAACCCTGAATCATCTACCGAGATGTCCATCAAGGCCCTTCAGGCGCAGAACGCACAATTTCAGGAGTTGATCATGGGTTTGGCTCAAGGCCAAGAAGAGCTGAAGGCTTTACTCCTGAAGAAGGAGAAGAAGAAGAAGAGAACTGTTCTTTTCAACTCGGGCTGAAGGTTTGGTAACACTCTACAGAATGAGGAAGCTGGTTCTTCTGTAGGCAAAGACAGTCCCCAGGGGGGAAGGGCTCCAAGTCCGGTAGTCTCTGACAACGAGACTGATTTTAATGAGGAACAGTATCCTCCGACTGAAGACAGATATAAGCAGTTGGAAGACCGTCTGAACGCCATGGAGATTCAGCAAGTGCCTGGTTTGGATTTCGGAGACTTGGGTTTATCTACTGGTGTGATCATCCCTCACAAGTTTAAGGCACCATCTTTCACCAAGTATGACGGGGCGTCTTGCCCTAAGTTACACCTCAGATCTTATGTGCGGAAGATTCAGCCGTACACAGTGGATAAGAACTTGTGGAGCCACTTCTTCCAGGAGAGTCTTTCAGGGACTCATCTCGAATGGTTCTATCAGCTGGATGGAACCAAGGTTCGTAACTGGGAGGAGTTGGCTACTGCTTTTTACAAGCAGTATCAATATAATGCCGACCTTGCTCCTACACGTACCCAACTCCAGGGTATGTCGCTAGGATCAGGCGAAGGTTTTAAAGAGTATGCGCAGAAGTGGAGGGATCTGGCTGGCAGGGTGCAGCCACCATTAACAGACCGTGAATTGGTAGATATGTTCTTGGGGACCTTCTCCGAGCTGTTTTTTAATCATCTTATTGGCAATTCATCTGCAGGGTTCACTGACCTTATTCTGACTGGGGAGAGGATAGAGGCTGGAATGAAGTCCGGTAAAATTCAGAAAGGTGCGTCTTCAGGTTCTGAGAAGAAACCTTTTAAGAAGGAGGCCAGTGCTGTGTATGGGACTAGAAGGCAAGATAAACCAGAGCGCCGCCAATCTGTCAACACGGTGGTGATTGCTAAACCTGCTGCCGCTCC
This sequence comes from Vicia faba, assembly GCA_948472305.1. Taxonomy (NCBI): domain Eukaryota; kingdom Viridiplantae; phylum Streptophyta; class Magnoliopsida; order Fabales; family Fabaceae; genus Vicia; species Vicia faba. Next base: position 1,026,039,374 of record OX451741.1, read on the forward strand.
TCGGCAAACCAATCAACAAAGGGCTGAGAGACCCAGAAGAGAATTTACCCGGCTGAGTATGACCCTATCACAAATCCTGCCGCAACTGCTATCAACCAACTTGGTGACTGTCAGAGAGGCTTCGAAGGTCGTGAATACTGCCTCTCCTAAGTATAATCCAAATGCCCGCTGTGCTTATCACTCTGATAGCCCGGGGCATTCTACTGATGACTGCTGGGCCTTGAGGAATAAGGTGCAAGACCTTATTGATGCGAAGGAGATACAATTTGAGGCGCCTGAGAGGCCAAATATGGTGACTGCTCATATGCCCCAGCATGGAGTGAATGTTGTTGATGAAGATTTGTATGCCGTTTCTGTGAATGATGTAGCTACCCCTCTGATGACTGTTAAGAGGAACCTACTGCTGGCCGGTTTATTTCCGGGTTGCAGCAAGGGTTGCCTTTTGTGTGCTGTTACCCCTACTGGTTGTCCGTTGCTGAAGTTAGGCATCCAAAGCCTGATGGATAGCAAGGAGATTCTCTTCAAGAAGACCGTTGTTCCGTTTGTTCCTGTGGAAGAAGTATCTGTCGTTGCAATTTTCAATAATCCGATCAAGGCTCCCCCGAGGAAGCCAGTTAAAATCATGACTGTTGCACCCATTGTTATTACTGTTCCGGGGCCCCTCCCCTATGAATCTGATAAGGCTGTCCCATGGCACTATGGGGCAGATGTATATGTACATGGTATAAAGCAAGAATTCAACACTGGTACCAGCATCAGCAATATCACTGGTCCAGCTAAATTTACCCGCAGTGGCAGGCTCTTCTCGCCTGACATTGCACCACCAGCTATTCGAAGACCCCTCATTATAACACCTGCAAGTGCTCCCGTTTCCACTTCTGATCAAGTTGCTTCCCCTGCTGCCGAGTCATCTAATACTCGGGGCAAAGGGATTGATGATGAGCCTGCCCGGATAGAGGCACCAAAATCTGTGAATGTTGAAGCCTCCCAGCAAGAGATGGAGGAAATTCTTAAGATAATCAAGAAGAGCGACTTCAATGTCGTTGAACAGCTGGGGCATACACCCTCCAAGATCTCTATGCTCTCCTTACTACTGTGCTCAGAGGCCCATGCTAAGGCCCTGATTGCATTTCTAAAGACGGCCCATGTGCCACAGGAGACATCTGCAGACCAGTTTACTGATTGCGTAGCCAATTTGACAGCTGACAATGGTTTGGGTTTCTCGGATGCTGACCTTACTGCCAAGGGAAAGAACCACAATGATGCCCTGCATGTCTCTATAGAATGCAGGGGCACTACTCTCGCTCACGTGTTGGTGGACACCGGTTCTTCCCTGAATGTGCTACCCAAAAAGGCCTTAGACCGGTTGGATTGTGAGGGCCTGGAGCTGAAACCTAGTAACATCATTGTCAGAGCCTTTGACGGTTCTAAGAGGATGGTTCATGGAGAGGTAGACATTCCTATTCGTGTGGGTTCTCAAGTATTCGACTCAACTTTCTATGTGATGGATATCCGTCCATCTTATTCCTGTTTACTGGGTCGACCTTGGATTCACAAAGTTGGGGCAGTGACTTCTACCCTACACCAGAAGCTCAAGTACCCCGTCAGAGGGAAGATTGTCACTGTGCAGGGAGAGGAGGAGTATATGGTTAGTCACTTGAATTCCTTCCGGTATATTGAGATGGACGGGGAGTTTATTGAAACCCCCTTTCAGCATTTTGAAGAGGTACCTCCAACATTGGCAGCAGCGGAAACAGTGGTTGAAGAGGACTTTCCTTTGAAGATGGCCTCCTTGAAGGACGCCCGGGCTGTAATCGAGAAAGGTGAATGTGCTAACTGGGGCAGGCTCCCTGATTTCACTCCTAAAACTGACAAGTTTGGACTGGGTTTTACTGCAGAGGCTCAGAGGGTTGTGCGCAAAGCTAGAACCGGAAGACCTCCTGTGCTCATCACCAATCCAGGAGTGAATGCTGTTGGGGATGAAGACGAAGTGGAAGAATCAGAGTTCGATAGCTGGATCTACCCGACGACTGATGGTGGATTAAACAATTGGACCGCAAAAGATCATACTCCTGTTACTTTTGTTATGCAGTAATGAATTCCTTTGTTTTTGTTATTTGTAATAAACAATGAATTGAAACTTTATGGCCCGGTGTCTTACCCGGGGCACCGTTGGCTTCATTTGTGAGGGCTTATTAACTGTCATTTACATATATCATGAATAAAGATCTTGGACGTTTCTTCGCATTTCAAATCTTGTGCTCCCTTTATTTCTTTCTTTCTTTATATTGCAAAACAGCGGTATTTACACACACTCACTCATACAGGTTTCAATCCACTCTGGATCTCACTGGTAACGACTCTGCTACTGCCGGTTATGACTTCGAAAATCCGATCAACTTAGCCGAAGACGAAGGTGAAGATGATTGCGAAGTGCCTGACGAACTGGCAAGACTGTTACTCCAGGAAGAGAGGGCAATTCAACCACATGAAGAGCCAGTGGAAACAATAAATCTGGGTATTGAGACAGATAGAAAAGAAGTTAAGATTGGTGCCAATCTGGAGCTCAGCGTGAAACAACGGTTGACTCAGATGCTACATGATTATGTGGAGATCTTTTCCTGGTCCTATGAAGACATGCCTGGGTTGGATACCGACATTGTGGTCCATCATTTGCCCACCAAGGAAGACTGCCCTCCGGTTAAGCAAAAGTTCCGCCGTATGCGTCCAGAGATGTCTGAGAAGATCAAAGCTGAGGTTATGAAACAGTTTGATGTCGGGTTTCTTGCAGTGACTTCTTACCCTCAGTGGGTTGCCAACGTGGTACCGGTACCGAAGAAGGATGGTAAGGTCAGAATGTGTGTTGATTACAGGGATCTGAAGAGGGCCAGCCCCAAGGATGACTTCCCCCTACCTCACATTGATGTCCTGGTTGACAATACTGCTCAGCACAAGGTGTTCTCCTTCATGGATGGTTTTTCAGGTTATAATCAGATCAAGATGGCTCCTGAAGACATGGAAAAGACTACCTTTGTTACTCAGTGGGGCACCTTCTGCTACAAGGTCATGCCATTCGGGTTGAAAAACGCTGGGGCAACCTACCAACGTGCCATGGTTGCTTTATTTCATGACATGATCCATCATGAGATTGAAGTGTATGTCGACGACATGATTGCAAGGCCCCAAACTGAGGAAGAACACCTTGATCATCTGTAGAAATTGTTTGACCGTCTGAAGTTGTACAAGCTGAGGTTGAACCCGAACAAGTGCACCTTCGGGGTAAGGTCTGGAAAGTTGCTAGGCTTCGTTGTAAGTGATAAGGGTATTCAAGTGGACCCTGCTAAGGTTAAAGCCATTCAAGAGATGCCAGTTCCTAAGACAGAGAAAGAGGTCAGAGGGTTTTTAGGACGCCTGAATTACATTGCTCGGTTCATCTCGCATCTAACTGCTACCTGTGAACCAATCTTCAAGCTGCTGAAGAAAGATCAGGTAGTACGTTGGAACGATGAATGTCAGGCCGCTTTTGACATAATCAAAGAGTATCTCCAAGAACCACCCATCCTTATGCCACCGGTTGAAGGGAGACCTCTAATACTATACCTGACAGTACTTGACAACTCAATGGGGTGTGTGCTGGGGCAGCATGACGAGTCTGGCCGAAAAGAGCACGCCATTTATTACCTTATCAAAAACTTTACCGATTGTGAGACCCGATACTCACTGCTCGAGAAAACTTGTTGTGCTTTGGTATGGGCTGCTCGCCGGCTGAGACAGTATATGCTGACTCACACTACTTTGTTGATTTCTAAGATGGATCCAATAAAGTACATATTTGAAAAGCCTGCTCTGTCTGGGAGAATAGAAAGATGGAAAATGATCTTGACAGAATACGACATCCAGTACATGACTCAGAAAGCCATCAATGGAAGTGTATTGGCAGACCACTTGGCACATCAGGCAGTGGACGACTATCAGTCAATGAACTTCGAGTTTCCAGACGAGAGTATCATGATAGTGACTGATTATGAAGTACCTGGACCGGATGAAGGACCTGAGGAAGGATCCCGATGGTCTATGCACTTTGACGGAGCCTCCAACGCTTTGGGTAACAGTATCGGCGTTGTGATCATATCCCCTCAAGGCACTCATACTCCACTCACTGCCCGACTATATTTCAACTGCACCAACAACATGGCGGAGTATGAGGCATGCATCATGGGTCTCCAAGTTGCGATTGACTTAAGGATCAAGTTTCTGAGTGTCTTCGGAGATTCCGCTCTCGTGATCAATCAGATCAAAGGGGAGTGGGATACGAAACATCTGAATCTTATTCCTTACAGAGAATGTGTGTTGACATTGATCCCCCACTTCACAGAGATAACCTTTGAACATTTCCCAAGAGAGGAGAATCAATTGGTGGACGCGTTAGCTACGATGTCTTCCATGTTCAAAGTCAAATGGGACAATGAGGCTCCCCGGGTCATTATCTGGAAACTGGACGAACCGGCATACTGTTGTGATCTTGAGGCTGAAGTAGTGACTGAGAAACCTTGGTACCATGAGGTGAAGAGATACTCGGAAGCTCAGGAATATCCTGAAGGTGCATCTGTCAATGATAAGAAGTTTCTAAGAAGGTTCGCAGCGAAGTTCTTCCTTAGCAACGACATTCTGTACAAGCGAAACCATGATTCGACCTTACTGCGTTGTGTGGATAAGACTGAGGCAGAAAGGATCATGGCAGAGCTACACGAAGGTACCTTCGGGACACATTCCAGTGGACATACTATGGCAAAGAAAATCCTTCGGGAAGGGTATTTCTGGTCCACAATGGAAGCTGATTGCTACCAACATTCTCGGACATGTCATAAATGCCAGATTTATGCAGATAAAGTGCATGTTCCTCCAGTTCCTCTGAATGTCCTGACTTCACCTTGGCCTTTTGCAATGTGGGGCATAGATATGATCGGCGAGATTAAACCTACGGCATCCAATGGGCATCGCTTCATCCTGGTAGCGATTGATTACTTCACGAAGTGGGTTGAAGCAGCTTCCTATGCCACTGTAACCAAGAATGTTGTGGCACGGTTCATTCGGCACAATCTGATCTGTCGATACGGCATCCCTGAAAGGATCATTACAGATAACGGTACCAATCTTAATAACAAGATGATCACTGAGCTCTGCGAGCAATTCAAAATACAGCACCACAACTCTTCTCCTTACTGGCTGAAGATGAATGGGGCTGTAGAAGCAGCGAATAAAAATATCAAGAAGATTGTGTAGAAGATGACAGTGACGTACAAATATTGGCACGAGATGTTACCGTTTGCTCTACATGGGTACCGCACCTCAGCAAGGACGTCAACTGGGGCAACTCCTTTCTCCTTGGTCTACGGTATGGAGGCAGTCTTACCGATCGAAGTGCATATACCCTCTCTCCGGATAATGAAGGATGCAGATCTGAGCGAAGATGATTTGATCCAGACACGACTTGATCAGTTAAACTTAATCGACGAAAAGAGACTTGCTGATATTTGTCATGGTCAGACGTATCAAAAACGGATGATCAGGGCATTTAACAAGAAGGTCAGACCACAAGAGTATCAAGTTGGGGATCTGGTAATCAAGCGCATCATCCTTCCTCAGAGTGATCCAAGGGGCAAATGGACCCCCACCTATGAAGGGGCATTTGTGGTTAAACATGTGTTCTCAGGAGGAGCCATGATTCTAACCACCATGGATGGTGACGACCTCCCTCACCCCGCCAATGCAGACATAGTAAAAAGATACTACGCATGATAAAAGACCCGCTAGGTTGACATACCTAGGCAAAAATTAGGGCTTCCCGGCAAACCAAAAGGGTTCGGGCAAAATGAGGGATGAAATGAAAAAATCTGTACACCCGGCAAGTCGAAAACCTGAAAAGGCGGCTTGGGCAAAAATGGGTATCCCGGTGGACTGAAAACCCGAAAGGGCGGTCCAGGAAAAAGTTAGGGATAAAGCATAATACTATGTCTCATTGGATCACCTCGCATCCAGAATCTGGTATCAACTACCAAGTTCAGACGACATTGATCAATCAGCTTCATCTTCAGCTACGTCATCAAGTGATGAGACGCTCGAAGATATAAAGGCGAAGCAGAGTTGGAACCCAGTGGGATTATTCTTTTCACATAGCTGTTTTGTTTTCCCTTTGTACAAATTGTGTAAACTCTTTTATTCAGCGGCGTTCTCTTACTAGGACGTCAGCCTCTTGTACATAAACGCCTATTTACAGGCAAATTCAAAAATCAATATAAATTCATTTTTCAGATCAATTACCAATTGTTTTTCCTTTTTCTGTTTTGTTTTGTGAGGAACGTCCAAGGTTCAATTTGTGATATATGCATTTGACAATAATTGCTAACTCATAAATATTTACATACGAAACAAAGGATTAATTACAGGTAACATTAGAAACAGGGGCAATAATGAATGGTCTAAGCGATCTAATTGCTCTGTCCATCAAGGTACCAAGGTAGGTTCAGCTGAAGAACGTAACCAAGATACCTTAATTCCCCAGAGAGTGAGCCAGCAAGTCAATACACTCTCCCCAAGCAAAGCTATACTTTCAGCCTTAAGGAAGTTGAGCATCCTCCAGCAGATCTCAAACATTCCCCAGCACATCATATAGATATTCTTAACAAGCATCCCCGGCAGTCTTGATCTAAGATTGTTCCCCGGCGGTCTACCAAACATCCAGCGGAGCCACTTCCCCAATATATCTCAAAAATTTCCCTAGGAGAGTCCAATCAAGATTTCCCCAGGAAAGTTTGAATCATCTCCCCAGCAGGAAGCTTATCCCCAGTAGATTCTGGAAGCTCCCCCCCTACAGAGCACGAACGCGTTTCCCGGATTTTATTCAAAGGTTATTTCCCCACCAGGATATAACTGGGTTATCCTCAGCCAAAAGCCAAGAAAAGATCGTCCTCGGCGAAGTCTTCTTATCCCCAGTGAAGTCTATTAACACTTCCAACATCAACGGTATCCCCAGAAAAGTTACCATCAACATCCCAGCAAAGTACCTCTCTTCCCACAGAGTATTTGTTCCCCAGCAAGATCGCTATAGTAATTTTCTCCCCGCAGAGTAATCCATTCGCCAAGTTTATTCCCCAACGGAGTTATCTTCTCCTACCGGTACTCTTGCAACCATCATCCCCAGCGGAAACAACAAAGCACTATTCCTCAACATCAGCCCAGGCTGTGACTTCCCGGCACCCGTCAAGGATTTACTTTCCTAGACAAAAAACATACATTCATAAACATCGTATTTCCATACATTATAGCATGCATATATGCATCATGAACATACGATCTCATTTATGTTGAGAACATCATGGCTTGATCCATATCATGCATTGCATATGACTGACCTTTACCTTTCAGGAAAGATCCAGTTAAATTCTCAGCTATGTCCAAGACCTCCTCTGGTTCAGTTAAATCGATTCCTAAAGATTTTTCTGATTTTTATCCAGTTGAAGTTATTCCAAGACCTTCTCTGGTTCAGTCAGATCGACCCTAAGATCTCCCTGATTCTTATTCCAGTTGAAGATATTCCAAGACTTTCGTCTGGTTCAGTTAAATCGACCCTAAGATTTTTCTGATTCTTATCCAGTCAAAGTTAATCCAAGACTTTCGTCTGGTTCAGTTAAATCGATTCTAAGATTTTTATGATTCTTATCCAGTCAAAGTTATTTCAAGACCTCCTCTGGTTCAGTTAAATCGACCCTAAGATTTTTCTGATTCTTATCCAGTTGAAGTTATTTCAAGACCTTGCCTGGTTCAGTTAAATCGACTCCTAAAGATTTTTCTGATGCCGATCCAGTCAAAGGCCTTCTCTGGTTCAGTCAGATCGACCCTAAGATCTCCCTGATTCTTATTCCAGTTGAAGATTCCAAGACCTTGCCTGGTTCAGTTAAATCGACTCCTAAAGATTTTTCTGATGCCGATCCAGTCAAAGGCCTTCTCTGGTCCAGTTAAATCGATTCCTAAAGATTTTCCTGATGAAGACTCAGTAGAAGACATCCAAGGTTCTCTCAGCGTTACTATTGAGGTAGTAATCGCCCCAGATTCTCTCACCGTTACTGTTGAGGTAGTAATCGCCCCAGATTCTCTCACCGTTACTGTTGAGGTAGTAATCTCCCAAGATTCTCTCACCGTTACTGTTGAGGTAGTAATCGCCCAAGGTTCTCTCATCGTTACTGTTGAGGTAAGTAATCGCCCAAGGTTCTCTCATCGTCCCGTTGAGGTAGTAACCATCCCTGATTCATTCATCACCTTTTGAAGCTCCAGACTCGATTCCTGTATCTCGCCAGGGCACGTCGGAAGAGGTTGAAGATTCGATTCCTGTAACCAACCAGGGTGCGTCTATACAAAGAGTTTGAAGACCAACTCCTGTAACAGGTCAGGTAATCATCTTTCTTTTTTTTAGGTACGCAAGTTCTCGCTAAGGAATCTCTTACGCGACCGACACCCGGATGGCATCTATAAGCCCATCCACCTATCCATCATCTCTCAACATGGCATCTATAAGCCCATCCTCCTATCCAATAATCTCCAAATGGCATCTGTAAGCCCATTCCCACCATCACACTACTATGTGAGCGCAAATTTCTGGGCACTCTAGTGTTCAATCATCTTCCACCTTCGGATTACGAAAGGCACGCCAGCCAATCTACATCCTCAGGTTTAAGAAGATTGAACAGGGGCAACTGTTGTACCCAAAAATTTTCCCTCCCATATTCTTCAAGGTTTGCTAAGATCATGCTTCAAAATCTCCCAAGGGTTGCACAGTCCAATTGCCTCCTAACAGTAAAAAATTAGGGTTTTGGTTCTGGCAAAGAAATTGAAGTTTCCAAGGGTCCAAACAAGTCCCACGTGCCTATAAACATTGTCAAGCATCCTCATGCCAAGTTTCAAGACTCACAGCACAAGATTGCACAGTCAAAAACCCTAATTGCTCAACAGTCAACTATAGGGGAAAAATGGTCATTTGACAGTCAAAAGTCAAAATTTTTGGTCAACATCTTATTTTGAAGCCACAAACATCATTTTATCAATTCTTGATCATGACTCTCAAGGCATGGCTCAAAAAGTCTCAAGATGCAAAAGTTTCTATTTTTGGACAGTTGGAAAAGTCAATTGCAAATTGACCAAGGCATAACTTCCACATTGTTTATCAGAAAAATTCCATCCAAAGCTCATTTTGAAGATAATGACATTTCTACAACTCATCTTCACACTTCAAGTCCAAGAAATTCTCTCACAAAAAGTTATCAATCTCAACATTATAGGTCATTTTCAAAAGTCAACAAAAAGGGACTTTAAGTCAAAGACCATAACTTTAGATTGGTAAATCAAAATGACATGGCACCAAAGGAATTGGTTAGAGGACTTCAAGGCCTTTCCAAAATGTCAAAGAACATGATCAAAGCTTAAAAATTGAGCAAGATATGCCTTGTGGAAGTTGGGAAATTTTTAGGAATTTTGAAAAGTCAACTTTGTTTCAAATGCCTCAAAATTGCTAATGGGCCTCAATTTCTTCCAAGAATCATCACCCAAAAGCTATGCACGACCCATTGACACAAAGGGGAGTTATTTTCTTATTTTTAATTAATTAATTGAGTTTTTAAACCTATTAATTCATTTAATTAAAATTAAATATGAGAAAAATACTAAAATAAAGGTTTTGAATCTTTTTGTGCAGAGATTTCACTCATAATGAATCAAATATTTCGTGCATACTCAAAAAGGCAAGATTTCTCATGATTGGCAATGGTTTGATGGCAAAAAAAGATTGAAAAAGATCATGGAAAATCACAAATTCAAAATCATTGAATACAAGGCTTTGGGCTTGATTTTCTTGACCTAATGCATTCACACATATATACACATTGCAACCCTAATGCAAAGGACAAGAAAGCTGCGCCCAAGATCAAGAACCAAACTTGCAATTTTTGACAAAAAACTCAAAACTGAAAACATAGTTGCAGTGTTTTTCAAGGCCTAAAAAGTGTTCCAAACGATTGCTGGAACCTTCCTGAACGTGACTCAATACTTTTCCAGTCTCCATACATCCAGAAGTGGTAGAATGGCTTTGCCCTGTTCATGATATTTTTCACATTCGTATTTTGATTTACACGCATTTTCCATACATTTTAATGCTTGATTTATACTAACCTGATCATTCTAAAGCTAATGGTGTTATCCAATTGAATTAATATGGCCTGTATGCAAAGTTGCCATGGAAATTTTCTAGGGTTTCAGAGACTTCAAAAGAGGGGTTCATTCATCTGGAAAAATTAGACAACAAGACCTACACCATTGAAATCGTGACATTCTGAAGGATAAAATCCATACCTCGCGCCCTTTTTCTTTTTTACTATGCTCTATTCGCTATTTTTGTAGGTACCATTTAGTGGGGGTTTAAAACCCCCGCTATCTACTCTGCATTTTCAGGACAAGCGAAGAAGAAGACTGGGTGTCATCACGTGGTTGGTTGATTCAAAAAGCTGGCGCGTTTTTTTGTTTTCATATCATTAACCCTTGTTTACTATTATATTATTTAATGTCCAGAATTATTACAAACACGTTGAATGGCATAGTGGTTGGGAACGTGATTGGCAAGCCTTGGGACCTGGGTTCGATTCCCAGGTCCCCCATATTTCTTCATGATTTTGTTTCTAACATATTCAGGTACACTTGCCCTCCTGTGGTCCATCATACACCCAACGCTTGTGCTTGCCACATGTCCAGCAACCTCAATCTGATGGCCAGCATAGGAATTCCATCATGCACCTTAGTCAATGGATCTGCACGTGATCACTAGAAAGTCAAAAAGGCCAGATTTCAGTGGGCCAAAATGCTTCCCATAAACCTCCTCAATTGGGTCAACCACCCCCCATGTTTGCATTTTCTTTCTCTCTTTTTGTTCTTTTCTTTTATTTACTTTAATTATTTTAATTAATTCTCATAATACAAAATAATTTTTATAACACAAAAAAAAATCAGAAAAGTCAAAAATAAAAACATGTATATTTAATTTAATCAATTAATAGTTTTTGTAAATAAATTTAATAACCAATTTAGTTTTAATTTAGGGTTTTAATTTTAATTTTTTTTTTCTAAATAACTAAAATAGGTAGAAATTAGGTTTTAGATTTTTATTCTTTTCTCAACAATTAAATTTTTCTTCTTATTATTATTAACCATTAATTAATTTTGTAAATAAACTTGTAATTAATTAATTAAGACTAAATTAGGTTAAACTTAAACATTTTTTTTAATAATTAAAAACAAACTTAGAACTAGGCTTTTTATTTTAATTTCTAATTTCAATTAATCTTCTTTATTTCATAAAATACCAAAAAACATAAAAATAATTGCTTCTCTTTATTTAATCATTAATTACTTTGTAATTTCAATTTAATATCTTTAAAGGGTCCAACGCCCTCGCACTTTCGATTCCAATTTCCTTTCGCGCGTTTGCTTCTATTTTTCATTTTAAATTTATGTAATTGCCCCAAAGCTTTGTAATAGATAATTAGGTCATTTACTTTCTGCACTTTTATTCAAAAAACGGGTCTTTGTTTAATTCGGCGATGTATAGACCCGCGCCTTGTAATAGCGTAGGACCTTTATTTTCCGCATTTTAATTTCCGCACCTTTTAATTGCTAACTATCACATGAAAGAATGTATGCCCAAATAAAATCAACGCGTAGATCACCAAATGCATGACAAAATAAAACATAACTGAAAACGACACACAATTCACACACCACTCCTAGGGTACGCCTCACTGTTGCCTTGCCCCTCGAAACGTGGTCGTCGAGTATAGGACGTTTTAGTAAGTCCTTATGTCCATGAACATGGCATAAGGGTAGCTTCTAAGGTGTCCTACTATTGCTCTGGTGATCACACTGTTGCCTTGCCCCTCGAAACGTGGTCGTCGAGTATAGGACGTCTTAGTGAGTCCTTATGTTCCATTGATCTAGTTGCCTCGAACAAGTTGCCTCGGAATAGTTGCCTCGGAATAAAAAGATCAATGGCATAAGGGTAGCTTCTAAGGTGTCTTAATGTTGCTCGGTGGCCACACTGTCCCTAAATCGAATTGACCCGAACACCTCCAACGGTGGTGCTACCTACCTCTCAATGGTGGGATGGCACTACCTTAAGGACCTTTACACAGCCTAATTCCTTAGGGTAGGTAGATGACTCGTAGATACTTGCTCTAATTCAAAACAAACTAAAAACTTCTTTTCACACCGACACTTTTCAAAAAAAGCTTTCAAAACAACTTTTCAAACACTCTTGAGGACTGATACAAGAGTCGATCTGAAACTTTCAAAGAAACTTTTTCAAACCCACTCACTTTGAAAAGCAAACAAACATTTTGAAAACACAAATGAGCAAGTATCTAAGAGCCCATGGATAACCATGGATAGAAAGGGTGCTAACACCTTCCCTTTCTATAAATCTACCTCCCGAACCGAGAAACAATCTCAAAAGGAATTTTTCTGTGCTTTTGTCCTTTCCTTGTTGGAGAAAATAAAAGACGGTGGCGACTCTTGCTTACCGCGACATTTCGCGAACCAGCGTTAAACAGTCAGTTCCAGATCCACCGATCACAATGTACTACCCATGTTCACTGAAGGTAGATTTGAAAATATCATAATTTTCCCCAAAATTCTGGTATTTCACCTGGAACGGGTCTCAACTTCTTCTTTAACCAAGGCACTTTGCCTGGAAAGGGTCATATGCAAATTTATCTCAAATAAAGAGACATCCACTCATTGTAAAGGGGAAATTCAAAGAAAGATGACTTTCTGGGGAAAGAGATATGGCTTCCTGGGGATAGAAATATGACTTCCTGAGGAAATACCACGGTATTCCTGCTGAGGAGATAAAGTCTTCTTGTGCAAAATAAATGCACAAACCAAAACCCAAAGTTCTCAGAAATCCAAAGTAAATAATATCTTCATGCAACCATGAATCCAATTAGAAACAAACTGGAGCAAGACGGCCAACGAAGATACATCCTTTGAGAAATAAACTAAATAGGGAAAACCAAATCCAACTAAGCAAAGAATGCTGCAGGAAGGTTAGAACACAATGTCAATGAAAAATGATTTATAGCAATGCATGATGCATGTATGAATGTATGAATGTATGAGTGATATGGTACATATGTTGGTAAAAGGATACATAATCAGACAAAACCACCTCAGGTACCAACAACATTGGGATAAACTTCAACCAGAAAGATCAATCCAAGAAAGGTAAAAGCAACTGCGAAAACCAAACCTATTGTATGTCCTAACTTCACTGAGGAGAAACATAATCCGGATGTAGCTAAATAAAAAAGATACCGGGATAGAACATCTTTCTTCCGGTTTCAACGGAGAAATCAGCTTTCAAAAGCAACATGCCTACTGGAGATTGCTAGACCAGCCTCAAATAAAGCAGACTGACGCCAAGACAACCAAACCTCACTGGGGAATTCAAACTCACTTCCCTGGAGAAAAAACTGCGGATTGAAAACTTTTCATCATGAATACTCATTCCAACAAGAGATGCCCTGGGATAAACCTTCCCGGGAAATAGCACACAGACTTCAATGGGGAAAACAAATGTTTCACGGTCCATACTCCTATTGGGGATTTCAATACTAATCTTGAATAAGGCAGATGGAAACCAAATTGTCAAAACATTCACTGGGGAATTCAGGCCCACTTTAAAGGAAGAAAACATACGGAATTCACTAAGGGAGACAATGCTTCATCATTGAGACATCTACTGGGGCTTCAAGCTGACTTCATTGGGGAGGTCAAAACCACATCATCGAGGGAAAACCAAGATACGTTCTTCACTGGGGAAGCCGGAGATACGTTCTTCATTGGGGAGACCAGAGATACGTACTTCACTGGGGAGACCAGAGATACGTGCTTCACTTAGGAAACCAGAGATACGTACTTCGAGAGTAATTATTGCACCAACTTCTTTGGGGAGAAAGGACTTCTATCAAATAAACGAGGCCTTTACTAGAGAGTATTGGATTGAGTCTTCATATCATACAAACCTATTTCAACAAAAGATGATCTGGTATAGTCTTCCTGAGAAATCAAGAAGTCAACACTAATGCCAATACTGCAAAAAGAGTGATATCTTAGCACACCAAGGGAATAAAACCTTTCATCATAAGAGGGAAAACTTTGCTGGGGAATCTTGGGACGGAGGCTTCTGACCATGCAAACCCAAAATCAAAAGCGAAGCAAAACTTGGCCGGAGATAATGGGATCACAAACCAAATATTGTACCTTGCACCCACTAGTATCATCTTCAACTATCTGAGAAACACACAAACTGCACACACCAACAAGATGACCTGAGAAAAACCTTCATGAAGGAAGTAAATCTTTTTAAAACAACCAGAGTTTGTTCATTCCTGGGATCGCCATTTTTGTTGTCATTGTTTCATCATAAATCCAAAGTAAATTGAATTGTAAAGATGTCTTTCTTTTTGAAAAGTCTATTTTTTTTTAATCTTTTTGCTTTGAAAGTTATTATCAGTAATAAATGGAGTCTTTGCAAGCTAAATAAAAATAAGAACACAAAGAATTGGGCAAAAGCTCGAATTTCATTAATAGAATGGTAGTCTGCAAATGGTGAGACTCCATGGATGATTACAAAGTTTGGGAAATGGTAATATATAATGGAAAGGATACATTGAGATACAATGACCACTATTCTCCCTAACAACTTTTGAAATCCTGAGCAGCAGCTTTTGTTGAAATATGATGAGGATCCGAGAAGATTGTTGCTTCAATGATCAAGTCTTGTCTGACGTAGTTACTTGCCAAGAAAAAATCCCTAACTTTTGCCTAAGCTGCCCTTGCGGGTTTTCAACTTAGCGGGAAATTTATTCTGTTTATGTCTCTAATTTTTTCCTAGACCGCCCTTTCGGGTTTTCAGCCTACCGAGACGCTCCTTTTTTCCTAAGCCGCCCTTTCAGGTTTTCAACTTAGCAAGCTGTTCTTTTATTTCTTTAGGCGAAGTATTTCTTGACTGCGTCAGCATTCATGGGACGTGGGAACTCCTCGCCATCCATAGTTTCAAGAATTAATGCACCACCAGAGAAGGCTTTCTTGACAACATACGGGCCTTCAAAATTGGGAGTCCACTTACCCCTAGAATCAGTGTTAAAAGACATGATCTTCCTGAGCACGAGGTCGCCTTCTCTGAATTCACGAGGTTTGACCTTTTTAGCAAATGCTTTCTTCATTCTCTTCTGATATAACTGCCCATGACACAAAGCTGTCATTCTCTTTTCTTCAATCAAATTCAATTGGTCAAACCTGTTCTGGACCCATTCAGCCTCTGTCAACTTGGCTTCCATTATCACACACAAAGAGGGAATCTCTACCTCAACAGGGAGTACAGCTTCCATTCCATATACTAGGGAGAACGGGGTTGCTCCTTTTGAAGTGCGGACAGATGTTTGATATCCATGCAAAGCAAAAGGGAGCATTTCATGCCAATCCTTATAAGTAACAACCATTTTTTAGATAATTCTCTGGATATTCTTATTAGCAACTTCAACGGCCCCATTCATCTTTGGTCTGTACGGAAATGAGTTGTGATGGACAATCTTGAACTCTTAACACAGTTCTGTCATCATCTTGTTGTTCAAATTCGAGCCATTGTCAGTGATGATTCTACTCGGCACACCATACCGGCATATAAGATTGTTTTTGATGAAACGCACAACCACCTGTTTGGTAACATTGGCAGATGAAGAAGCCTCTACCCATTTGGTAAAGTAGTCAATTGCTACCAAGATGAAACGGTGTCCATTCGAAGCTTTGGGTTCTATCATCCCGATCATGTCAATACCCCACATAGAGAAAGGCCATGGGGAGGAAATCACATTGAGAAGTGTCGGAGGCACATGGACCTTGTCTACATAAATCTGGCATTTATGGGACTTCTTTGCAAATTTGTAACAATCAGATTCCATTGTCAACCAATAGTAACCTGCCCTTAGCATCTTTTTAGCCATCGAATGCCCATTAGCATGAGTGCCAAATGAAACTTCATGAATCTCATGCATCAACATGCCTGCTTCGTGTCTATCCACGCATCTGAGCAAGACCATGTCAAAATTTCTCTTGTATAACACATTCTCACTGAGGAAGAAACTGCCTTCCAATCTTCTCAGTGTCTGTCTATCTTTCCTCGACGCACCAATCGGGTATTCCTGAGTCTGAAGAAAATGCTGGACGTCATAATACCAAGGTTTTTCATCTGCTACCTCCTCTGTCGCAAATACATGAGCAGGCCTATCCAGTCGTCGAACTGTAATACGGGGTATATAATTCCAAGTATTCACTTGATACATGGAGGCCAGAGTTGCCAGAGCATCCGCCATTTGATTTTCATCTCTAGGAATGTGATGGAATTCAACTTTATTGAAGAAAGGTAGTAATCTTCTAGCATAATCTTTGTCAGGGATCAAGCCACGGTGATGAGTATCCCATTCTCCTTTAATCTGATTTATTACCAAAGCTGAATCGCCATACACATCTAGAATTTTGATTCTGAGATCAATAGCTTCCTCAAGACCCATGATACAAGCCTCATATTCTGCCATATTATTAGTGCAATCAAATGTTAACCTTGCAGTAAAAGGAATGTACGATCCATGAGGAGTGATGATCACAGCACCAATTCCTTTACCATAAGCATTCACAGCTCCATCAAATACCATACTCCAACGAGATTCAGGGTCAGGGCCTTCCTCAGGCAATGGTTCATCACAATCTTTCACTTTCAGGAACATCACATCTTCATCGGGGAATTCATACTCTACAGACCGATGATCTTCCACCGGCTGGTGAGCAAGGTAATCTGCCAACACACTACTTTTGATAGCTTTTTGAGTGCGGTATTCAATATCATATTCAGATAACAACATCTGCCAGCGGGCAATTCTCCCAGTAAGAGTAGGCTTCTCAAAAATATACTTGATTGGATCCATTTTGGAGATCAACCAAGTGGTATGATTCAACATATACTGTCGCAAACGCTTTCCCGCCCAGGCCAAAGCACAACACGTTTTCTCTAGCATGGAATAACGCGACTCACAATCAGTGAACTTTTTGCTGAGATAATAAATGGCAAACTCTTTCTTTCTTGTTTCATCCTGTTGTCCCAGAATACAACCCATGTATTTATCTAACACTGTTAGATACATAATCAACGGTCTTCCTTCTACGGGAGGGAGCAAGATAGGAGGTTCAAGCAGATACTCTTTAATACTCTCAAATGCCCTTTGGCAGTCATCCGTCCACACACAACCTTGATATTTCTTTAACAGCTTAAAGATCGGTTCACACTTTGCAGTCATGTGGGAAATAAATCTGGAGATATAATTCAAGTGCCCGAGGAAACCTCTGACTTGCTTTTTAGTTCTTGGTGCTGGTATTTCTTGAATTTCTTTGACTTTATCAGGGTCAACTCCAATTCCTTTCTGGCTAACGATAAAACCCAACAATTTCCCCAATCTAACTCCAAAGGTGCATTTATTTGGATTCAAGCGGAGACGATACTTCCTCAAACGTTGAAACAACTTCAACAAATCTTTTATATGCCCTTCTTCAGTTTGGGATTTTGCAATCATATCATCAACATACACTTCAATTTCCTTGTGCATCAGATCATGGAATAGGGTCGTCATAGCCCTCTGGTACGTTGCACCAGCGTTCTTCAACCCGAAGGGCATCACTCTGTAACAGAATGTTCCCCAGGGTGTGATAAACGTTGTTTTTTCCATGTCCTCTAGAGCCATTCTTATTTGATTATACCCAGAAAATCCATCCATGAACAAGAATACCTTAAACTTTGTTGTGCTGTCCACTAACATGTCAATGTGAGGCAATGGAAAATCATCTTTCGAATTAGCTTTATTTAGATATCTATAATCTACGCACATGCGGACTTTTCTGTCTTTTTTTGGTACTGAGACAATATTGGCAATCCATTGAGGATACTCAGACGTCACAAGAAAACCAACATTAATCTGCTTTAGGACCTCCTCTTTGATCTTTACTGCCATGTCTGGGTGATTTCTTCTCAACTTTTGTTTAACTGGCGGACACTCTGGCTTCAACGGTAAATGATGCTCAACAATGTCTGTATCTAGACAAGGCATATCTTGATAAGACCAAGCAAAGATATCCACATACTCTTTCAACAACTCAATCAACCCTCTTTTCACATCAGGATGCAATGATGCTCCAATCTTAATCTCCTTCGGATCTTCTTCTGAACCCAAATTAATCACTTCCAAAGGCTCTTTATATGGCTGAATGGTATTTTCCTCGTGCTCAAGCAACCGTGAGACCTCTTCTGGAATCTCATCATAATCTTCTCCTTCAACCCCAAACACAGGACAATCAAAGTTGGGAGAGGGTGCAGGTTCATTGTATTCAACGGGTTTTTTAATTAATCTGCACATGTGATTTATGATTGCTTTTAGAAACTGACACATATAACAAGTGATCATGCAGATTAATTTTTAGTTATTATTTATTTTGAAAGGGTTTTTTATTTGATTACCATTTCCCAAGAAAAAGCAGAAAATAAAGACATAATTTTGGAAGCAAAGACAACTTTTATTAATGATCTTAACAGTCAAAGCAAACAGATAAGCCCATACAATACTTTCACCTTGGGCAGAGTGAAAGCTTTTCAAAAGAAAGAAACAGATCAACAAAACAAATTACTTTGAAATATGTATGCAAGAAGGAACATCAATGGTGACCCAGTTCTGAACTCGGATTCCATGCGTCACATAATTTGGTACTTCCTGCTCGGCTTCATCTTCTTCAATAGCATTAATTCCAGAACCAATTGGATGGAGGTAGCCTCCGCTGCGGAAAACATCATGATAACTGTTCAAAGAAGACTTTAACTTCAAACCTTCGCCTTTGCCATTCTTCGAAGAGAAACCCAAACCAGTTCTGTTTTTGTTCACGGGTGGATCTACCAGTTGTCCCCAAACTGCATTACGACCATTGCGCACAACCTGTTACGCGTCCTTCAGCGAAACCACAGAATTCTCATTCCTCCTTATGTTGTCAATAGATAGGGCTTGGAACTGGGTTCCAACAACAGCCTCATTCGCTTCTACAATACTGAAATAGAATATATGGGATATTAACAACGCCTGCTCCCCGTTTATGATCACTACCTTCCCTTCACGCACAAACTTTAACTTCTGATGCAAAGTTGAAGTGACTACCCATGCTTCGTGTATCCATGGTCGTCCAAGCAAACAACTATATGCGGGAATAATGTCCATAACCTGGAAGGTTATCAAGAACAAATGTGGTCCTATATGGATGGGCAAGTCCACTTCACCGATGACAGATTTCCTCGACCCATCAAAAGCCTTCACAATGATGCCACTCGGGCGCATAGATGCTCCTTGATACTTTAACTTCATGAGGGTACTCCTCGGTATAACATTCAGCACGGATCTGTTATCAATTAGCACATTGGACAGCGAATCATTCTTGCAGTTTATGGGTATGTGGAGGGCCAGGTTATGATTCCTCCCTTCATTTGGTAACTCATCATCACAGAAGCTCAAATTGTTACATGACGTAATGTTTCCAATTACGCTGCTGAACTGATCTAACGGCATGTCATTCTCACAAAAGCTTGGTCTAGTACTCTCATCAGTGATTCTCTATGAGCAGAGGAATTCATCAACAAAGCTAGCATAGAGATCTTTGAAGGAGTCTACAATATCTGATCTAAAATCTTGTAGTCGCTCATCTTAATTATCTTCAAGATATCATCCATTTCTTTCTCTAGTGTAGCTCCACTAGTCTCTCCTGCAGCCTTCTTAGGCTCATCATTCTCAGCAATTTTCTTACCAGTAACAACATCTCTTCAAATCACTGGCGCAAACACACGACTGCTACAGGTCACCCTACTATCATCAGCTATATTTCCAACATCTGGCATTGGCTGGATGGGAATCTCCACCCCATCTTCTAATATTGTAGCGTTGTATTTGTAAGGCACAACCTTATCTGATTCATAGGGAACAGGACCTGGCAGACTAATTACCAATGAGGTAACAGCTGGTTCGCTATAGTGCTCCACCTTAAAATGAGTGGGTGCACCAAAACAAGGTACAATGACATTCACCCCTTCCTTAACACCATCAGCCATCAAAAAGTCATTTCCGGCAAACAAGTCTTCGTCTGAAGAGAAATACTCATCTGCGGAGGCATACTCTTCCTTTGACTCTTCTTCCATCAAACAAACTTAAACCATATCAATCTCATGATAATCATCCCTCTGACCTGTGATCTTGATAGTTCCATTGTCTAACAACAACTGAACACCTTCTCTCACAATTGAACATCCTCGGGGATTTCGACAACAAACTATGCAAGATCCATACTGGTGTTCCACCTGACCAGCAGTACGGCAAAAGGTAGCATGCAACTGTACTAGATCCTCATTCAAATGATCCATATCAAAAATTCTGAATTCACCCGGACATCCAGAAACCCTATTCACCTCCTCTTCATATTCTGCCCTAGGCCTGATTATATGGATTAAACCTTCATCCATCATCTCCTGCAAATCAGCCTTTATCTTCTCGTAACCCTGTATATCTGTACTACAAATAGCACAACCGGTGTGGTTATGCGTATAATAACTGAATTCACAGAGGTGTGCGTGCATCTGCACCAGATCTCCTCTAACCAGATTAATTTCAAAAATCCGGAAGTCACCTGGACAACCGGCCACCATATTTATAGCATTCACTCCCCCATGCTTGGGTAGAGGATTGTCTTTCACATTAGGTCCCATTCCAGACTTCACCAACCTTTGCACTTCAGTCCTCAAACGATAACAATTCTCCATATTATGCTCTGGTGCCCCCTGATGAAAGGCACACATCTGGTCTGCTTTGTAATACCAAGGCAATGGTGATGGTACAGCTGGAGGTGGTCGTGTCTGGACCAACTTCTTCTGAACCAATGCTGGTAGTAACTCTGCATAGCTCATGGGAATAGGACCATAGTTTTCCCTTCTCTGATTATACCCTTGATTCCCCTGCTGGGATGGTCTCTGATAAGCAGCAGTATTCGGAGCGGCATTCATAACAGGAGTAACTGAGGCGACTTGCTGATGACGCTGATAATTCTTTCTAGGAGCTTTTACCCTTCTCTCATGTATAACAGCATTTGTATCCCCCTCTTTCCTCTTGGTAAACCCATAAGATGACTTTTTCACACCTCCGAATCCTTCACCTTTTGTCAAACGGCCTTCTCTTACTGCTTCTTCTAGGCGGACACCCATTCCTACCATCTCTGTAAAATCACTTGGGTCACTTGCTACCATTCTTTCATAGTATAAAGCTCCTAGCGTCTTCAGAAAAATCTTAATCATTTCTTTCTCTTCCATGGGAGGAATCACTTGTGCAGCCACTTCACGCCATCTCTGCACATATTCTTTGAACGATTCTCTGTCTTTATGAACCATGGCCCTAAGCTAGTCACGGTCAGGCGCCATGTCCACATTGTACTTGTATTGCTTAATGAATGATTATCCCAAATCATTAAAAGTATGGATGTTGACGTTGTCCAAGCTCATATACCATTTCAATGCTGCGCCAGTCAGACTATCCTGGAATAAGTGAATCAGCAGACGCTGATCATCAGTGTGGGTAGACATTCTTCTTACATACATCACCAAATGAGCACGAGGGCATGTGTTTGCCTTGTACTTCTCAAATTCCGGGAACTTGAACTTAGCAGGCACTTTAACATTCGGGACCAAACACAGCTCATTCACATTCTTCCCGAATAACTCTTTTCCCCTAAGAGCCTTCATCTCTCTTTGCATTATATCAAACTGTTCTTGGAAATCATCCATTCTGTCATAAAGACCCAAGTCTTCACTCGGAGGAGGGAAAGGACGACACACATCTTCATTGACAAACGGAACCAAATTCACTGAAGGAGGTGCAGCAGTAATAGTATGCACCACCGGAGGTGCAGAAGCAACCACAGTCTGAACCACTGGAGCATCTTGAGGGCCAAGATTGAAACCTTCAGGTGCAAAATTCTCTGGTATTCCCCACGGATAACCATGAGGCATACGGTTTTGAACGATAGCCGGAGTAGAGGATATAGGAACAGTAGAAACTTCAGCACTTGCCCTTGTTGATTGAGGTTGAACACTCGGTGGCTGATTCTGAGCATCCACCAAGGCTTCCATCAGAGTAGTCAAGTTGGCCAAGCTAGCCTTCAAAGCAGAAACTTCTTCGTGCAGCTCGCGATTCTCCTGTTCTAAGTTGTCCATCTTATTTTTGAAATTAGCTTGAGTGTTGTAGTGATGAGCCAGCTTGCTGAACAAAGCAAAGAAACTGGGTGAGACACCTGGATATGCATAACAAATGCAAGAAATATGTACAATATGATGCATGATATGTAATGCATATGAATATTTTTATTTTGTCATTTAATATTTCAAGGGATTTATGATTTATGGACATATTGCAAACATCAAAGTAATAAACCATTTGAAATACTGAAAAAATTTATTATAATAACTTCAAAATGGATTACAAGTTTCAATGATCCCAAGTAAAAGATGAAAATACAATCTAAAATCTTGAGAAGAAGAACTAATGGAGATCAATCTATACGTTGGCGCTTCCCTGTGAGCCTGGAAATTTGAGCTCTCAATCTCTGGTTTTCTTCCACATGTCTGATGGTAACCTCCTTCCAATAATCTGAAGCAGGAAGTGAGCAATCAGCACCTGTTTGAGGCCTAGGAGAAAATAAATCCCCTTGCCTCTCCATAGAATCCACTGCTCGAGTCTCAAGGATCTCGATCAAATCATCTTTCTCCTTCAGGTCTGCTCTGTAGGAACTCTCTAAAGTCTGGAACTTGTTCTTCCAAGCATCCCTTTCCTGTTGCATCCTAACCAAAGCAAGCTGCAGCCCTTCCAGATCATCTAATACAAGAGGAGTGGTCTTCACAAACAAATCAGGCATGGGTGTCTCCCGAGTATACGGCATCTTCAACTGAATGGCTCTCGATCGGACCCATTGAAGATATGGCTCCAAAGAAACAACACCTCTAGGTCCTAAATCCTTCCTAGTCTTCTTATGAATGTGACGCCAAGCCTTTGCAATCTTCTCCTTAGCTTCCTTGTGGTATTCTCCTTCCTTCAGAAAGAAACTACTCAAATGAATACTATTTGGTTTATCCTTCATCGGGTAACCAAGCAGTCGCCGTGCAAGAACAGGGTTATAGTTAATTCCTCCCTTTGTACGAAGAAGAGGCACATTGGGGAAACTACCACAACTATCAATAATCTCCACATCATGGTAAGCTCAATGATACCAATCAATATCCGAGTGAGTAAGTGCCATAATCTTAGGAGCCCAACGGGGTTCCTTCTTGACATCCCAGAAAGCATCAGACTGAGGCATATGAGAGATGAACCACCGGTACAACAAAGGCGTGTAACAGATAATCATTCCCCCATGATAGGAACTCCGAAGATGAACAGAGTAATAAGCATCACCCAACAGTGTAGGAACCGGGTTTCCAATCATGAAAATCCTGATAGCATTAATGTCGACAAACTTGTCCACATTAGGAAATAAGAATAATCCATAGGCGAGTAAAGCAAAGATGGCCTCAAAAGCAACCGTACTCTTCATCCTGGCAAAGTAACGAGCTTTCTCCAATAAGAATTGAGCTGGTAATCCTCTAATCCCTCCTTTGGTAGTCATATGGGCTTCCACCTCAGACTTCCCCAGATGAATCAAAGCAGCAATCTCATGTGGTTTTGGCTCACCCTCCAAACCAGTAAAAGGAACACGATCGGTAACAGGTAAATCCAATAGATAGGAATACTCCTCCAGTGTAGGCATCAACTGATAATCGGGAAAAGTAAAGCAGTGATACATAGGGTCATAGAACTGGACCAAAGTTGAGAGAATACCCTCATACATATTCAGCTTCATGAGAGGAATAATGTATCCATACTTCTTCCGAAAGTCTGCAGGACACTCGATCTCTAGAATTAGACTGATCAAATCATCTATCTTAGGATCCTTGAAACTGTATTTCCCGGTCTTTCTCTTTCCAGAATCCATGGTTAAAAGTACCTGAGATATTCACAAATAGTCAACCTTTAAATCCCTTGAAATATTGTTTTCTTCAAAAGATGCTTATGGATGCATGATGCAACAATCACACACAAGATCACACATATAGGGTTCATAGGTTGAATGTCACGAGCATGAGGCCGAAGGTGCTACCCATAAGGTATTGGTCTAAAAATTTATCACCTGCCGAACAAGGTTCTAAGAGGTTCCCAAAGTCTACATCCTTCCTTCGGATATTACCAACTTCCTGATTAACTCGGTAATTAGTAATATTCTCAAGAAAGACTCGTCCGAGTGTAGTATCGCGTGACAACTATTTCCGGATTACTCCGTCATAGCTTCCGCACTACACCTAAAAGGCCAAGATGGGTTAGGTAATCTATGGTCCTCAGCTTCGGCAGGCTCCCAGGTCGAAAGTAGTACATCTTCCCGATTACTCGGTAAACGACACTACAGTCAAAGGGGCCTCCACTGAGTGGGGGATCTCATGCCTCCTTTTTTGGGATTACTCCCTCAAATTTAACATGACTATACCGCCCGTCCTATCTTAAAGTTTTCCCAAGTCCGGGTATAGGACTTATGAGTAATCACCAAGCACCCTGTAAACCAGGAAAATCCAGACAAACATATATACAAAATATAAAACATAAACACAATAACACATATAAAGATATAAACAAACATAGGCTTAACCCACTTAGGGATGGACCAGAAAGAGGTCAATTTGTCCCCAGTGAAGTCGCCATGTTTCTGTAGCGGTAGAAATGTTCAAGACTAAGTCATTGGATTGACTAGACTTTATACAAATCAAAATAAAAATCGCCACCGCGCTTTATTGTTTCCAAAGGAATGGGAAAAGAGCGAATAACCCAAAAAGGGGGAAAGATTCAAAGTAAGGGGGTTGGTTATACAAAGGGAAGGTATTAGCACCCTAAACATCTACAGTACTCCGCAGGAACCTCTTTGAAAAAATCTGTATATTTTGGCTATGAAAATGTGTTATATAAAATGGATGGTGGAGGTGAGAAAATAAATAATTTTTATGATTTTTGCACCCGTCGCGGTTGCGAACCTTTAGTGCCTACGTACCACCTTTCGTGCAATAGGGGATCAGGGTACACGTAGTTCCTCTTTTAAAAATTTGAAACACAAGTGTGTTGGTTAATTTTATGAGATAAGACATCATCATCATTGTCCGTGTGGAAAACATACTTACTACCCACAATCATGAGAAAGGAGAATTCACATCATCTCAAAGTGGAGGATATGGCTTGGATTTTAAAATCAACAATGTCTCACTCAACACCCAAGTGAAAAATATCTCTCTTTACTACATATTGTAGAAGTATATTTTGTTTGCATCACTACAAGGATTGACAAGAGTCTACTCTTTTAAGAAAAGTTTTAAAATGAAAAGCCAAAGTGGCAAATATGGTTTAAAATGAGATTGATTGACTTTTAGTCTTCTCACAAAAAAAATGTCAAGGTATTATTAAGTTGATTGAAATTTATTTATGAAAATATTTTGAAAATGCATGGACCTAAGTCCAAGTTTATTATGAAAGTGTTTCAAATTTCAAAACAAGAAGAGTTTTCAAAAGGAGGGAGAAGATTTTTTAAATTAAAGAAGGTGGGAGGAGATGGAGAGAATATCCTAAAGCATAAAGTAAAAGCTAGGGATAAGAACCATCTAACCAACAAGAAGCCAATACTTGACATTATGAGTCATTATAGAATTCCCATTCTTTGGATTGAAACCAAGCATGCAAAGATACTAGACCTCTTGAGAGAACCAAACTTCAAGTGTTTTAAGTCTTTCTCAAAAATTGGGCAGAGTAACGGCTGTATACGGGTGAATTCCAAATTACAAACAAAGTATATAATCACAATAACCTGCACACAAAACAAACAAACAACCCAATGTCTCGAGGTAAACCTCAAGAACTCCAGACAAAATAATGAATTAAGGTCACAAAGTCTCCAAGATAGGCCAAGGTCTGTAATCCTAAGTCCAAAAATTCCAATGCTCCATAATGCCAAGGATAGTGACCAAATAGTCCAAGTATTATTAAAGACTTTTATGGTTTATGTTGATTATTAGGTGTCTTTAAAAGGAAAATAAAAGCTCAAATGAGCAAAATAAAAATGACATAAAAGTAAATGCTCAAGTGAGCAAAAATAAAAAGATGGCATGAAATGAAAATGCTTGAATTAAATGGTACATAAAGTATAAAAAATAAAAGCATAAAGTAAATTCAATTTGTTAGAAATTAGTGGTTAGTTGGATGATCATCTTGAAACTTGCATTTGGAACTCATTAGAGGATTGGTAGAACCAAAGCCTTCACACAACAAGTTGCATTTGCTTTTTGTCAAGTATATCATCGCTTTTGGAATCCTCGAAAGTAACATTTAATGATCAACGATGTTTAAGTGATCCACGTTGACCAAAGGTGTTGTAGATCCATTAGAGGATTGGTAGAACCAAAGCCTCCACACAATTAATCTCAAGGTTATTGGATCAAAGAGATTAAATTAACATACTTGGGCTTGCAATCATAAGTTTGGGCCACGGATGATCATTTATTCGAATCGGGATAAAATTTAGCGCTATGTTAAGCAATCGTAAGTGGACTTATGTAGAAGTCGCACCTATTTTGAGGCTGGTCAATAGCAATCTATGTACTTCATGTTTGGATAAATGATATAAAGATCATCATCCCTTAACATGTAGCACAATTAAAAAAGAAAGGGACAAGATAAAGAGGGAGGGGAATGATAAGTTAATTTGGATCATCATTTCAAAATTCTTTTATCCTTAAATTCAACTACTCCTCTAGATGGATTAAAGCACTAAACATATCATTAATCCAAAGCACTAAAAATGAATTAAATAATTCACTCTTAGGTAGATTTGAATTGATGAACATTTATCCAACTTCATCTAAATCACAAAGTTCATTGAGTTTAAAAACAAATTAGACATTCAAAATTGCAATCCAAATTATCCATCAAAGAGAGTGCAGAAAAATATTTGAGTCGAAACAGCCCCAAAATAAGGCACAAAAGTATTTTTGACACTGTTACAATCAATTGTGCCTAGACAGCAACCTATTGCATCAGTGCAATTTTTTATCAAATCAATTTTCTGTGACATTCAATTGCAATGTTACAACAATTGATTGCTATCTGTTAAAAATCAGTAGAAAACAGCATTTTAAAGATCAAATTCTTGTTCCAACTTTTTATCAAACACCTTATGATCATGGATCCAATTGAGCATGAAAATTCCAGAAAATTTTGAGAAAATAGCACTCATGGAGTTATAAAACAATGCTCAATGAATCAAAACCAGAAATCCACAAGAGATTACATTGTGAAAGATGATGATCCAACTTACCAAAGGTAGAATTTGAGAATTATTAAACAACTTAAGAATTTGCTTCAATTCAACAACAATAATCAATCACCAAAGCTTGGATGTAGAGAATTGATGGAGAAAAAGTGTTTGGATGAAGGTTTAGCTCAAAGATTAGTAAGCTTCGATGCAAAGCTCACTAACTTTTTGAAAATGGAGCTTTGAGTGAATTTGGTAAATGGAGAGAATTGAGAGATTTTTTAGCAAGATGATTTTGGCTATCAAAAGCTTGTGATTTGAATGAAATAGGGTATCTATTTATAGAGTTTTAGAATTGGGATTAGTGGTAATTTGGTAATTGATTCTTGGAGCCAAATTTGAATTAATGATATAATTTCAAATTATGCAGAAAAAATTGTAGCCAAAATGATCACAGTTTGAATTTGCTGGCTTTTTTCAAAAAAACACGTGCATTTTGCCATTATGAGTCGATACATACATGGTATGTGTCGATACATCCTAGCTTCATAACACAACATGTGTCGATACATACCTTTATGCGTCGATACATACTGTTATTCCAACTCATTACAAAATCACACAAACTGCATGAGTCGATACATAACACGTATGTGTCGACACATGCTAGTTTTACAAGCAGGATGAGTCGATACATACATGCATGTGTCGACACATGCTAGTTTTTTCAAGCAGGATGAGTTGATACATACATACATGTGTCGACACATGCAAGTTATGCACAACAAAATGAGTCGATGCATACCTTTATGGGTCGATGCATGCTGGATTTTTTGCCACAATAGGATCAATCAACTTTGCATGACCTTATTTGTTGGATGCTTTGACTTGGTACCTACAAAACACAAATTGTGCAAGTACAAAGACAAATATTTTTTTGTATTTTGGTTAGAGGTTAGTCAATAACACATATACAAGATACACAACCAAGGTGCTTGGAAATTCCTCAAGGGCAAACTTAAATATAGGAGATAGAGCAAGATGAAGAACCAACCCTAATGTGATCTTGTTATAATTGAGTTGACATAATATGATAGGGGAATCTTAGGGGAAAAAATTAGGGTACAACAGTAACCATATGATGCGGTTGGCAAACGCTTACAATCGGGTTTGGAATCCAGTGTGTTTGAGTAGAGGAAAAGAAGGTATTTTCATCTTTAAATTATGTTATTTTATTGCACATTTAGGTCTGTTGTTTCTTATTATCACACTTACTTTTAAAAATCAACAAATGCAGCAACACAAAACATAAAGAAAGTATGATAAAAGCAAGCACAGTATGGCGGGAAAAATGGCGCAGAAGAAGATTCAAACATGGATATATACAGATAGAGAGGAAGAAAAAATACCTATCAGAGTCTCTCTGATGGGACTTATAGAAAAAAATAGTAAGTTTCTCTCCTCTGTTTATTCTCCTGCTGTTAAAACTTTGAACAAGCTTTTCATTTTTCTGTTTATTCCCCCACTGAAACTCTTGAAATTTGTGTTGTCTTGCTGAATTTTCTTTGTCTCCCCCTTCCCCTTTATTGTCTTGCCTTTTATAGGAGAATGAGAGATTAAATTGGGAGGGAAAATGAGATGAATTTGAACAATTTTGAAGCATTGTTCCATTGCTTTTTGGTTGTTGTTTTCGTATTGCTACTTGTATGCAAACTTTGGTTGTTTGGACAGGGCAATAGCAGGTTTGGCAGTATGTGGAGCAGAACTTTGGACTGATATAGGGTTGTTTTGTAGTGCAGCATTGCAGGCTGTTTTTTTTCTTTACATGTTTTGAGCTACTTTATGCTAGGTGATATCCTTCTGTCTCTTTCTCTTTCCCTCTTCATCTTTCTATGATGCAAATTTTTGCTTTTTACATAATCTCTGAAGGATTTGCAGTATAGGGAAAATGATGACATAAGAGCTATGAATTGGTGTTATGCTATTTGTTTTACTTGTTGCTACTATTTTGTCTTCTTTGGTTTTTTCCCTACTGTTTTAAGTTGTTGTTGTGCTGTTTGGCCTTCTTTGGTTTTTGCCCTACTATTTTGGATTGTTGCATTGTTGGGCAGATTGCTAGCTTGCAGCTGCTGCTGGCTGCTTCTATGTTTTGGTTATTTTGCTACCTTGCTGTTTGTTTTTGTGGCTTGCGCTGTTTGTTTTTGTGGTTTGTGTTGTTTGTTGTTGCCTTGGTGCTTTGTTGCATCTGTTTTTGTACTTGGCCGTTTTGGCTTGTTGCTTTTGCAGTAGGAAAACATTTGTGAATTTCTATTCCCTTTTGTGAACCAAAAAGATCAAACTTTTTTTGATTTGCAAAAGTAGGAGATAGTCCATGATTAAAAACAAAACCTTTTAGTTCTGATTTCCAAATGCAAATCCTAATGATGAGTTTTCTTGTTTAACAAATCATTCTTGCTTGAATTTTTCACATGTTGATTTTTTGCTAATTTTTCTTTCTTTTGTTACATGTACGAGCAATTGGATGGCAAGCGAGGTTGAAAGGCAAAAAATCCCTGGCGAGGAGTGGATGATTTTCTTGAAGTTGAAGCAAGAGAAAATTGAAGAAGCAATATTTCTTTTTTTTGTAAACAAAACACTTGTAGTTTGTATCTTAAATTGTAACCCACTTTGAAATGTATCTTGAAATTATTCCTTTGTAACATAAATTGATGGAACTTGGAGTTTGTAAATCTCTTGTAGCAATGTAACAACTTTGAATGATCTGCAAGATAGAAACTCGAAATTTCCTTGTGTAAACTCATTGGTCTCAAAAGCTTGAAGGAGATTGACACATAAGTGAATCAACGCGATTTCGAACATGTATTGAGTGAAGTTTGTTTGATAATATTGTATATGTTTTTAACATTGTATACCCTCTTGATTCAATGAAACTTGCACTCAAAATGAAACTCGCATGTCATGCTCGATTCAAATGGAACTTCATTGCCAAACATGAATTCAATCTCTTGATGACAAAACATATGCTTTAAGAGTATTCATCAATCTTGTAAAATTAATAACTTCAACATGAGAATCATAGTCCTGTGAAAACAATTGTGGTATGAATTGAAATTAGGATTTAAGAACATTCGAAATCAAGCAAATGACATCTGATGATTCGATAACTTTCAAAGTCTTCCAAACACAATTTTCCTTTGATCTTTGAAGATAAACTCGTAAACGAAATCACTTATGACAATATGCAGAAATAATCATCTCAAGATCATGGAATTTGAGGAAATCACAATTCTTAGAAGTCAGACGACAGTTACTTAAGATTAGGTCAAATCCATGAAGCAACCTCTAAAGTACTCGAATTTTGGTGATCTTCCACATGTAATCAGCTCTTGATTTGTGAAGAGAAATTGGAGATGACGTCAAGGAGAGTCATACACAAAAAGAATCGCTCAAAAGTATCGAATAATGAAGAAGTTACAATCATTTGAACTTGATCTCGCAAAGGTCGATTTTTTGGGTCAATGTAGTCGTTTTTCAGTCATCTGAACCATCGACTGAGCAAACTTGCAATGCAAAGTTTGAAAACTGGCACGTACATCCTTGAGGAGACATGAAGATCTATGAAGACCATTTGAAACCTTGGAGACTCAAATTTCTTTGGGAAATAACAAACCCTAACTGTTGACTTATTGCCTAGAAAGAGAATTTGTCTGATCAACTTCTGAGCCAAATTGAGTACTCGAGAAACCCTAGGATAGTATCTTGAATAAAAAATGGGAGGGAAAATTTTGGGGTACAACAGTAGGCATGTCAGGATGAAGAATAGTGTAGGGAAAATCTCATTCGGCAATAGGCTCCATGATGATAGGTAGGATGGCCTCATATGGCATCATGAGTTTTTGAGTGTGAGCTCCCACCCACTTGAGATAAGGCTCCAAAGGAATGGAGTTCTTATGTCCCAACGTCTTGCTATCAACTTTGTTCACCATGCCCCAAGCTCGTACAAATATTTGATGATAACCTTGGACATCATTCTCATAGTCAAATACAATTCCTTGGATAAGCGCGTCATCAGGGCCATCCCTCTGAGCATACCTGAACTGTCGTAGAGCCAAGAAAGGATTATAGGTGATACCTCCCCTAATGCTAAAGATAGGGACATTAGGGAATTCCCCAAAATGATCAATAATGATAACATCCTCTAAATATCGAGAATACCAATGAATATCCGAATGCGAAAGTGACATCAACCTACTATACCATCTCATGCCTTGCTCATTCTTCAAGATAGATCGAGTAAGGTGTGAAATAAACCACCTAGCCAACAGAGGAGTGTAACACATAAGGGTCCCCCTTCTCTTCATGGTGCGAGTGTGAAGAGAGTGCAAAATGTCTCCAAGTAAGGTAGACACCGGGTTACGAGATAGAAAAACTTTGACCGTATTCACATCTATGAGTTGGTTCAGGTTAGGAAATAGTACCATACCATAAATTAGAAGGGCCAAAATCTATTCAAAAGCTTGCAAATCTAGAGTATCCTAAAAGAGTTGAGCCTTCTCAAACAAAAATTTGGCTAGAAAACCCTTAACACCACTTCTTGTTTCCCAATTTGCCACAATGTCGGACCATTGCAAATGTAAAGCTAGAGCAATCTCCTTAGGTCTTGGGTCTTTCTCAATACCGTTTAAGGGTAATTGATCAAGAATAGGCACTCCCAAGAGTTGAGATAACTCCTCCATGGTGGGTACTAATTGGTAATCAGGAAATATAAAGTAATGGTGTAAAGGGTCAAAGAATTGAAAGAGAACTTTCATCATGTCTTCATCAAGGCTTGAGGTAACCAGATTGAGAAGTCGACCATGTCTTTTGGTGAATGGAGAATTCTCAGGAACCCTTGACGCTAACTCTTTGAGTTGAGGAGGCACTCTTACGAGATCGACTTGGATAGTATGCATGCGAATGGAAGCCATGTCCTACAAAACAGCACAAAGATAAATCCCAGAGTCCTTGAAATGGTTAGTTAAAATGCCATGGTATGATGTTATGATGTTATGTACAAACAAGCACACAAACAAGTCCTTAGGTTCAGGCTTGCATGCGGTTTATAGGTAAGTACCCTCTTGAAGTTTAGTTGGTTCAACCTATCCTAGAAAGTAATCGGGTTCTAGGGAATCTCAATATCACTGATCTTTCTTTATCGGGAATTGTTTCAGCATAAGCCTCTTTATTAGCGACTGAAATATCCCAAAAGTCCGATCTCAATGAGCATAGCATCGAGTATCAACCAACTTCAAACTGCACCAAACCCGGCTATCTCACTACTTCCTAATGGCCAAGTTGTTCAATTAAAGGTTCTACTGTCAATTAGTGCTTCATGACACCATACAATGGCCCCGTATTCTCCTTGACCGGACTCAAGGGATACCGGTACCAACAAATGTGTTACACTAACGTAGCTATCACTTCAACCATGTCGGTATACCCCACACAGTCCCCATGATCTATTGCTACTTACCTAATAATGTTCCCCGATCCGAGTAGAGGATCAATACAAAACCCAAATAAGGTCCCAAAATATAAAGTAAACAAGTCAAACAATGAAAGCATTTAAAGGTGAACTAGTCTCTAAGGTAACCCCACTTTTAAGTATTTCCCCAGCAGAGTCACCGGTTCTGTAATACGGTGGGAGAACTGACTTGGGTGTTTTGCATTTTATCGTAATTGTTGTAGATAGCAAGAGTCTCCACCGAATTTTCTTTTATCCAATAAAGGAAAGGGTGAAAAGAACAGGAAAGACCTTTTGATAATTTTCTTGAGTTCGGGGAGTAGGTTATGAAAAGGGAAGGTGTTAGCACCCTTTTCATCCGTAGTTATCTTCGGGCTCTTAGTTACTAGCTCACTTTGAAATGTTTTGTTTGAAATGTGTTTTGTGATGTTTTTGAAAGTATTTTTGAAAAGTTCCTTCGTTTAGGCGAACTTTGTAATGATTCTCGTCTCTATAAGAATGCATATAAAGTGTTGACTTTTTGAAAATAATTCATTTGAAAGTGTTGGTGTGTTTGAAAGATGTTTTGAAAATGGTTATGAGCAAGCAACTACGAGCGTTCTACCTACTCAAAAAGTCTTAGTTCTTTTCCTCCTCCTTTAGATATTTCTATCTTGCCATTGATTGATAAGAAGCTCTATCATTGGATGTGAAGGGACAGAGGTGCATTATCGTACAGTCATAGAAAGCAACATTGTAGAATGCCTTAGCAATTTGTTTGTAAGGGTCTAAGATTATTCACCGAAGGCAACATTTGAAGGGTCATCGAGGGACTATGATCTTGTATTCGAGGGTCTTTGCTATAGTATTCCATGTTCGAGGGACATGACTGTTTATTCTCAAGTAAACAAGTGAGGTTAACCCTAGAGGTGCAAGTGTGCGAAGTGTTTGTTTTCATGCTTTTGTTCTTGAATTATGGTTTGCTACTTGTTTATTTTATGTCTTGCCATACAAACCCTAATTACTAGCATTTATATTGTAAACGATAAATTATGGAAATGTAAAAATCTACACTATTATATTATTTGGGGGTGGGGGTACAAATTTACAAATGGGGAGAGAAGAAATTAAACCTTAAGTTACTATTACAACCATATTGAATGAATAAATAATGTACCAAAATGTAAAGATAATGTACAAGGATATGAAGGTGATGTGGAAAGAAAGGAGAATTGAATTGTTTTTGTTTAAATTTTATGAAAGATTTTTAAACTTAGTTAAATTAAAAGAAGATAATTAATTTATGAAAGTTAAACATAAATTAGAAAATAAATTAGATTTTGATTTAAGAAAACAAGTTTTTTTAGGGGCTTTATGAAAAGGTTTTAATTTAATTAATCAAATTAAAGTGAATAGAAAAAATTAATTAGATTTCTAAGTTCTAATTAAATAAAATAAACTAAATCTAAGCCTAATATTTATTTAAATTTAAAAAAGAAATTAAATTTGTTAGAAAAATATTTTTGGTCTTTTGTCTTAAAAGAAATAAAATGCAAGTATATTAATATATAAATAATAAATATAGATATATATTTTTTGGCTTTTTTATTAATAAAAATAATATAGATAATAATATTAAAAATAATAAAAATAAAGAAAATAAAATAAAATAGAAGAATAAAATAAAAGTCAGGAGGGTGTAAAATTGAATTGGGTGGTTTAGTAGAAAAAACAGATTTGTTTGAGTGTTAGATCCATTAGCATTTGTTGTAATCAGAAAGAAATAAAATAAAAACAAGCAATTGGGATGCGCAGTAAAAAAGGAAATGGGCGTGAAGCTAAGCAAAAATGATGAAGGCCCAATGATCTTAGGCCCAGACGTGGGTTGTAACAAAAAAAAGAAAACAAAGAAAATTTTATGAAAAATGGCAACGCTGGGGCTCGAACCCAGGCCCTTGGCAATAACGTGCGCGCTCTCTAGCACTGGGGTGTCTATACATCCGGTGTCTTATATCAAACCATAAATATGTATTACAAATCCAGTTCTAATGATAAACTTCATCTTCTTCCTTGAACCTCCAGGAATCTATTCCAATAGTTGCTTTGAGTTGAGAGTGCTTGAACTATTCTAGAGAAGTCCAAGTGCAGACCTCTGTTTTTGAAAATGGAATATGGTTATAGAGGTGTTACATAAGTGTAACAGGTGTTGGGATGGTTTATATTTGAGGTAAGGAAGCTTTTGAAATGGTTTGGCCAAAAAACGCACGAGTGGATTTGAAGATGGAGGTTTTTGGCCAGATTCTGCATAATAATGCCAGTTTGTATGTAATTTGAGTTTGGGAGAGTTTTTGGGATGCTTGAGGGCTTGTATATTCGTGTCTTATCTTAAAAATAGTGTCTCTATTTATAAGTAAGATGTTTGGAGTGCTCAAGTTGATTAGACTTCAAATTCATATGTTTAAGCTCAACATGTGATTTTTTGACAAAACAAGTTTCAATGCTAAGTACTTCATGATCAAGAGTTGTTAATCACTTTAAACATAATTTTTATGACTTTGTGGATGGAGTGTAATCATGGAAAACAAGTTAGGAGCTCAATGCATTGACTTTGTGCATAAAGCTTGCTTTACTAGAATGAAAATGGTAGCTTTCTCCTTAAAATGGCAAATTGGTTTGGATAATGCTTGAATCACTTGGATAAGGGCTCAATCAATTTTCTAAACCATTAATTATGGATTGAAACACAAGTTTGAAACCTGCAAAGTGAGATTTATACAACATAGCTTGAGATTCGATCCATTGTTCATCACAAAATTGCCTTGTAATTCAAGTTTGAAACCTTAACTTCATCTTTTCGATTCTCCTAGCTCAAGAATGATCTCATTGAGTTATTGGACATTTCTTAAAGCTTGGAACATCATATTAAACCTTCATGTTTTTCATTTTTGAAGAATCCAATTGGAACTATGTGAAAAATTTCCATGAAGTTGGTACCAAAAATCTGCCTAACTAGGTCAAATTTTCACTGTGTTTTTATACAAAGTGCATGACTTTGTGAATCTATAAATCAAGATCCAAGAATTTAAAGTATTTGATCATTAAAGAAAAGTTTTAAATCTCATCAATATCCATAAATTTCATGTTGAAAATTTCATTTGAATCATCTTTCATCTTGGTGAAAAGTTGGCATGAAGTCGTGAAAAAATAAGACTTTTAAAAACACTTAGAAAAATTCTAAGTCTTGAAAAGTTTGACTTTTTAAGATGAATTTTGACTTTCTAGATTTATTGATGATCAAGTTTCATATTTTTGAATGTCTTGATAAAATGTGATTTTTGAAACTCAAATTTGATCAAGAAGTCAAAGTTTGACTTTTAGTGTATCAGTTGACTTTTTATCAGTTGACTGAATTTCAACTATAAATCAATTGATCTTGAGAAATGTTTTAAGCCATGAAATTAGGTGAACATGTTGTATTTGAATCATTGAGATTATTCTTCAATCAATTAGATCATGTATTAGGTCAAAAACTCTTGATCAGTCAAATACATTCAAAACCCTAATTTTGACCATTTTGCCCTTTTGGTGATTTGAAGAATTTTCTTGGGGAATTATGATCCAAACTTGATCAATTGATGCATATGACTTCAAAATGTTGATATTGGTCCAAAATCTTGAAGTTTGATTGTAGGTTGACCATGGTTGACTTTTTACCAAATACAATTAATTTTAGGTCATCTGGTCAATTGATTGAGCAATTTTGTGATTCAAGACTTGAAACTTGACATGAGCAATCTTGAGGGTACACAATGATCCATGAAATTCATTTTAAGCATTAGAAGCCTAATTATCCTTATGCAAACTCAAACCCTAATTTGGGGTATCAGTGTGGAGGATATGGCTTAACCTAGTCAATACTTGTGCAAGCTTGAGCTTTTGAAGATCTTTGTGAGAAATGTCTTGAGAAAAGAGAGGGAAATTCTGGGGTACAACAAACACCACCTTTAGAATTTTCTCTTGAGGGTATTTCTTCTTCAACGCCTCAATTCTCGTTGCAGGATTTTCATCATAGACCAAGTTTCAATTTGGGCATAACATAAACCTGGAATTATTTAACCTGTATCTATTCAGAAAATCCATTGATTCCTCCTCAGGATTGGGAAACACAAACTTCATCAATTCAACAACTATTTCTTCATACAATTCCTCATTCTTGGTTTCGCAATCCATTTTTTCCATGTTGCCCTGATTACCCTCAGGCTCTTCAGCAATATCAACTACCATCACTTCATTTGGCTTAGATAAATTGCCATTACCAATTTTGAGACCTTCAGTAGTCTCGACTACTATAACTACCATTGGATCAGTAATCACAGCTTGTTCATTCTCAAAACCATCAGTAGTCTTGATTGTCAATGCTGTCATTAAGTCGATAGTGTTGGCATGTTCACCTTCGAGACCATCAGTAGCCTCGATCATCAGCACTTCCAATGGTTCGACAAAGTGTGCATCTACAACATGTAAAGGATCTAATTTGACCTTCATGGATCTTTTTGGTTTTTCACCAAATTTCAATCGACCATCTTTCATAGCCTTTTAAATCAAATCCCTAAAAAGAAAACATTGAGAAGTATTATGACCCAAAAAATTATGATACTTGCATAAACCTATTTTTTATCTCTGCTCTAATGGTGGATTATTACTTCCCGCGGGCACTATAATCTGACTATCTGAAACTAAAACATCAAATATTTCATCATATTTTTACACATCAAAAGTATATACTTTAGTATTAGATTTATCATTTTTTGGTTCTTCAACCGTTTTTCCTTTTGACGGTTTTATAGGCTTACATGCATATGGAGGTATGGCTTTTAATTCAGCCATGTCAACTTATCCTTCTTCCATGCATTCATATTTATATCTATAGAATAATCTTTCGTATCTACATAGGCCACATTTCCTTTTCTATGATCCTTTGAAACTCTAGCTTTCTCTGTTTTCAAACGTTTGACATATCGAACCTTATCAGCTAGTTAAGACATATT
Organism: Vicia faba; assembly: GCA_948472305.1. Classification (NCBI taxonomy): domain Eukaryota; kingdom Viridiplantae; phylum Streptophyta; class Magnoliopsida; order Fabales; family Fabaceae; genus Vicia; species Vicia faba. The sequence continues at coordinate 1,026,077,492 of OX451741.1, forward strand.
TGTAATAGATTGAGGATCAAACTTCTTCCTAATAGAATAATCTAAGCCCCCAGTGGCCATTTTGACCAGATCATGTTCAAGAACTCTAGTAAAACATCTAGACTTTAGGAACCTAAACCTATTCAAATAAGCCTCCATTGACTCAGGCGACCTCCTCTTGATTGAGGATAATTCTTTCAAACGTATCTTAGGCTGACCAACATAAAATTGCTCATGAAATATGCCCTCAAGTTGTTCCCAAGTGCGAATAGAATTTAGAGTCAATATTGTAAACCAAGTAAAATCATTTTTGGTTAATGAATTAGGAAAATATCTTAATTTTATACCCTCATCATTGGCGATATCGCCAGCTTCTGTTTCGTACCTAACAATGTGTTCAATGGTCGACTCATTAGCATCATAAGCAAACTTGGTAAACTTAGGTACCTTATATCCCCTAGGTAATTCTACCTGTCGAATATAATCAGGCATGGGAGACGAATAATTAGGCCTCCGAAGGCCAACATTTACCCCAAATCGTGTTAACACTTCTTCTACTATATTCACTATGTTATTACGCCCAACAGTGGCATTTCTTAACACTCGATTAACATCTTGGTTCCTCCTAACTACGACTGGCCTAGGTTTGTATTGTTCAACGAATTCTTTCTCTTCGTAAGTGGGTACTTCCACCCTTCGAGGTCTAAAAGGACACTCATTGTTGCCTCTCTCCAATTCTTCAAAAACTTTTAACGGCCTTTGGTGCGTCAGATTGGTTGGACCCCTAATGACTTGATTAATCTGCCTATTTGGTCAACTACAAGATTGAAGGCAGCTCCCATTTGCTAAGTTAAAACATTCAATAACTCTAAATTACACTCGTTCATCTGTTGCCTCAAAGCCATAATAGAAGTAGTATTCAAAGATGGTGTCGAGTGAGGGATATAACCAACACCACCTGGTCAACCACATGGGACATAACTACCTTGGTTTCCAATGGCCATTGTGTTTTTATAAATGTGGATGGGTTCGACTGTAACTCAACCATCATGGAGCATTAGTTATCCATGACAGGGGAAGTATAGTACTTGTATGTGGTTTATTGTTGCAGTGGTGTTGTTATTATGACGCTTGCGTGTGTTTTAAGCTTGAGGAGATTATATGCTTCTTATGAGGGTTTAATGTCAGACAATATGTTATGACGTGTGACTACTAGATGTAGCTACTTGTGCGCTTTACTGGGCGTGGTTGGCTGTAGCCATATGAAGATTATAGTTTGAATCATATGGTCTGATGTTTCTCAAGATGGACTCTGGGAAATTATGTTTGTGTCTGCGAGAATTTATTTTTATATGCAGTGATTGATGAGGCCCGATGGATGGTCTGTTTGTTGAAGAAAGATATTACACATGTGATGTTTTGATATCTTATTTTGTGTAACATTTTTCTTGGTATATACCTAGAATCTGATGGAAGACAATGTGTTTATGCTTCAGAACATTGAGATTTTTTAAAGCATCTAGGTTAAGTTGGAGAAGTGTTGGTCAAAGTTGGTTTAGTCATAGTAGACATTGTCTGACCAAAAGTTGGGACTTTATTCAGGACATGTTTTTTGGAAACCAACAAAAGAGGTTATGGACGGTGGTTTCAATCACATGTCAGAAAAGAGAGTATTGTAGGGTCTGACTGTGCAGGTGCATGTGGTGACAAATTCCATCTCTAGAAGTACTGGTCTTTTTTTTTAAAGAAGATAAAGCTATTTTGGACGATACACATTTACATTTGATGCAGTTTTGTTCTCCTAAAATAACATTCTTGTTTTGACCAAGACCTTGAAACAGTCAAGGATTGGTATTTCCTAAGTAGATGCTCAGCTATTTATAGAGGTTACTTAATCCCTCTTCCACCTTGTGAGTATTTGGTAGTTTCATCTATGTTATGGGGTTTGTTCGGGTCTGGATGAGTTGTGTGTAGGTCTCATTTTGTAAAGGTTTCCTTTGTTAATGTTTGGATGAAAAGGGGGAGAAAGGTGCTCAAGGCGATCAATTACTTAATCTGAAGGTTGAAGGCTTTTTTTCCAGATGTGTCACAATGGTGTCAGATAAGATGTTCTATCTTGTTGTTTACCTCTGGTTTTGATAAACAACATTGGTCTCTTAACAAAAGTTTACTGGCGAGATTGACCAAGGAATCTCAGTATAGTGCTTCAGTTTTCGAGTGTTTTCACAAAGTGTGTTCAAAAAGGATTCGTTCGACTGGTGCCAAAGGAGTTTATAAGTAGTAAAGCAAGACTTGTAAAATAAAATGAAAATCGTTTTAAAATGTAAACATAAATGACATAACATCAAAATAGTTGAAAATAAGTTGATTCAAACATACATTGCCCTTTCTTGACTCATTTCGCTCGTTCGTTTGGGTACTATGAGTGACTAGCGTATAGGAATGTGAAATTTTGAACCCTTAACACTATGCACTAAGTGCTATATTTATAATACACAAAAAACAAATACTTTCTAGCGAAATTCACTTCTTTGTATGCCACATGTATCTTGTAAATCCTCTTCATGACCCCATGTTCTCCATCCGTACTCTCGAACCTATTTTCTCCATGTTTCCCTCCAAAACGCTTCGCTCGCTTGATGGATCTTTTGGGCCTTTTGGATTTTCTAGGCCCAATGACTTTTGAGGTCTTCTGTGGTCGACTGCTTCTGTTTTCGGGCCCAATCACTTACTCATAGAATCTCTCTAGGTCAACTGTATCAATAGTAGAATAACATAAATCACCTTTTCCAAGAACCTTTTTGATCATTTTCTTTTGATTGGATTTTGGTCCTTGTCTAAAATCCCAACCAACACTTGTGTATGTTTGGGTTGCCTTTTGTGACTTGTGATTTGAGTTATGAACACAGTTTTGACATGTGTTCTGAGTTACCCAGGGTCGTATTTGGATACTTCTTAAGTTTCCTCTTATGCCATAGGTTGGATAGTGGGTGCCTCATGGTTCTCTTATGTTACCATTCAAAAGAAAGGCCTATTCATCTGTGGCAAGAATAAGTTCTTGGGTTGAGGGGGAGTGAAGACTAGATTCTTCCTCGTGTGCATCATGTGCATCAGATGGCTTCAATACTTTCCTTCCTTTTATCCCGAGGTTTTTATTCTTTGATGTGTTGAAGTTTTTGTTGCAATGAAGCTCATTCAATATGCTAAAAAAAGATGTCGAACAAGATGTCTTGGCATCTGTACTGAAGACTGACTCCATGATGTTGTGTTGCTGTGCTAAGTAGTTTCTGAGGATTACTGTTGGTGGATGTTTATGTTTATTGTTGTAAAATTGAGTTGTAATTTTAATTTATTTGTTTTAGCCAAAATTTCCAAAGGGGGAGATTGTAAGTTCTTTATTTTAGGGATTGGCATTAATTTTTTGTAAAACATATATAGCAGCAATACGTTAAATATGATGTGATTACTTTCTAAGAAGAACAAGTTAAGCAAGAAGTCCTATTTTATGTTAGGACATGTTGAGTTAAAGTGTTTCAACATCTAGAGCAACATGTCTGATAAGATGTCCTATGTAGGTTCATTCGACATCGTGTTTAAGCTGAGCTGAATAGTTGGATTTTGTTATGATTTAAAAAATGCAGAATATTCAGGGAATATTATGCAATATTATGTGGCGCTGATTTGTAGGTCAAGAAGAACATTGAAGAATATTGACTTTCTAAACATGGAGATAATTTAGGAAGTATTTGATTGAAGACCTATTTTGTAGCAGAATTTTCTACAGGTTTGTAACAGCCAAAGAGCTTGTGTTTTGAAGGCCCAAATCTAGTTCGGTATAAGTTATAAATAGAAGCATTGTAACCTAGGATACATACCAGCCGAGAATTAGAAAGATGTGATCATTAGGGCTGAGTTTGCAAGCCACTCTCTAGGAGAGTTAGTATGTGTGATCCACTCGGCATGTGAGTTGGATTGTGTTCCTTGGATTTCAAGGTTATGTTCTCACTCAGAAGCCTGTAGGTAATGAGTTGAGTATTGTTCTTGAAGGAAGCTTGTAAGCAACTCCAAGTTGTGTTCTTAGTCAAGAGTCTTGGCTAGGTATTGTCTTGAAAGTGGGTCTTCTGGTTTATTGTCATGGAAGTGTGTCTTCCTATTTATCTAATCGTTGTTTGTGATTGATCAGGGATTGAGGAGGGCCTTATATCTAGGTGAGTCTTATATAGAAGTCTAGAAAGGGTAGTGATTAAGTGATTAGGACATAAACTGGATGTTTGTTATAGGGTCTATGAATTGATACTATTTTAGTGCACTTATCTATGGCTTGGTATGCCCCCAAAGTAGGAAGGTTGTTCTGAATTAGGTTATCAATTTTTGTGTGTTGTTTATGATTTTTAGTACTGGTTTTAATTGTTTATACCTTGTTGTAATATTTAAGTTAGAATATATGTCTCAACATGTCATAGGACATCTGAGTTCTCTCATACCAGAATCTCATCAGTGAGTCAGGATTCTCAAGTAGACTTTGGTTGCGGTCATAGCGGATTTACAATAAGGATCAACGAACTTGTTGGGGGTTGACAACAAGGTTGGTCAGACTTATTTTGGTTGTCTGTAATTGGTTGATTATAATGGATTAAGTCCTTATGGATAAGGCAAATCACCTTGCGGAATAGACTGGAGTAACTTAGTTAACAGTGAATTAGGATAAAAATAATTATGTTCATCTATTTTAATTCACTAGTTAACTTTGTGTTTGAGTTGCAAAAAGATTATATTTGGTGCAACACAGTTCAACCCCCCCCCCCTCCTTCTTGTGTTTCTCACACCTTCAATTTGTACCTGTATTGATAAAAAAAATGTAGCGGGGTATATCAGAGATTGAGCTATTAATTAACTCGACTCGCAAAAGCAAAAGTCGCCACCGCGCTTTATTATTTCCAAGAGAAAAGGGAAAAGAGCGAAATAAAACCCTTAAATATGCAATGTAAAATAATACTTAAAAGTAATGAAAATACAATGCGTTTTTTGAAAGAGATTGAGAGTTCGTGGGTTGATTAAACAATGGGAAGGTATTAGCACCCAATGCATCTGCGGTACTCTGCAGGAACCTTTTTGAAATATCTGTTTTTGGTTAAAAGTTATTTGTTTGGTTAAAATATTTTGTTTGATCAAAATTAGTGTGGACGATATTTTGAAGATACGACGACCTAGTGTGGAAGTGTTGACTTAAAAAGGTGTGAGTTTTAAAATTGACTTTTTAGAAAGATCATCTTAAGTTTAGCAAAATAGTAAAAAAAACAAAATGAATGAAGGGATCCGCGTGATCGGATGAGATATATTTGATGACAAGAAGTCAACAAAGTTAAAACATTTCTCTTGTAATAAAACACATGAGAACCAACACATAAGGGTCTATTTTTGTATTTTTGTGAGTGATAATACTAAACTAAATTAACCTAATTAAACCTTTACACTAATTAGAAATTAATAAAGAACTAACCTAATTGAAACTAACCTAACTAACATAATTCTACCTAAAATTGATTTAATTGAAACTAACTAAAAAAATAATTTGATTAAAATTAATTACGAAGCTGAAATATTTGACAGAAACTAATCACATGACATAGTCTTATAACTAAATTAATTAAAATTTAATTAAAAAAAATCTAACTAAACTTTTTAACAAGATACAAATGTAATTACAAAGGTGTTAAGTCATAATTAGACCCAAGGTCCAATCGGTAAAAAAAAAATCTAATCCTAAATTCTAATTTAAAAGGCAAACCAGATAATGAAAATAAATTTTAAAAAAACAATATAAAAAAAAGAAGAAGTTACGTAGAGAAAGAAAAGGTGGGGGTTGCATTTAAGATCATCCAAAATCAAAACAAATATAACAACATAAAAACCAATTATAACTTAGACTCTTTCAACACATGGCAACGTTCATAAAAAACAATGATTTAGGTTTTAGAGCAATAAAATAGAGGTGAACATTAAAAAGATCCTCGATCTTCCGTTCACGCTCTCTTCCTTCTCTCTGCTCACGCTTCCTTCCTTCTCTCTCGATCAAAAATACTTCCTCTGCTTTCTCAAATTTTCGGCTCAACCCCCGGTTTGGTTTCAACAACAAAGCATATCCATGGTATAAATTTTTGTGGTTTAGAACATCAAACAATAATAACAGCATTTCAAGATTCAAACTTGCTTCGAAACTATAATTGGAACAACAATCGATTCAGCTCAGAAAGACAAACATAAATGATAGAAAGAATTACCTATCAGAGTCCCTCCAATGGGCTTCAATGAGGTAAGTATAATCCCTTCTTCTTTCTTTCTGCAAAAAAAATCTGGATGCAAAATTTGTGAAGAAATTGGCTATGTGTGTTGCGTGTTTAAATTGCAGGTGAATGGAGATTTTGCTTATTACTCTACAGGAAGATTTTGATATAACTTTGACATAATTTTGTTATACTTTTCTTTTCTTTTGATTTTCTTTTTTTTTATTTCTGGTGTTCAATTTCTTCTCTCTCTTACTACCGTGTTGGAGGTGTCAATTTATAGTAGAACTAATGAGGTTTTAGGAGGGAAATAGGATCGATTTGAATTCTTTGTGATGCATTGTTTTAACACCTTTTTGCTGCAGATTTGTATTGCCATTTTAATGTAATTTGAACTGCTTTTGGATAGGTTTTGGAGTGTTGTAGGTAGCAGTAGCAGCTGGCTTTTTGACAGATTTTTAGACTATTTTGCAGGGTTGATATGCTTGGAGCATTATGCAGGTTTTGTTGTGTAGCATGTTGGAATTTTATGGACAGTTAGGATAGGGACAATAGTAAGGTTTTAGACTGATTTTATTGTTTGGACATTTTTTACAAGGAGACCAAAAGGAATAGCATAATAACAATAATAACAATAATAACAATAATAACAATAATAATAATAATAATAATAATAATAATAATAATAATAATAATAATAATAATAATAATAATAATAATAATAATAATAATAATAATAATAATAATAGTTAGTAACAAAAAATAAAAAGAAAAATATTAATCTAAAAAATTCCAAAACATGAAAATAAAAGAGAGATTAAAATTAATTTTAATTTTAATAATAACTCAACTAAAATGTTGAATTAAAATTAGAATCTAATCAAGATTAATATTGAAAGAAAGAAATGAAAATTATAATAACTAAAAGAATTAAAAGAAAAAGATATTAACTATATATATTTTTTGTGATTAAAGTGAAATGCTAAAATAAAATAATGCTAACACATGTTTTTTTGAGATTTTTTTTTTTACTAAATTAAATCTAAAAGACTATAATTTTGACTTAAGAACAAAAATCTAAATGAAACTTAAAGAGATTACTTTTTTTGATATTTTGAATAAAAATGTAAATAAAATAAAGATGACATGAACTAAATATTTTTTTTAGGATTGTTTTCATGGAATTAAGAATAAAAGAAGAGAAAGTGTAAAATTTATGGTCGGACAAAACATAGTCCAAAATTAAGAATCAAATTCCATTAAATTCGTGAAACGACTTCTAACGTTAATAACTTTTTCGTGGCTTTTCAATGCATAATCATCTCTTGACTTGTAAAGAAAAATTATAGATGGTGTCAAGGAAAATCATATGCAAAAACAACCGCTCAAAAACGTCGAAATTTGAAGAAGTTATGAATTTTTGAAATCTGACTCGGGAATTATTAAAAATATGTCGAATTGCTTGTGAACCCTTGCCATGCAATGATGCGGATGGAATGCGGGATCTTAGGTCAAAAATTAGGGTATGACAGATGCCCCTATTTAAATTTCTCCTATTCAAAGATATGAAGATTGAAATTTTCGTCTCGAAGAGATTGAAGGGACTTAAATATAGAATACACAATTTTTGGCCTTAAGATACCGCAATTGTGTTTATGATATGATATGGATATAATATTTTGAATTTTATGGGGAATGATGCCGCATGAGACAAACTAATGTTGGTGAAACCAAGCCAAATATAAAATAATTCACAGGGGAAGAGATTATGACTCCATTAGAGAAACAGAGCCGCAGACTTCAAACGAGAGACTCTTATTGGGGTACAAATTCGAGAGAAGAAAAAAAATTACTGACTCTATCAGAGAAGACGCCTTGCATAGGCTACGATAAGATAGGTGGTTATTGACCCAAGATGATGGTGAGTTTACAACTCAGGGTTAAAGGTAGAAAAAAAGGTACACTAACTTTTTCTGATAGTGAACTACCGATTTTTACTGAAGATAGGGGTTTTATAACAAACTTCTCCGTGGGTCTTTTCCGAGAGATACCATTTGTTGCTGAGATAACATAATGTTGGGGATACACAAGTTGCTCAAATAAAAAGGTCGTCACTTGCTGTCTTTAAGGGATATCAATAATACACAAGCTGCTCATGAAGAGCCACCACTTGCCGTCTTTATAAAATAATACGCAAGTTTCTCAATTGTTGTACCCCAAAATTTCCCCTTCCATATTCTTCAAGATTTGGCAAGATCAAGCTTCAAAATCTCTCAAGGGTTGCACAGTCCAATTGCCTCCTAACACAGTCAAAATTAGGGTTTTGGTTCTGGCAAAGAAATTGAGGTTTCCAAGGGTCCAATCAAGTCCCAAATGCCTATAAACATTGTCAAGCACCTACATGTCAAGTTTCAAGACTCACAGCATCAAGTTGCACAGTCAAAAACCCTAATTGCTTCACAGTCAACTACAGGGGCAAAATGGTCATTTGACAGTCAAAAGTCAAAAAATTTGGTCAACATCTTATTTTGAAGCCACAATCATCATTTGATCAAGTCTTGATCATGATTCCACAAGCATGGCTCAAAAAGTCTCAAGATGCAAGAGTTTCCATTTTTGGACAGCTGAAAAGTCAACTGCAAATTGACCAGGGCATAACTTCTTCATGGTTTATCAGAAAAATACCATCCAAATCTCATTTTGAAGGGGATGACATTTCCTACAACTCATCTTCACACTCCAAGTCCAAGAAATGCTCTCACAAAAAGTTATCAATTTCAACATTATAGGTCATTTTCAAAAGTCAACAAAAAGGTACTTTAAGTCAAAGACCATAACTTGAGATTGGTAAATCAAAATGACATGGGACCAAAGGAATTGGTTAGGGGACTTCAAGACCTTTCCAAAATGTCCAAGAACATGTTCGTAGCTTCAAAATTGAGCAATATATGCATTGGAGAAGTTGGGAAATTTTTGGGAACTTTCAAAAGTCAACTTTGCCTAAAAAGCTTCAAATTTGATAATGGGCCTCAAATTCTTTCTTGAATCATTACCCAAAGCCTATGCACGACCCATTGAGCTCAAAATAATTTATTTTCTTATTTTTAATTAATTAATTGAATTTATATTTATATTAATTCATTTAATTGATTTTAATTATATGAAAATTAAAAAGATATGTTTTTTGGATCTTTTGTGAAGCAAATCATATCAGGGCAAGATGGCAAAACCGTTTCTCATTCAAAAAAGGAAAATCATCCATAAATTGGCAAAGGTTTCAATGAAAAAAGATTGGAAATTATGTGATAAAAAATCAAATATTCAAGTCATCAATTCATGGATTCATGGGCTTATTTTTGACCTAATTCCATTCACATACAAAGGCATAAGCTAACCCTGAAGCCACAGACACGTGAAAAGCTGCTGAAGCCATAGAACGAATTTGCAAATTTTGGAGAAAAAGTGTGAAACTGATTTCCTACTTGCAGTGCCTTTCCACGCCTAAAAAGAATTCCATCACCTTGCCTGAGTCTCCAGGAGTCTATTGCAATCAAGAACAAGCTTCTATACCCAAGGAAACGGTAGAACAGAATCACGTTTTTCACAAATATTTCCATAATCGAATTCTACTTTCTATGCATCATTGTTATGTTTTGATTATTGATTTATGCTACTGACATCTCCCTGAAGCTTTTGGTATAGTTGAATTGTGCTAACGCTGCCTGAATCAGAATCCACCATGGACGAAAATTAGGTTTTCTGAAGCTTCAAATTAGGGTTTTAGGTATCAGGAAAAATTGGACTAAGCCATGACCATGGTTGAATTCGTCAAGGCCAGACGAATTCAACCAACCTCTCGCGCTCAATTTATGTTGCATCCTCTTCTATTTGCTATTTTCCACAGTTGTACTTAGTGGGGGTTTAAAACCCCCGCTATCTTATTCATGTTACAGATACAAACGAAGAAGAAAGCTGAGGTGTCCAAGCGCTACTGGAAGGTTTAAACTTTAGCGCGTTTTTTTTATGTTTCAGTATAATTAGTATTATTCATATATTATATTTCATTATTGTTATGTATACAAACAAACGCAAATGGCCAGGTGGTGGAGGACGTGTCCTGCAAGCGTTGGGACCTGGGTTCGATTCCCAGGTCCCCCCATATATTCTTCATATTTTTCTTAACACTTTCAGGTGTAGCGCTTCTCAAACGTTCCATGATACACCCTCACGCGTTGGCTTGCCAGATGTCCTGATCAATAATCCAGTGGCCATAGATTGAAGCCTATGGTACACTCTAGTCAACCAATATGCACTCAATCTGGAAAGTCAAACGAGGCCTTTGTCTAATGGGCCAGAATACTTCAAAAAACCTCCACATGGGCCTGACACCCCCCTTGGTTTGGCAATTTAATTTTCTTTTCTTTCTTTTAATTTCTTTCAATTGTTTTTTTTTTATATAATTATTATTAATTCACTAAAATTAATTTTCCATAAAAAATCAGAGACTAAACAAATGTTTTATTTTTAATTATTTATTAAATTTACCATTAACTTATTTTTGTAAATAAATGTCAATAATTAACTTAGTTAATTTAGGTTTTAAATTTTAATCTTTTTTTTCTTAATAAATGAAATTACATAGAATTAGGTTTTGACATTTTTATCTTTTCTTAATTAATTACTTTCATCATTATTTATTATTTATTATTATTTTTGTAAATAACATGTAAATTAATTAATTAGGTTAACTTTAATATTTTCTTTAATAACTAAAAATAATTTAGAACTAGGGTTTCCTTTTAATTTTAATTTTCTTTATTTTCATAAATACAAACAAAAACATAAAAAACACTTTCTTTTCTTTAATTAAATAATAATTAGGTCCTAATTTAATTTAATTTCAAGCAAAGGATCCAATACCCTCGGACGTCCAATTTAATTCTTTCGCACGTTATTATTTTTCTTATTGATTATTATACTGTTCAAGGATGTAATAGTAATTAGGTTTACCGCATTTTTTACTTTCCGCACTTTTATCAAAAACGGGTCTTTGTATTTTGGCGATGTATAGACCCGCGCCTTGTAATAGCGTAGCTTTTATCTTTCCGTCTTTTAATTTTCCGCACTTCTAACTTCTAAATTGCATGAAAGAATGTATGGTAATTAAAAACAAGCGTAGCTCATAATGCCATGATCAAAGATAAAACATAACATGAAAACAACACACAAATACACACACCACTTCTAGGGTACGCCTCACTCGTTGCCTTCGAAACGTGGTCGTCAAGTATAGGACGTTTTAACGGTCGCTCTTATATCCAAGATCCAGTTGCCTCAAAACAGTTGCCTCAAAACAGTTGCCTCGAAACGGTTGCCTCGGATTAAAAAGGATCTAGGATGTAAGGGTAGCTTCTAAGGTGTCCTACTGTTGCTTCGGTGACCACACTGTCCCTACAATCGAATTGACCCGAACACCTCCAACGGTGGTGCTACCTACCTCTCAATGGTGGGATGGCACTACCTTAAGGACATTTACACAACCTAATTCCTTAGGGTAGGTAGATGACTCATGGATACTTGCTCTTTAAAAACAAATAAACAAAAATCTTTTCACACTGACACTTTCAAAAGCTTTCAAAACAAATTTTTCAAACACTCTTGAGGACAGATACAAGAGTTTCTTAGAAATTTTTCAAACGGAACTTTTTCAAAACCCACACACACTTGAAAAGCAAACAATTTTTGAAAACATAAGAGCAAGTACCTAAGAGCCCATGGATAACCATGGATAGAAAGGGTGCTAACACCTTCCCTTTCTATAAATCTACCTCCCGAACCGAGAAACGTTCTCATAAGGAATTTTGTTGTGCTTTTGTCCTTTCCATGTTGGAGAACATAAAAGACGGTGGCGACTCTTGCTTCCGCGACATTTCGCGAAACCAGCTTTAAACAGTCAGTTCTAAATCCACCGATCACAGAACTGGCGACTCTGCTGGGGACACTTAAAGTGAGGTGTACCTTAGGATAGCTCATACTTGTGTTTTCAATTGCTTTATTTTGTTTGCTTTATTATTGTGGGCACTGTCTTGGGAGTTCTATAGATCCTAACCCGGATCTGGGGGATACCTTCTTAGAAAGTAGCAACAAGACTGTGAGGGAACTGTGCGGGGTATACCGAAACGGTTGAAGCAGTCTGCTACATTGATGTGGCACTTTGGTGAGTACCGGTAACCCTTGAGTCAAGTCAAGGAGAGTACGGGGCCGCCGCGTGGTGTCGTGAAGCATCAGCTGACCTTAGGAACCTTAATTGAACCATCTTGGCCTCTTTAGGGTAGTGAGATAACTGACTTTGGTGCAGTCCGAAGTTGGTTGATACTCGATACTACACTCATTGAGGGTTGTTTTCTTGGAATATTTCGATCGCCAGTTCAGTGGCTAAATCGAAACGATGAACACAGAAAATAATCCAATGATATTGAGATCCTTAGAACCCGGTTACTTCTGATAGGACAGGTTTTGAGCCCACCAACCTCAAGAGGGTAATACCTAGACCCCATGCTCGCCTGAACTCTAAGGGCTGTCTTGCGTGACTTGTGTGCCTTACCATGTTTGCTTTTGTGAATACTTGTGGTGTGCTTTTATCATAGCATCATAACATCATACAGCATCACATGCATCCACTAACCATTTCAGGGGTTCGAATCTTCATCATTGTTCTTGTTTTGTAGGACATGGAAACTATCCGCAGAAAGACAATTCAGATCAACCTCGTAAGGGTCCCTCCTCAGCTTAAGGAACTTACATCCAGGATTTCGGAGAGCTCTTCTTTCAGTGAGAGGCATGGAAGACTCATCAGTTTGGTCAACACCAACATTGAGGAAGATATGATAAAGGTCCTCTTCCAGTTCTTTGACCCTCTGCACCACTGCTTTACTTTCCTGGATTATCAACTGGTGCCTACATTGGAAGAGTTCTCCCGGCTTCTGAAGATACCTATCCTTAGTCAACTACCCTACAACGGTACGGAAAGGGAACCCAAACTTGAAGAGGTTGCTAAAGCGTTACGCTTACAACCATCTGACATCAAGGGACATTGGGAAGTTAGAAGTGGTATCAAAGGGTTCTTGGCCAGGTTTCTGTTTGAGAAGGCCCAAGAATGTTGGAATTCCCTTGACCTACAAGCCTTTGAAGAAGTTGTGGCCCTCCTTGTCTATGGGTTGGTGTTGTTCCCTAATCCAGACCATCTTATAGATATCAATGCTGTCAAGATCTTCATGTCCAGGAATCTTATACCTACGTTGCTTGGGGACATCCTTCACTCATGTTACACTCGAACCATGAGAAAAAGAGGTGTTCTTATGTGATGCACTCCTCTCCTGGGAAGGTGGTTTATTTCGCACCTTCCACAATCAGTTTTGAAGAACGAGCGGGGTTTGAGATGGTCACAACGATTAATGACTCTTACGCATGCTGATATACATTGGTGTTCTCGGTCCAGAGAAGACGTCACTATCATTGATCGTTGCGGGGAGTTTCCTAATGTTCCTTTACTTGGAATCAGAGGAGGCATTACTTACAACCCATGCTTGGCTTTGAGACAGTTTGGATATGCTCGGAGGGATGGCCCCCACAACATGTTAATTCCTGACATAGTTTTTGACTTCGACAACGATGCACAAGGGTTTCGCCAGAGATTTATCAGAGCTTGGAGGATGCCCAACAAGGTAGACAGCAAGACATTGGGGCACAGGAACTCCATCCCGTTGGAGCCTTATCTCAAGTGGGTACGAGCCCGCTCCCAGAAGTTAGTGATGCCATATCCTCATATTCTCCCTGTGATCAAAGAGCCAGTGTTGGAAGAGGAGGTCTCGTACACCATTCAACATCCTGACATGCCTACATCCTGGGAAGAAATGCAGAAGAGCTGGATCCAGCTTAAGGAAGAACGGAATTCTCTTGAAGCCAGCCTACATACTAGTGAGAAGAAGGTCTTGGAGCTCACCCGCCTACTGCACGAGGAAAAGACTATCAACACTTACATAGCTCCAAAGAGGATACGCAGTGTCTTTTGGGATTAGTTTACTTTGTAATTTTTGCCCATGAGGCTTTGATGTACTGAACAATTATTTCTTAATGATAACGTGTGTTCCTTTTTGTCTGCAACAAATTTGAACTTTCGAACCCTTGAATGCATTGCATAAACAGCATATCATGCATCATGTGCACAGCAGGTACTCTTTTTTACAGGTGGTTTAATCTTCTTCGCTGTTTATTTCAGCTCGCCATCATGAATCCTGAATCATCTACTGAGCAATCCATCAAGGCCCTCTAGGCTCAGAACGCCCAGTTCCAAGAGCTGATCATGAGTCTAGCCCAAGGGCAAGAGGAATTGAAGGCTCTGCTGGTCAAGAAGAAGAAGAAGAGAACTGTACTATTCAACACTGGCCGGAGGTTTGGTAATACACTACAAAATGAGGTTGACCAAGCTGGTTCTTCTGTAGGGAAAGGCAGTCCCCAAGGGGGAAGGGTTCCTAGTCCGATGGTCTCCGACAACGAGACTGATTTCAATGAGGAGTAGTATCCTCCAGCTGAAGACAAGTACAAGCAGTTAGAGGATCGCCTGAATGCCATGGAAATTCAACAAGTGCCTGGGTTGGATTTTGGAGACCTGGGTCTATCTTCTGGTGTGGTGATCCCACACAAGTTCAAAGCACCATCTTTCACAAAGTATGACAGGGCGTCCTTCCCTAAGCTACATCTCAGATCTTATGTGCGGAAGATCCAACCATATACTTTGGACAAGAACTTATGGATCCATTTCTTCCAGGAGAGTCTTTCAGGGACTCATCTCGAATGGTTCTATCAGCTGGATGGAACCAAGGTTCGTAACTGGGAGGACTTGGCTACTGCTTTTTATAAGCAGTATCAGTACAATGCCGACCTCGCTCCTACACGTACCCAATCCAGGGTATGTCGCTAGGATCGGGAGAAGGTTTCAAAGAATATGTGCAGAAGTGGAGGGACCTGGCTGGCAGGTTGCAGCCGCCATTAACCGACCGTGAACTAGTGGACATGTTCTTGGGGACCTTATCCGGGCCGTTCTTCAACCATCTCATCGGCAATTCGTCTGCAGGGTTTACAGACCTCATTCTGACTGGGGAAAGGATCGAAGCTGGAATGAAATCAGGGAAGATACAGAAGGGTGCGTCCTCAAGTTCTGAGAAGAAGCCTTTCAAAAAGGAAGCCAGTGCTGTGTATGGCCCCAGGAGGCAAAACAAACCAGAACGCCGCCAAGCTGTCAATGCGGTGGTAATTGTAAAGCCTGCTGCCGCTCCTCGGCAACCTAACCAACCAAGGGGTGAGAAACCCAGAAGAGAATATACTCGGCTTAGTATGACCTTGTCGCAGATCTTGCCGCAACTGCTATCGACCAACTTGGTGACCGTCAGAGAAGCTCCGAAGATGGTAAACACAACCTCTCCAAAGTATAATCCTAACGCCCACTGTGCTTATCACTCTGATAGCCCGGGGCATTCTACTGATGATTGCTGGGCCCTGAGAAATAAGGTCCAGGACCTTATCGATGCCAAGGAAATACAATTTGAGGCACCCGAAAGGCCCAACATTGTGACTGCTCCCATGCCTAACCATAGGGTGAATGCTATCAGGGATGGTGACGAAGTGGAGGAATCTGAGTTCAACAGCTGGATCTACCCGACGACCGACGGTGGACTGAACAATTGGACTGCAAAAGACTACATACCTGTTACTTTTGTTACTCAGTAATGAACTCCTTTGTTTTTAAATTTGTAATGAATAATAAATTGAAACTTTCTGGCCCGGTGTCTTACCCGGGGCACCGTTGGCTTCATTTGTGAGGGCTTATTACTTGTCATTTCCATATATCATGAATAAAAACATTGGACGTTTTTCGCATTTCAAATCTTGTGCTCCCTTTCTTTCTTTCTTTATATATTTCAAAACAGCTATATTTACACACACTCACCTATACAGGTTTCAATCCACTCTGGATCTCACTGGTAACGACTCTGCTACTGCCAGTTATGACTTCGAAAATCCGATCAACTTAGCCGAAGACGAAGGTGAAGATGATTGCGAAGTGCCTGGTGAGCTTACAAGACTGTTACTCCAGGAAGAGAGGGCCATTCAGCCACATGAAGAGCCAGTGGAAACGGTAAATCTGGGTACTGAGACAGATAGAAAGGAAGTTAAGATTGGTGCCAACCTGGAGCTCAGCGTAAAACAACGGTTGATTCAGATGTTGCATGACTATGTGAAAATCTTTGCCTGGTCCTACAAAGACATGCCTGGGTTGGATACCGACATTGTGGTTCATCACTTGCCTACCAAGGAAGATTGTCCTCCGGTTAAACAGAAGGTCCGCCGTATGCGTCCAGAGATGTCCGAGAAGATCAAAGCTGGGGTTATGAAACAATTCGATGCCGGTTTTCTAGCAGTGACTTCTTACCCTCAGTGGGTCGCCAATGTGGTTCGGTGCCGAAGAAAGATGGTAAGGTCAGAATGTGTGTTGACTATAGGGATTTGAACAGGGCCAGCCCCAAGGATGATTTCCTTCTGCCTCACATCGACGTTCTGGTTGACAATACTGCTCAGCACAAATTATTCTCCTTCATGGACGGCTTCTCCGGTTATAATCAAATCAAAATGGCTCCTGAAGACATGGAGAAGACCACTTTTGTTACTCAGTGGGGCACCTTTTGCTACAAGGTCATGCCTTTTGGGTTGAAAAATGCTAGGGCAACCTACCAACGTGCCATGGTTGCTTTATTTCATGACATGATCCATCATGAAATTGAAGTATATATCGACGATATGATTGCAAGGTCTCAAACTGAGGAGGAACACCTTGACCATCTACAGAAGTTGTTTGACCGTCTGAAGTTGTACAAGCTGAGGTTGAACCCAAACAAGTGCACCTTTGGGGTAAGATCTGGAAAGTTGCTAGGCTTCATCGTGAGCGACAAAGGTATTCAAGTGGACCCTGCCAAGGTTAAAGCCATACAAGAGATGCCAGTTCCCAAGACAGAGAAAGAAGTCAGAGGCTTTCTAGGACGTCTGAATTACATTGCCCGATTCATCTCGCACCTAACTGCTACTTGTGAACCAATCTTCAAGCTGCTGAAGAAAGATCAAGTAGTACGTTGGAACGATGAATGTCAGGCCGCTTTCGACAGAATCAAAGAGTATCTCCAAGAACCACCCATTCTTATGCCACCGGTTGAAGGGAGACCTCTAATATTATACCTGACAGTACTTGACAGCTCAATGGGGTGTGTGCTGGGGTAGCATGACGAGTCTGGCCAAAAAGAGCACGCCATTTATTACCTTAGCAAAAAGTTTACCGACTGTGAGACCCGATACTCACTTCTCGAGAAAACTTGTTGCGCTTTGGTATGGGTTGCTCGCCGGCTAAGACAGTATATGCTGACTCACACTACTCTGTTGATATCAAAGATGGATCCAATAAAGTACATATTCGAAAAGCCTGCTCTGTCTGGGAGAATAGCAAGATGGCAGATGATCTTGACAGAATACGACATCCAGTACACGACTCAGAAAGCAATCAAGGGAAGTGTATTGGCAGACCACTTGGCACACCAGGCAGTAGACGACTACCAGTCAATGAACTTTGAATTTCCTGACGAGAGCATCATGGTAGTGACTGATTGCGAAGTACCTGGACCGGATGAAGGACCTGAGGAAGGATCCCGATGGTCTATGCACTTTGACGGAGCCTCCAACGCTTTGGGTAACGGTATCGGCGCTGTGATCATATCCCCTCAAGGCACTCATACTCCACTTACCGCCCGGCTATGTTTCAACTGCACCAACAATATGGCAGAGTATGAGGCATGCATCATGGGTCTTCAAGCTGCGATTGACTTAAGGATCAAGTTCCTGAGTGTCTTCCGAGATTCCGCTCTCGTGATCAATCAGATCAAAGGCGAGTGGGATACGAAACACCCAAACCTTATTCCTTACAAAGAGTGTGTATTGACATTGATCCCCCATTTCACAGAGATAACTTTTGAACACTTCCCAAGAGAGGAGAATCAGCTGGCGGACGCGTTAGCTACGATGTCTTCCATGTTCAAAGTCAAATGGGACAACGAGGCTCCCCGGATCATTATCTGGAAGTTGGACGAACCCGCATATTGCTATGATCTTGAGGCTGAAAAGGTAACTGAAAAACCTTGGTATCATGAAGTGAAAAGGTACTTGGAAGCTCAAGAATACCATGAAGCTGCATCCACCAATGACAAGAAGTTTCTGAGAAGGTTCGCTGCAAAGTTCTTCCTCAACAATGGCATTCTATACAAGCGAAACCATGATTCAACCCTACTACGTTGTGTGGATAAGACTGAAGCAGAAAGAATCATGGCAGAACTGCATGAAGGTACCTTCAGAACACATTCCAGTGGACACACCATGGCAAAGAAAATCCTTCAGGCAGGATATTTCTGGTCCACAATGGAAGCTGACTGTTACCAACATTCTCGGACATGTCATAAGTGCTAGATCTATGCTGATAAGGTGCACGTTCCTCCAGTCCCTCTGAATGTCTTGACTGAACCTTGGCCTTTTGCAATGTGGGGCATTGATATGATCGGCGAGATTAAACCTACGGCATCCAACGGGCATTGCTTCATTCTGGTGGCGATTGATTACTTTACAAAGTGGGTTGAAGCAGCTTCCTACGCCACTGTAACCAAGAATGTCGTGGCACGGTTCATTCGGCATAACCTGATCTATCGATACAGCGTCCCGGAAAGTATCATTACGGACAACAGTACCAATATCAATAACAAGATGATCACTGAGCTCTGCGAGCAATTCAAGATACAGCACCACAACTCTTCTCCTTACCGACCGAAGATGAATGGGGCTGTAGAAGCAGCTAATAAGAATATCAAAAAGATTATGCAGAAGATGACAGTGACCTACAAAGATTGGCACGAGATGTTACCGTTTGCTCTTCATGGGTACCGTACCTCAGCAAGGACGTCAACCGGGGCAACACCCTTTTCCTTGGTCTATGGCATGGAGGCAGTCTTGCCGATTGAAGTCCAGATACCCTCTCTCCGGATAATGAAGGATGCAGGCTTGAGCGAAGATGACTGGATCCAGACTCGACTTGATCAGTTAAACCTAATTGACGAAAAGAGACTCACTGCTATTTGTCATGGTCAAACGTACCAAAAACGGATGATCAGGGTATTTAACAAGAAAGTCAGACCACAAGAGTATCAAGTTGGGGACCTGGTAATCAAGCGCATCATTCTTCCTCAAAGTGATCCCAGGGGCAAATGGACCCCTACGTACGAAGGGCCATTTGTGGTTAAACATGTGTTATCAGGAGGAGCCATGATTCTAACCACCATGGACGGTGACGACCTTCCTCACCCCGCCAATACAGACATAGTAAAAAGATACTACGCATGATAAAAGACCTGCTAGGTTGACATACCTAGGCAAAAATAAGGGCTTCCCGGCGAACCAAAAGGGTTCGGGCAAAAATAAGGGATGAAACGAAAAATCTGTACACTCGGCAAGTCGAAAACCTGAAAAGGCGGCTTGGGCAAAAATGGGTATCCCGGTGGACTGAAAACCCGAAAGGGCGGTCCAGGCAAAAGTTAGGGATAAGCGTAATACTATGTCTCATTGGATCACCTTGCATCCAGAATCCGGTATCAACTACCAAGTTCAGACGGCATCGATCAATCAGCTTCATCGTCAACTAAGCAGCAAAGTGATGAGACGCTTGAAGACATAAAGGCGGTAGCAGAGTTGGAACCCAGTGGGATTATTTTTTCAAAGATGTTTTGTTTTCCTTTCACAAAAGTTGTATAAACTCTGTCGTTCGGCGGCGTTCTCTTACTAGGACGTCGGCCTCTTGTACATAAACGCCTATTTACAGGCAAATTCAAAAATCAATACAAATTTACTTTTCAGACCAATCGCCGATTGTTTTTTCCTTTTTTCTGTTTTGTTTTGTAAAGAACGTCCAATGTTCAATTGTGATATATGCATTTGACACTAATTGCTAACTCATAAATATTTGCATGCGAAACAAGGGATTAATTACAAGTAACATCAGAAACAGGGGCAATAATGAGTTGTCTAAGCGATCTAATTGCTCTGTCCACCAAGGTACCAAGGTAAGTTCGGCTGAAGAACGTAACCCAGATACCTTCACTCCCCGCCGAGTAAAACAAGATTCAACAATTCCCTCCCAAGCAGTTGGTCTCCCGTCAGCCCTAACAAGGCACCGTATCTCCAGCAGGTCGGCGACACTCTCCCCAAGCAGAGTTAGCCTACAGTCAGCCTTAAGGAAGTTGGATTATCCCCCGAAGATCTCAACGCTCCCCAGCGGAGTATACAGATGTTCCTAATCAAGCATCCCCGGCAATCTTGATCTAAGATTGTTCCCCGGCGGAATACCAGACAACCAATGGAGCCATTCCCCAGTCCAATCTGAAAAGTTTCCCCAGGAGAATTCAATCAGTCTCCCCAACAGATTCAGGAAGCTTATCCCCAGTAGATTCTGGAAGTTTATCACCTGCAGAGTACGAACGCTCCCCCGGCTTTATTCAAAGGTTATTTCCCCACCAGGATATAACTGGGTTATCCTCAGCTGAAAACCACGGAAAGACCGTCCCCGGAGAAGTCTTCCTATCCCCAGCGGAGTTCATTAAAACTTCCAACAGAACTCAACAATGGTATCCCTAGCGGAGTTATCATCACATCTCAGCGAAGTATCTCTCCCCACAGAGCATTCCCCGCAGAGTAATCTCTTCGCCAAGTTTATTCCCCAACGGAGTCACCTTCTCCTATCGGTTTATGCTTGCAACCATCATCCCCAGCGGAGACGAAGAACTCTACTCTTCAAACATCAGCCCAGGATTTAACTTCCCGGCACCCGTCAAGGATTTTATTTCCTAGACAAAAATACATTCGTGAACATCATATCTTCATACATTATAGCATGCACATGCGCATCACGAACATACAATCTCATTTATTTTGAGAACATCACGCATTTCATACATCATGACATCACATACAACTAACATTTTGTCTTTTCAGGACAAAAGTCAATACAAAGATGATTACTATCAACTGTCGCAATTCCAGATTCGATACCTGTATCTAGCCAGGGCATGTCTGTGAGCGACTATTTCCAGATCCAATTCTTGTATCTTGCCAAGGTGTATCTGTTGACGACTAATTCCATACTCGATTCCTGTATCCCGCCAGGGCACGTCTGAAGAGTTTGAAGATCCGATTCCTGTATCTTGCCAGGGTGTATCTGTTGACGACTAATTCCAGACTCGATTCCTGTATCCTGCCAGGGAACGTCTGAAGAGTTTGAAGATCCGATTCCTGTATCTTGCCAGGGTGTATCTGTTGACGACTAATTCCAGACTCGATTCCTGTATCCTGCCAGGGCACGTCTGAAGAGTTTGAAGATCTGATTCCTGTATCTTGCCAGGGTGTATCTTTTGACGACTATATTCCAGACTCGATTCCTGTATCCTTCCAGGGCACGTCTGAAGAGTTTGAAGATCTGATTCCTGTATCTTGCCAGGGTGTATCTGTTGACGACTAATTCCAGACTCGATTCATGTATCTTGCCAGGGCACGTCTGAAGAGTTTGAAGATCCGATTCCTGTATCCTGCCAGGGTGTATCTGTTGATGACTAATTCCAGACTCGATTCCTGTATCCGGCCAGGGCACGTCTGAAGAGTTTGAAGATCTGATTCCTATATCTTGCCAGGGTGTATCTGTTGACGACTATTTTCCGGATTCGATACCTGTATCCAGCCAGGGCACATCCACATGAAGAGTTTGAAGATCAACCCCTGTAACAGGCCAGGTAATTATTTTTCTTTCTCAGTTATGCAAGTTCTCGCTAAGGAATCTCTTACGCGATCGACACCTAGATGGCATCTATAAGCCCATCCACATACCAACAGTCTCCAAATGGCGTCTATAAGCCCATTCCCGACAAGGTTCTATCACATCTCCAGATGGAATCTATAAGCCCATCCTCCTATCCATCATTCCTCCAAAAGGCATCTGTAAGCCCATTCCCGCCATCACACTGCTGATACTCTACTATGCAAGTGCAAACTTCTGGGCACTCTAGTGTTCAATCATCTTCCACCTTCGGATTACGAAAGGCACGCCAGCCAATCTACATCCTCAGGTCTAAGAAGATTGAACAGGGGCAACTGTTGTACCCCAAAATTTTCCCTCCCATATTCTTCAAGATTTGGCAAGATCAAGCTTCAAAATCTCTCAAGGGTTGCACAGTCCAATTGCCTCCTAACACAGTCAAAATTAGGGTTTTGGTTCTGGCAAAGAAATTGAGGTTTCCAAGGGTCCAATCAAGTCCCGAATGCCTATAAACATTGTCAAGCACCTACATGTCAAGTTTCAAGACTCACAGCATCAAGTTGCACAGTCAAAAACCCTAATTGCTTCACAGTTAACTACAGGGGCAAAATGGTCATTTGACAGTCAAAAGTCAAAATTTTTGGTCAACATCTTATTTTGAAGCCACAATCATCATTTGATCAAGTCTTGATCATGATTCCACAAGCATGGCTCAAAAAGTCTCAAGATGCAAGAGTTTCCATTTTTGGACAGCTGAAAAGTCAACTGCAAATTGACCAGGGCATAACTTCTTCATGGTTTATCAGAAAAATACCATCCAAATATCATTTTGAAGGGGATGACATTTCCTACAACTCATCTTCACACTCCAAGTCCAAGAAATTCTCTCACAAAAAGTTATCAATTTCAACATTATAGGTCATTTTAAAAAGTCAACAAAAAGGCACTTTAAGTCAAAGACCATAACTTGAGATTGGTAAATCAAAATGACATGGGACCAAAGGCATTGGTTAGAGGACTTCAAGACCTTTCCAAAATGTCCAAGAACATGTTCATAGCTTCAAAATTAAGCAAGATATGCATTGGAGAAGTTGGGAAATTTTTGGGAACTTTCAAAAGTCAACTTTGCCTAAAAAGCTTCAAATTTGCTAATGGGCCTCAAATTCTTTCTTGAATCATTACCCAAAGCCTATGCACGACCCATTGAGCTCAAAATAATTTATTTTCTTATTTTTAATTAATTAATTGAATTTATATTTATATTAATTCATTTAATTGATTTTAATTATATGAAAATTAAAAAGATATGTTTTTTGGATCTTTTGTGAAGCAAATCATATCAGGGCAAGCTGGCAAAACCGTTTCTCATTCAAAAAAGGAAAATCATCCATAAATTGGCAAAGGTTTCAATGAAAAAAGATTGGAAATTATGTGATAAAAAATCAAATATTCAAGTCATCAATTCATGGATTCATGGGCTTATTTTTGACCTAATTCCATTCACATACAAAGGCATAAGCTAACCCTGAAGCCACAAACACGTGAAAAGCTGCTGAAGCCATAGAACGAATTTGCAAATTTTGGAGAAAAAGTGTGAAACTAATTTCCTACTTGCAGTTCCTTTCCACGCCTAAAAAGAATTCCATCACCTTGCCTGAGTCTCCAGGAGTCTATTGCAATCAAGAACAAGCTTCTATACCCAAGGAAACGGTAGAACAGAATCACGTTTTTCACAAATATTTCCATAATCGAATTCTACTTTCTATGCATCATTGTTATGTTTTGATTATTGATTTATGCTACTGACATCTCCCTGAAGCTTTTGGTATAGTTGAATTGTGCTAACGCTGCCTGAATCAGAATCCACCATGGACGAAAATTAGGTTTTCTGAAGCTTCAAATTAGGGCTTTAGGTATCAGGAAAAATTGGACTAAGCCATGACCATGGTTGAATTCGTCAAGGCCAGACGAATTCAACAACCTCTCGCGCTCAATTTATGTTGCCTCCTCTTCTATTCGCTATTTTCCACAGTTGTACTTAGTGGGGGTTTAAAACCCCCGCTATCTTATTCATGTTACAGGTACAAACGAAGAAGAAAGCTGAGGTGTCCAAGCGCTACTGGAAGGTTTAAACTTTAGCGCGTTTTTTTATGTTTCAGTATAATTAGTATTATTCATATATTATATTTCATTATTGTTATGTATACAAACAAACGCAAATGGCCAGGTGGTGGAGGACGTGTCCTGCAAGCGTTGGGACATGGGTTCGATTCCCAGGTCCCCCCATATATTCTTCATATTTTTCTTAACACTTTCAGGTGTAGCGCTTCTCAAACGTTCGATGATACACCCTCAGGCGTTGGCTTGCCAGATGTCCTGATCAATAATCCAGTGGCCATAGATTGAAGCCTATGGTACACTCTAGTCAACCAATATGCACTCAATCTTGAAAGTCAAACGAGGCCTTTGTCTAATGGGCCAGAATGCTTCAAAAAACCTCCACATGGGCCTGACACCCCCCTTGGTTTGGCAATTTAATTTTCTTTTCTTTCTTTTAATTTCTTTCAATTGTTTTTTTTTTTATATAATTATTATTAATTCACTAAAATTAATTTTCCATAAAAAATCAGAGACTAAAAAAATGTTTTATTTTTAATTATTTATTAAATTTACCATTAACTTATTTTTGTAAATAAATGTCAATAATTAACTTAGTTAATTTAGGTTTTAAATTTTAATCTTTTTTTTCTTAATAAATGAAATTACATAGAATTAGGTTTTGACATTTTTATCTTTTCTTAATTAATTACTTTCATCATTATTTATTATTTATTATTATTTTTGTAAATAACATGTAAATTAATTAATTAGGTTAACTTTAATATTTTCTTTAATAACTAAAAATAATTTAGAACTAGGGTTTCCTTTTAATTTTAATTTTCTTTATTTTCATAAATACAAACAAAAACATAAAAAACACTTTCTTTTATTTAATTAAATAATAATTAGGTCCTAATTTAATTTAATTTCAAGCAAAGGATCCAATACCCTCGGACGTCCAATTTAATTCTTTCGCACGTTATTATTTTTCTTATTGATTATTATACTGTTCAAGGATGTAATAGTAATTAGGTTTACCGCATTTTTTACTTTCCGCACTTTTATCAAAAACGGGTCTTTGTATTTTGGCGATGTATAGACCCGCGCCTTGTAATAGCGTAGCTTTTATCTTTCCGTCTTTTAATTTTCCGCACTTCTAACTTCTAAATTGCATGAAAGAATGTATGGTAATTAAAAACAAGCGTAGCTCATAATGCCATGATCAAAGATAAAACATAACATGAAAACAACACACAAATACACACACCACTTCTAGGGTACGCCTCACTCGTTACCTTCGAAACGTGGTCGTCAAGTATAGGACGTTTTAGCGGTCGCTCTTATATCCAAGATCCAGCTGCCTCGAAACAGTTGCCTCGAAACAGTTGCCTCGAAACGGTTGCCTCGGATTAAAAAGGATCTAGGATGTAAGGGTAGCTTCTAAGGTGTCCTACTGTTGCTTCGGTGACCATACTGTCCCTACAATCGAATTGACCCGAACACCTCCAACGGTGGTGCTACCTACCTCTCAATGGTGGGATGGCACTACCTTAAGGACATTTACACAGCCTAATTCCTTAGGGTAGGTAGATGACTCATGGATACTTGCTCTTCAAAAACAAACAAACAAAAATCTTTTCACACTGACACTTTCAAAAGCTTTCAAAAAAAAATTTTCAAACACTCTTGAGGACAGATACAAGAGTTACTTAGAAATTTTTCAAACGGAACTTTTTCAAAACCCACACACACTTGAAAAGCAAACAATTTTTGAAAATATAAGAGCAAGTACCTAAGAGCCCATGGATAACCATGGATAGAAAGGGTGCTAACATCTTCCATTTCTATAAATCTACCTCCCGAACCGAGAAACGTTCTCATAAGGAATTTTGCTGTGCTTTTGTCCTTTCCATGTTGAAGAACATAAAAGACGGTGGCGACTCTTGCTTCCGCGACATTTCGCGAAACCAGCTTTAAACAGTCAATTCTAAATCCACCGATCACACTCATGAAGAGACTTCCGCTTGCTATTTTTCCATGGTATCAATAACATACAAGTTGCTTATGAAGAGACCGTCGTTTGCTATTTTTTTCAAAGATATCAATAACACACAAGTTGCTCATGAAGAGATCGCTGCTTGCTGTTTTTTCTTCAAAGATATCAATAACACACAAGTTGCTCATGAAGGACCGCCGCTTGCTATTTTTTTTATTTTAAATGTATCAATAACATACAAGTTGCTCATGAAGAGACTGCCGCTTGCTGTTTTTCAAAGATAACAATAACACACAAGTTGCTCATGAAGAGGTCGCCGCTTGCTGGTTTTTTCAAAGGTATCAATAACATACAAGTTGCTCATGAAGATACTGCCACTTGCTGTTTTTCAAAGATAACAATAACACACAAGTTATTCGTGAAGAGACCGTCGCTTGCTTTTTTTTTAAAATGTATCAATAACATACAAGTTGCTCATGAAGAGACCTCCGCTTGCTGTTTTTTCAAAGATAACGATAACATACAAGTTGCTCATGAAGAGACCGCCACTTATTGTTTTTCAAAGATAACAATAACAAACAAGTTGCTCGTGAAGAGACCGCCGCTTGTTGTTTTTTCAAAAGTATCAATAACACATCGTGAAGATATTGCTGGAGGTGAGAATCAATAATTTCATCGGGATGGACAAACTGCTCATGAAGAGGCCGTCATTTGTCATAACATAAAGAAATTCAGAAATAATCAAACTACTCAAATAAAGAGTCAATCGCTTGTTGTCACGTCGATATTCCAGAAGAATGTTATGATAACACTACTAGGGAATAAAGTTCATCTTCAATGGGGAACCATGAATAAATCCTTCCTGAGGAGACCAGGTATTTACATACGCAAGATCAATGCACTCTCCATCTAGGTTTCACAGCTTAGAGAGATTCACAAAGTAACTTTTGTAATAGACAAAACTCAATCCAAGAACAAACTGGAGAGAAACAGTCAAACAAGACCCTACCAGATGAGGAATAAACTCAACCGGGACTTATCCTATCCTGAGACAGAAAGGAAGGTTAAAGAAACAACTCTTCCACGAGGAATAAACTCAATGGGGAATTATAAAGGAGACACTTTCTTCTTAAGTTGACACTCTATTTGAGAAGAGGAAATATGATAACCAAAGTATACGAATTAAGAACATCAACAAATATCAATCTGTGTGCATGATGCAAGTGTGAACGAATAAATGAATGTTATGTATATGCTGACAAAATAGATAGATGAGATAGACTGAAGATGATAATACATCACAGCACAACCTGACACTCAGCTAATCTCAACAAGATAAGAACGTTACTGGAGATAGAACAAAAGCCATCATTGGAGCAAAGTCCTTTTACAAGACTTAAATCTCTCTGGAGAGGAAGATATTTTTCGGTAGAAAACCCAAAGTCCAGTCTTCTATTGTCAACAATCCATTGAAAGGATAACAACACGAACAATGCTTCGGCTGGAAAAAAGTCTTTCTTAGCTGGAGATACTGGGAACACCGCCCTCTGATAATGTGTGCAAAACATATCACATATCTTGAAAAATATGGATTACCCCTGGGACTAATTTTGGATGCCCCAAGTTTACTGTTGATAAGCTGTGTGATGCACATCAATTCTTGCGAATAACTTTACTTCTGAAATTCCCCAAGCTATATGGTTTATGAGAAGAAATCGTCTCAAGAGGATTTTACAAAAGACCTGGCATCCACCATGCTCTAGTGTCTTCAAACTCTTAGAGAGATTCGTTGAATCTCGGTGTAATTTCCCCGGATTGACTATACTTGGCACAACAAAGTCTTCAAATTTTGCCCCAAAAGGGTAAACAAGTTGGGAAAGCATTAACTGGGAGAAGCAACACGTCCGTGCTTAAGGTCTTCATGTGACATGCCCCTGGATATGATTTTTCTTGAAATGATTCGCCAATTACTCAACAAAGTTTCAGGCCTTAAAAGAATAAACTCAACGCTAGTGCTTATATGTGAGCTTCCTTGATATCAAACAAATGTTTTGCAGTTAGAAAAAGTTTATTATGAGAATTAGAATTCTAATGCAACAGTTATGTAAGTCTTGAAGATTTTGAAAAGATATCGCACAAATTTTGCGAGTTAGAGCACCATTTATTTTTGTATAGCAAAAGCATATGATACCAACATAACTATTTAGAAAACATTCATGGGAGTCAGGAACACTATCTCATTGAAGTATGCTTTCAAAATAACCTTGCTCCAATTAGGACTTTTGAAGGTTGCAACGTGGCCTGGTTCAGGGTTTTTAGAAAAAAGATTTTTAAGGCTCAAAATTTATAGGTGCCCACCCATTCTTCGTGATGTTCTCCAACCCTATTTTCAGTTAATTCAACATGAGTGTTCATCTCTCAAAAGGATTTTGTGACGATTAAGGAAACGACGAGGCTTTCGGAGTAGCAGTCACCCTTATGTCTTCGTGTTTGTAGTCACACCAATTTGTTCTTTGCTGAGGACTTTTCTTTGTATTCATTTCTTTGCAATTTTTTATTTTCCCTAACTTTTGCCTGAACTAATTCTTTTGAATTGAGAGTCCAGCGGCATGCCCTAATTTTTGCCTAAGCCGCATGTTTTCAAGTTTTCGACTTAGCAGGCTTTTTCTTTTTTCTTGATTTTTGATTTTTTAACAAAACGTGTGACACTAGTTTGTCTTTAATTGTTGAGAGGATTGTGACTGCCTCGTTTCTTGATGAATGAGGGATAACATTATGGTTCCACATCTTTTGGCCTCGTGATATATGAAGGATAGCCATCGCAGTTTCTCTTCAGAAATATCTTCCTTATGAATTTTGAACAATCAATCAGATTAACTGAAAACTACTCTGCCCCAGGTTAAAATTTGAGGGTTTTTCTCGTATTGAAAAGAAACTCCTACTTCAAGGCTCAAAAGGGGTTATAAAGGGATTATCTTCCTTATATCTCCGATGTTTAGGGATTTGAAACAATGCATGTACATCGTCAAAAATATTTTATTCAAAAAGCATACAACCAGAGATTTTGTGTTTTTCAGATTATCATCCTCCCTTCAATCTCTTCCTATGCGAGAGAATGGGCAACAAGTTGGTAACATAACCAGAAAGCAATTTAAAATTTGAAAACAAACACGAGTGAAACGAATGAATTTCTTCAAGACAAACATACTCATTGTATTAAGATAATCATTCAAATGCAAACAAGTTCTTACATGCAAACAATGCAATGATAAACAAGAAAAATTACAAATGAACAAGCAAGAAAAATACTAATTAAACTGAGAAGACTCTCTCTATCTGGACTTGAACTATTGAAAACATCCTTCAAAACTCAGAGTAACCATCAATCACGTTTACTCTTCGGCAAATGCTTGATTTGAACTTGAAGACCAACGTCCTTGAATAACAAGACACCACTACTGACCAACTTCTGAACCTCAATCTTCAAAGAAAAGCAACCCTCCAAGTCGTGCCCAGGAGCACCTTGATGAAAGGCACAAGGCAAATCAGCTTTGTAAAACTAATGCGTCTTCTCAGGAACCTTCGGTGGAGGTCGGGTCTGAACCAAATTCCTCTGCATCAGGACATAAAATAACTTTGTATAGGTTATTGGAATTGGATCGAACTAAACTTTCCTATGATTAGGAACTTGCTGATTTTGTTAATGAACTGAAGCTGCATAAGGTAAATTGAATGCATGGATGATAAGAGGAACATGATGATTCTGGCGATAATTATTTCTTCCTCTGACTCTCCTCTTAGAAAAGTTATTATCAAACTTCTTCACACCACTAGCTGAGCCACCATCTTCATATAAATATCCCTTTCGGACATTTTCTTCTAGACGCCCTCCCACATTCACCTTGTTAAGAAAGTCACTAGGCGCATTAATTATCATCTTCTCATGAAAGAATGATTTCAGAGTTTCAGTGAAGACCTTTGCCATCACTTCTTCTTTCTTAGAAGGATTGACTTTGGCGGCAACCAAAATTTCAACCAAACCAGTTAAGTGCTCCATACTAGCTTTCAAATTAGTCATCTCTCTGCGGAGTTCAGAAACCTCTTGCTTGATATCCTCCATTGTTCTCCAGTGCGAGTGTTGTACTGGTTAGACCAAAGGAAAAATAAGACTTGGAAATGACCTTTTAAAGTGAAATAAAAAAATTGTAGAATGATGCATGATATGTAAATGTGAAAGAGAGTTTTTATTTGATCTTCAAAATATTAAGTTGTAAACATCAAAGTATGAAGATAGAAGATGAATTTTAAATTGGATCAATATATTGATCAAGTTATCATCAAGATCAATCATCCATTTTGGTGGATTAGAGTTTTCACCCCATCAACACCCAAGATCCATTGAGTTTGATGAAACTTGTGACGTTTACAAAGAAAGACTTCCAAATTCCTTGAAAAACAAGTGAAAAGGGTTTCAGGGATGCGTGAAGGCATGTGTGATCGGTGGATCTGGAACTGACTGTTTAACGCTGGTTCGCGAGAATGTCGCGGAAGCAAGAGTCGCCACCGTCTTTTATTTTCTCCAAATGGAAAGGACAAAAGCACAGAAAAATTCCTTATAGAGATTGCTCTCGGTTCGGGAGGTAGGTTATAGAAAGGGAAGGTGTTAGCACCCTTTCTATCCATGGTTATCCATGGGCTCTTAGATACTTGCTCAATGTGTTTTCAAAATGTTTGCTTGCTTTTCAATGTGGGTTTAAAAGTTTCTTTGAAAAATTTCAGTTCGACTCGTACGTCAGAGTGTTTGAAAAATTTGCTTTGAATGCTTTTGAAAAGTGTTGGTGTGAAAAGTATTTTTGTTTGTTTTTGAAGAGAGCAAGTATCTACGAGAACCTACCTACCCTAAGGAATTCGTCTGTGTAAATGTCCTTTAAAGTAGTGCCGTCCCACCATTGAGAGGTAGGTAGCACCACCGTTGGAGGTGTTCGGGTCAATTCGAGTTTGTAGGGACATGGTGATCACCAGAGCAATGGGAAGACACCTTAGAAGCTACCCTCATGCCAGGTTCCCGGATCATGAGGACTTACTAAGACGTCCTCTACTCGACGATCACCTTTCGAAGGCAAGGCAACAGTGAGGCGTACCCTAGGGGTGGTGTGTGCGATTCGTGTGTCGTTTTCATTGATATTTGTCTTGTCATGTTTATTGGTGATCTACGCTTGATTTTATTTTAAGTCCATACATTCTTTCATGCTTTTGTTAACAGTTGAGAAATATTTGCGGGAAAGTAAATCTAAGGCTATTACAAATGGCGCGGGTCCACATCGCCAAAATTAAACCGGACCCGATTTGACGGAAAGAAAATAAAGCAAATAAAGTAAAGAAATTGAAAAGTGCGAGAAGTTAAATTGTCCGAGTTACATGGCTTTGGGAAAGATACATAATTATTTAAGCAAGTAAAAATAAATATGCGAAATTAAACAATTAAAAATATGGGCGTTGGACCCTTTTGCAAAATATTAAATTATATGAATTAATTAATTAGAATTAATGAGGAATTAAAATTAGAAATTAAAAAAGGAATGTTTTTTGGTGTTTTTGTATTTTTAAGATTTAATAAAAAAAGAATTAATTAAAAACTAAAATGAAATGTTAAACCTAGTTCTAATTATTTTTAAGTTTATTATGAAAGTATTAAAATTTAACCTAAATTAAAACTAAGTTTTTTTCTTATGTACAATTTAACTATAAAAAATAAATAAAATAAACATTATTGTTGTGAAAGAAAAATTAAAAGGAAATAAAAATTATCACTTAAACCTAATTCTACTTTTGGATTTTTAGTTATTAAAAGAATTAAAATTGCAAAAACCCTAATTATACTAAATTCAATTATACAATTTATTTATGAAAATAATTAAAATAAAAATATTTATTACATTTTGTCTTTTTCTGATTTTTTTGTATATTTTATAATTTGTAAAATATAATTAATTAAATTAAAACAATTGAATAAAATAAAATAACAATTAACAATAAAATAAGAATAAGTAAAAAATAGAAAGAGATTGCAAACCAGGGGGGGTTCAGTCCCCAATTGTGAGGTGTGATCCAAGAAGCTGGCCCAATAAGCTTGCAATTCGTTGACTTTTCCATGCATTATGTGGCATATTGACTGGGGTTCAGGGTGTTCATCAACTCTATGCCTTTGGATTGATCTCCAGGGGGACGTGTCATGCTTGATTGGGAGGCACATAGTATATCCACACATTAAGCGCTGCATGGGATTAGTTAATGAAAAATAATATTGAACATGTGAAAGACCTGGGGTTCGAACCCAGGTCATATGCCTTGCCAAGAGACTCGCTTGCCATCTGTGCCATTGAACGCTTTTGATATATTAATAACAAGGAAATAATATAAAATAAAAACAAGATTAGTACTGGAAAACGCGCGAATTTTTAAATCCGCCTATCACCGTCTGCCAACGCATCGTCGTCTCCATTGTCCCTGTAACACAAAACACAAAGGCAACAGTTTTGCACGCGTTGCCTTAGGCAGGCTATTGGAAAATAGCGACTAGCGCTATGGTGCCCATAAATTGGGCGCGATAGGTGATTCATGTTCGTCCAGGCTTGCTGAATACAACCATCATGGTCTTGAGGGCCAATTTTACTTGATCTTAAAAGCCCTAATTCCTCATCCTGAAAACCCTAGAATTTAAACATGGTGGAATCGAATATAACGCATAATAATTCAATCAAAACATTGGGTTAGCTTCAGAACAAGGTAATTAACATGAATCCATGAATAAAAATCACAAAGAATGTGTAAATCATGATGCACGACTCTGAAATTTTCCTTGCACAGGTACGGTTTGTTTTACCAATTCTTGGAGTTTTGAGGGATGATTCTGATTGGAATACACTCAATAGGCCTTGAGCAAGCTTTTTGAATGAAAATTAAGCTTCGAATCGCTTTGTAACCTTGTTTTCAGAATTTGAGTTTCTTGATAAAAATCCAAGTTTGCAATGGTATTCTCTGCGCAGCTTAGAGTGTGTTGTGATTAGGGTTTGATTCCTGTTTATGTAGTAAAGCTATTAGGTTAAGAAAATTGAATAAAATCCATGGCATTGATGATTTTGCATATTTGATTTTCCAAGATCTTCCATATCTTTTTTTCATGTGTTATTTGTTCAATCATGCTCAAATTAAACCAAATCTTTCCATGTTGGGATGTGCACGAAATATTGAAGCTGAAATATGTACAAAAAGATTTTTTAGGTCAAGTTTTATATTTTCCACATATTTAAATGATTTAAATGAATTAATATTAATAATAATTCAAATAAATAAATGAAAAATGAGAAAATACTTCCCTTTGGGCCAAGTGGTCGTGCACATGCTTAGAATGATGAATCATGGAAGAAAAATGGGCCCATTAGCATTTTTAGGTCATTTGGATCAATGTTGACTTTTCAAAATATCCAAAAATTTCCCAACTTCCACAAGGCATAACTTGCTCAATTTTTAAGCTTTTCTCATGTTCTTTGACATTTTGGAAAGGTCTTTGAGTCCTTTAACCAATGCCTTTGGTCCCATGTCATTTTGATTTACCAATCTCAAGTTATGGTCTTTGACTTAAAGTCTCTTTTTGTTGACTTTTGAAAATGACCTATAATGTTGAAATTGATAACTTTTTGTGAGAGCATTTCTTGGACTTGGAATATGAAGATGAGTTGTAGGAAATGTCCTTCTCTTCAAAATGAGCTTTGGATGGAATTTTTCTGATAATCCATGTGAAAGTTATGCCCTGGTCAATTTCAGTTGACTTTTTCAGCTGTCCAAATATAGTAACTTTTGCATCTTGATGATTTTCTGAGCCAAATTTTGAGAATCCTGATCAAGCATTGATCAAATGATGTTTGTGGCTTCAAAATGATATGTTGACCAAAAATTTGAACTTTTGATTGCCAAATGATCATTTTGCCCCTACAGTTGACTGTAGTGCAATTTAGGGTTTTGACTGAGCAATTTTGATCTGAATGCCTTGAAACTTGATATGAGGATGCTTGACCACATTTGTAAGCATGTGAGACTTGATTGGGCCTTTGAAAACTTCATTTCCTTGATCAGAACACAAACCCTAGTTTTGATTGTATAGGAGACCTTTGCACTGCACAACCCTTGGGGAATTTTGTGACTTGGCTTGGCAATTTCTTGAAGAATATGGGAGGGCAAATTTTGGGGTACAACAGTTGCCCCTGTTCGATCTTCTTAGACCTGAGGATGCAGATTGGCTGACGTGCCTTTCGTAATCCGAGGGTAGAAGATGATTGAACACTAGAGTGCCCAGAAATTTGCGCTCACATAGTAACAGTGTGATGGGGGGAATGGGCTTATAGATGCCATTTGGAGATTGCTGGATAGGATGATGGGCTTATAGATGCCATCTGGACGTTGATCGCGTAGGAGATTCCTTAGCTAGAACCTGCATACCTGCAAAAGAACAATGAGTACCTGACACGTTGCAGGAACCGATTTTCAGATGCTTGGTGTAGATGTGTCCTGACTGGTTACAGGAGCTGAGTCTGGAGCTTCAAAAGATAATGAATGAACCAGGTATGGTTACTGCCTTAGCATGAATGGTAAGAGAACCTTGGGTGATTTTAACTTCAACAACGCTCGTTGAGAAAAATCTTGGTGTGAATTACCTTCTTTGCAGGATCGGGAAGAGAACCATAAGCAATTATAATCTGAAAGGAATGATCACCTCACTCACCGTCGGAGAGGGAAACATCTGAAAAGGACTTACCACCTCACACACCGTCGGAGAGGGAACCATAGGAGACTATCACCTCACACTCATCGTCGGAGAGGGAAACATCTGAAAAAGGACTTACCACCTCACACACCGTCGGAGAGGGAACTGTAGGAGACTATCACCTCACACTCACCGTCAGAGAGGGAAACATCTGAAGAAGGAATTACCACCTCACGCACTTGCCGGAGAGGGGACCATAAGTTCTGCTGAGTCTTTATCAAAAATCTGTTGGGAGTCGATTTAGCTGGACTAGAGAAGGCCTTGAAATATGTTTGAGAATTTAACTGCATCTTTCCTGAAAGGTAAAGGTCAGTCATATGCAATGCATGATATGGATCAAGCCATGATGTTCTCAATATAAATGAGATTTGTATGATATAATGCGTCTATGCATGCTATAATGAGGTATGTGATGTTTTATGAATGTTTTCGTCTAGGAAAGTAGATCCTTGACGGGTGCCGGGAAGTCGTATCCTGGGTTGATGTTGAAGTATTGATTTTGCTTCCGCTGGGGATGATAACTGCAAGAATACCAGTAGGAGAAGATGACTCTGTTGCGGAATAAACTTGGCAAATGGACGATTCTGCGGGGAGAAAAGATACTCTGACGACCATGCTGGGAAGCAATACTCTGTGGGGAGAGAGATACTCCGCTGAGTTATGGATAATAACTTGCTGAGGATGTCTTTGTTGTATTGGAAGTGTTGATAGACTTTGCTGGGGTAGGAAAGAACTACGTTGACGACGACCTTTCCGTGGCTTTTGGCTGAGGATAACCCAGTTATATCCTATTGAGGAAATAACTCTTTGAATAAAGCCGGGCGACGCGTTCGTGCTTTGCGAGGATAAGCTTCCAGAACCTACTGGGGATGAGCTTACTGCTTGGGGAGATGAATTCCAACTTTCCTGGGGAACTAGATTGGACTCTCCTGGGGAGGTTTTGAACTGCGGGGGAAGTGATTCCTTTGAATGTTGGTATGCCGTCGGGGAACAATCTTTAGGCCAAGACTGCCGGGGATGCTTGTTAAGAATATATGTATTGCTGCTGGGGAATGTTGAACTCTATGGGAGGATACTCAACTTCCTTGGGACTTGATAATTTTGCTTGGAGAGGAATGCACTTTTGTTGGCTCACTCTCTGGGGAATTCAGGTATACTGGTCATGTTCTTTAGCTGAACCTACCTTGGTACCTTGGAGGATAGAGCAATTGGATTGTTTAGACAACTCTTTTATTGCCCCTGTTTCTAGTGTCACCTGCAATTAATTCCTTTGTTTCGTATGCAAATATTTATGAGTTAGCAAATTATTGTCAATGCATATATCACAAATTGAACCTTGGACGTTCTTCGCAAAACAAAACGAAAAAAGAAAAAATACTCGGCACGTTTAACTGAAAATATATTTGTATTGATTTTTGAATGGCCTGAAAATAGGCATTTTGTGTACAAGAGGCTGACGTCCTAGTAAGAGGAACGTCGCCGAACAAGAGAGTTTATACAAGTTTTGTACAAAAATAAAACAGCTGTGTGAAGTGAATGATCCCACTGGGTTTCAACTCTGCTATCGCTTTTATAACTCTGAGCGTCTCATCACTTGATGACCTTGGTTGAAGGTGAAGCTGACTGATCAATGCCGTCTGAACTTGATGTAGATACCGGATTCTGGATGCAAAGTGATCAACGAGACATAGTATTACGCTTTATCCCTAATTTTTGCCTGGACTGCCCTTTCGGGTTTTCAGTCCACCGGGATACCCATTTTTGCCCAAGCCGCCTTTTCAGGTTTTCGACTTGCCGGGTGTACAGATTTTTTTTCCTTTTCATCCCTTCATTTTGCCCGAACCCTTTTGGTTCGACGGGAAGCCCTAATTTTTGCCTAGGCATGTCAGCCTAGCGGGTCTTTTTTCATGCGTAGTATTTTTTTACTATGTCTGCATTGGCGGGGTGAGGAAGGTCGTCACCATCCATGTTGGTTAATATCATTGCTCCTCCTGAGAACACATGCTTAACCACAAATGGCCCTTCGTACGTAGGGGTCCATTTGCCCCTTGGATCACTTTGAGGAAGGATAATTCTCTTGATCACCAGATCCCCGACTTGATACTCTTGTGGTCTGACCTTCTTGTTAAATGCCCTGATCATCCGTTTCTGATACGTCTGACCATGACAGATAGCAGCAAGTCTCTTTTCGTCAATGAGGTTGAGCTGATCAAGTCGTGTCTGGATCCAATCATCTTCGTTCAGATTTGCATCCTTCATTATCCGGAGAGAGGGAATTTGTACTTCAATCGGCAAGACTGCCTCCATACCATAAACCAGAGAGAAAGGAGTTGCCCCGGTCGACGTCCTAGCTGAGGTACGGTACCCATGCAGAGCGAACGGTAGCATCTCGTGCCAGTCTTTGTAAGTCACTGTCATTTTCTGCACGATCTTCTTGATGTTTTTATTTGCTGCTTCTACAGCCCCATTCATCTTCGGTCTGTAGGGAGAAGAATTGTGGTGCTGTATCTTGAACTGTTCGCGAAGCTCGGCGATCATCTTGTTGTTCAGATTGGTACTGTTATCTGTAATAATCCGCTCAGGGACGCCGTACCGACAGATCAGGTTGTGCCGAATGAACCGTGCCACAACAGTCTTGGTTACCGTAGCATAGGATGCTGCCTCAACCCACTTCGTAAAATAATCAATCGCCACTAGGATGAAGCGATGTCCATTAGATGCCGTAGGTTTAATCTCTCTGATCATGTCTATGCCCCACATTGCAAACGGCCAAGGCGCAGTCAGAACATTCAGGGGAACCGGAGGAACATGTACCTTGTCTGCATAGATCTGGAACTTGTGGCATGTCCTGGAGTGTTGGTAACAATCAGCTTCCATGGTAGACCAGTAATATCCTGCCCGTAGGATTTTCTTTGCCATTGTATGTCCACTGGAATGTGTACCAAAGGTCCCTTCATGTAGCTCTTCCATGATTCTTTCTGCTTCAGTCTTATCCACACAACGCAGTAAGGTTGAATCATGGTTTCGCTTGTACAAGATGTCGTTGCTTAGGAAGAACTTGGCTGCGAACCTCCTCAGGAATTTCTTATCATTGATAGAGGCACCTTCAGGGTATTCCTGAGCTTCCAGATATCTCTTCACTTCGTGGTACCAAGGCTTCTCAGTCACCAATTCAGTTTCGAGGTCGCAACAGTATGCCGGTTCGTCCAGTTTCCAGATGATGATCCGGGGAGCTTCATTATCCCATTTGACCTTGAACATTGAAGACATTGTAGCTAACGCGTCCGCTAACTGATTCTCTTCTCTTGGAAAGTGCTCAAAGGTTATCTCTTTGAAGTGGGGAATCAGGGTCAACACACATTCTCTGTAAGGAATCAAGTTTGGATGTTTCGTATCCCACTCTCCTTTGATCTGATTGATCACAAGAGCGGAATCTCCGAAGACACTTAGAAATTTGATCCTTAGGTCGATCGCAGCTTGAAGACCCATGATACACGCCTCATACTCCGCCATGTTGTTGGTACAGTTGAAACATAGTCGGGCCGTGAGTGGAGTGTGAGTACCTTGAGGAGATATGATGATGGCGCCGATACCATTTCCCAAAGCATTGGAAGCTCCGTCAAAGTGCATAGACCATCGGGATCCTGGCTCAGGTCCTTCATCCGGTCCAGGTACTTCACAATCAGTTACTATCATGATGCTTTCATCCGGAAACTCGAAGTTCATTGATTGACAGTCATCTACAGCTTGATGAGCTAAGTGGTCTGCCAATACACTTCCCTTGATGGCTTTCTGGGTTGTGTACTGAATGTCGTATTCCGTCAAGATCATCTGCCATCTTGCAATTCTCCCAGACAGAGCAGGCTTTTCGAATATGTACTTTATAGGATCCATTTTTGAGATCAACAAAGTAGTGTGAGTCAGCATATACTGTCTCAGCCGGCGAGCAGCCCATACCAAAGCGCAGCAAGTTTTCTCAAGCAGTGAGTATCGGGTCTCACAGTCGGTAAACTTTTTGCTAAGGTAATAAATGGCATGCTCTTTTCGGCCAGACTCGTCATGCTGCCCCAGCACACACCCCATTGAGTTGTCAAGTACTGTCAGGTATAGTATCAGAGGTCTCCCTTCAACCGGTGGCATAAGGATAGGTGGTTCTTGGAGATACTCTTTGATTTTGTCAAAAGCAGCCTGACATTCATCGTTCCAACGTACTACCTGATCTTTCTTCAACAGTTTGAAGATTGGCTCACAGGTAGCAGTCAGATGAGAGATGAATCGAGCAATGTAATTCAGACGTCCTAAAAAGCCCCTGACTTCCTTCTCTGTCTTGGGAACTGGCATCTCTTGAATAGCTTTGACCTTAGCAGGGTCCACTTGAATACCTTTGTCACTGACCACGAAGCCTAGCAACTTCCCAGATCTTACCCCGAAGGTGCACTTGTTCGGGTTCAATCTCAGCTTGTATAGTTTCAACCGGTCAAACAACTTTTGCAGATGATCTAGGTGCTCTTCCTCAGTCTGGGACCTTGCGATCATGTCGTCCACATACACCTCTATCTCGTGATGGATCATGTCATGAAATAAGGCGACCATGGCACGTTGGTAGGTTGCCCCAGCGTTCTTTAATCCGAACGGCATGACCTTGTAGCAGAAGGTGCCCCACTGTGTAACAAATGTAGTCTTTTCCATGTCTTCAGGTGCCATCTTGATCTGATTGTAACCTGAAAAGCCATCCATGAAAGAGAACACCTTGTGCTGAGCTGTATTATCAACAAGGACATCAATGTGAGGTAAGGGGAAGTCATCTTTGGGGCTGGCCCTGTTCAGATCCCTGTAGTCGACACACATTCTGACTTTTCCATCCTTCTTAGGTACCGGCACCACATTAGCAACCCACTGAGGGTAAGAAGTCACTACAAGGAACCCAGCATCAAACTGTTTCATGACCTCGGCTTTAATCTTCTCAGACATCTCTGGACGCATCCGACGGACCTTTTGCTTAACTGGAGGGCAGTCTTCCTTAGTTGGCAAGTGATGGACCACAATGTCGGTATCCAACCCTGGCATTTCTTCGTAGGACCAAGCAAAGATCTCCGTATAATCATGCAGCATCTTGGTTAACCGTTGCTTCACGCTGAGCTCTAGGTTGGCACCAATCTTTACCTCTTTCCTGTCTGCCTCAGTACCCAAATTTATGATTTCCACTGGCTCTTCATGGGGTTGAATCGTCCTCTCTTCCTCAAGCAACAGTCTTGCAAGCTCGCCGGGCACTTCGCAATCATCTTCACCTTCGTCTTCGGCTAAGTTGATCGGATTTTCGAAGTCATAATTGGCAGTAGCAGAGCTGTTATCAGTGAGATCCAGAGTGGATTGGAACCTGTATGAGTGAGTGTGTGTGTAAATACAGCTGTTTTGAAAATTATGTAAAGGAAAAGAAAGACAGAAAAGGAACACAATGTTTGCAATGCGAAAAATACGTCCAAGATTTTCATTCATGATATATGAAATGACAGTTCGTATGCCCTCACAAATAGAACCACGGTGCCTCGGGTAAGACACCGGGCCATAGAGTTTATCATTGTTTATTACAAAATAACAAAACATAGGAATTCATTACTTAGTAACAAAAGAAACAGGGAGATTGTCCTTTGCGCTCCAATTGTTGAGTCCACCGTCAGTTGCCGGGTAGATCCAGCTATCAAACTCAGCTTCATCAACTTCCTCTTCATCCCCGATAGCATTAACTCCATGAGCAGGCAGGGGAGCTGTCACTACGTTAGGCTTGTCAGATGCCTCAAACTGTACCTCCTTAGCGTTAATGAGGTCCTGTAGCTTGTTCTTTAATGCCCAACAGTCATCGGTAGAGTGCCCCGGGCTATCTGAGTGGTAAGCACAACGAGCATTCGGGTTGTACTTGGGAGATGTAGTATTAGGGAACTTTGGAGCCTCCCTAACCGTCACCAGATTGGTGGATAGCAACTGGGGCAGAATCTGCGATAGGGTCATGTTTAACCGGGTAAACTCCCTCCGGGGTCTTTCAGCCCTTTGAGGATTATTCGACCGAGGAGCGGTAGCAGGCTTAGCAATCATCACCGCGCTGACAGATTGGCGGTGCTCAGGTATCTCTGATTTCCTAGAACCATACACGGCACTAGACTCCTTTTTGAATGGTTTCTTTTCCGAACTAGATGATGCACCCTTTGTAATCTTCCCAGACTTCAGCCCAGCCTCAATTCTCTCTCCAGTCAAGATCAAATCAGTGAACCCAGCAGAAGAATTCCCGATGAGATGGTTGAAAAACGGCCCGGATAGGGTTCCCAAGAACATGTCTACCAACTCCCGATCAGTCAATGGTGGCTGCACCCTGCCAGCCAGGTCTCTCCACTTCTGAGCGTACTCCTTAAAACCTTCGCTTGCACCTAACGCCATACCCTG
The DNA here is from genome assembly GCA_948472305.1 of Vicia faba. Taxonomy (NCBI): domain Eukaryota; kingdom Viridiplantae; phylum Streptophyta; class Magnoliopsida; order Fabales; family Fabaceae; genus Vicia; species Vicia faba. The sequence goes on from OX451741.1 coordinate 1,026,119,050, forward strand.
GAGTTGGGTACGTGTGGGGGCAAGGTCGGCATTATATTGATACTGCTTATAGAAAGCAGTAGCCAACTCCTCCCAGTTACGAACCTTGGTCCCATCCAGCTGATAGAACCATTCGAGATGAGTCCCTGAAAGACTCTCCTGGAAGAAGTGGATCCATAAATTCTTATCCGCAGAGTACGGCTGAATTTTCCGAACATAGGACCTCAGATGCAGCTTGGGACAAGACGCCCCGTCATATTTGGAGAAGGATGGTGCTTTGAACTTGTGGGGGATAATCACACCAGTCGACAAACCCAGATCTCCGAAATCCTGCCCAGGTACCTGTTGAACCTCCATAGCCTTCAACCTGTCCTCCAGTTGCTTATATCTGTCGTCTGCGGGAGGGTACTGCTCTTCATCAAAATCTGTCTCGTTGTCGGAGACTACTGGAGTAGGAACCTTTACTTCTGCCTGAGAAGGACTCTTGCCAACAGAAGAACCAGCCTCTTC